>PVHT021183515.1:128731-184341 GCA_004024745.2 Catagonus wagneri
AAAAAAAAAAAAAGGAAAAAAATAAATTATCAATATCAGGGATAAAAATGCAACATTATCATGGAATCTATATCTAATAAAAGTAATTATAAGAGGATATTGTAAATAATAGCCACAAAGTGACAACTTGAAGAATAATCTGACCTGAAGAGAAAAAGAAAATTAGAAACCCTTGTATCTGTTGAAGTAATGGAATTTGTCACTGAAAACCCTCTTACACTGTACAGCAGAAACTGGCACAACCTTGTAAATAACTATACTTTGTAAAAAAAAAAAAGGAAAAAAGAAAATTCAAGGCCCAAAGGATTTCATTGTTGAATTCTTTCAAATATTTAAAGAAAAGTATACCAATTGCACATAAATTCTTTAACAAACTAGAAGAGGAAAGAATACTTCTCAACTTATTTCAGAACTTTGAGGTTGAATAACCTTGGTAACAAACCTGATTCACACATATAAGAAGGAAAAGTTATAATACAATATTTTTCATAAATGTATACAATTAGAAAAATTTTGTAATATATCATCAAGTTAGAAATATCAGGGAGTTCCCGTTATGGCTCAGTGGTAACGAGTCCAACTAGTATCCATGAGGATGCGGGTTTGATTCCTGGTGTTGCCCAGTGGGTTAAGGATCCAGCATTGCTGTGAGCTTGGTTCAGGTCACAGATGTGGCTCCGATCCTGTGTTGCTGTGGCTGTGGTGCAGGCTGACAGCTGTAGCTCTGATTCGACCCCTGGCCTGGGAATTTCCATATGCTGCATGTGTAGCCCTAAAAAAAAAAAAAAGAAATAAAAACGAAAAGAGGAGTTCCCGTTATGGCTCAGTTGTTAATGAATCCGACTAGGAACCATGAGGTTGTGGGCTCGATCCCTGGCCTTGCTCAGTGGGTTAAGGATCCGGCGTTGCCGTGAGCTGTGGTGTAGGTCGCAGACGCGGCTCGGATCTGGCATTGCTGTGGCTGTGGCGAAGGCTGGCAGCTACAGCTTCGATTCAACCCCTAGCCTGGGAACCTCCATATGCCGCGGGTGCGGCCCTAGAAAAGGCAAAAAGACAAAAACAAACAAATAAATAAATAAATAAATAAGAAATATCAGCAAAAATTATTAATTTAATCCAAAAACATACAAAAAATAAAATTATCAAGTAGGGGGCTTTTCCAGGAATGAAATGTTTATCTTTTGAATATGAATCAATGCAATGCATTGCACTAACAGAATAAATGGAAAAAGTGTATGATGATATCAGGTAATATAGAAATATTACTTGATGAAAGTCAATGTATGTCCATAATTTAAAAAACTTCTCCACAAATTATGCATCAGTGGAAATTTTCTTAATCTATAAAAACTTTAACACAATCACTGGTAAAATACGGAACAATTTTCTCTGCAGTTGGAACAAAGAAAAGGATGTTTCCGATCAATATTTTTATGCAACATTGTTCTGGAGACCCTAGTTAGTACCATAAGGCAACAACAACAACAGCAAAAACCCCACGGTCAAAAATATTGGAGAGGGAGAAATAAAGTTGTTTTTGTGCATAGAAGTTATGAATATGTGCATAGAAAACACCCAAGAATCTACATATAAAGCATTAGAAATTCAAGTCGTTGGACACAAATTGTTTCTTTATACCAGCTGCGATTTGGCAATTGAAACTTTTGTAACAGCTACCATTTAGAGTAGAGTCAAAACATTTTATAGCTTTGGCTAGGCATAATCTAGCCAAAGCTATAAAAGACTTCCACACTAAAAAGTCAACAGTAGATGGAGAGAGAAATCATTTCATGAACGAAATGATTCAGTATTATTGAGATGTTATCCTCCTGAAATTTGTTTATAGATTTGATACGATCCTAAATAATATTCCAGTAGGTTTTTTTCGGGAAATAGATAAGCTGATTTTAAAATTTATATGGAATGTAAGTGTCTTCTTAAAATTAAACCAATCCTTATAAAGAAGAACAAAAATACCAAACTTTATTATATAGATACAGTAATTAAGATAGTGGTACGTGGATAGAAAAATGGATCAGCAGAACAGAGTTAAGAAATAAATTCATACATAAACCGTCAGCTAATTTACAAAAAGATACACTATTTCAATTCAGTGGGATAAAAGATAAATAGTGCTATATCCACTGGATATCTGTATGAGGAAAAAAATAATTTTGATCTCTATATATCTCTCCACATACAAAAAGTAATTTGAAGTGGACCATAGACCCAAATCTTAAAGCGATAAAGAGAGAGAACACATGGAAGAAAACAGAGCATCTTCAAGGCCTTCTGATAAATAAAGTTACTTAAATATGACACCAAAGTACAAATTATTAAAGAAAAACTTCATCCTGCCCACTCTGTACCCATGCTAAATCAAGAAAAATGATCTGTGACATCCTTAATCTTAGGCACAAAATGCCATTTGATCAACTGAAGAAATCCTCCACTAAATTCCAGGGCCAAGGGTCCAGTTGGAACTGTAGCTGTGCCCTACACTGCAGCTTGCTGCAACGCTGGATACTTAACCTACTGAGTGAGGCCAGGGATTGAACCGGCATCCTCATAGAGACAACATTGGGTCCTTAATCTGCTGAGCTACAATGGGAACTCCTACCCTCCCTTTCTAATTCTCCTCATGGACAAGTGGAATCTCAGCTACGGAGAATGGAATCTCATTCATTTCAAGCCTAGATCTGAAAATGACAAATATTTACAAGTCCCTTCATTCAGTAATGCAAGCAAGATTAGGGTTGAGAAATAAAATACTGCCTGCCCTAGCAGTAGATCTAGAATGCCAGAGTCATCCTAGATTGTAGCTACCTCCTGGGGCGAGTTGGTGAGCCCTGAGGGAACTCAGGAAGGGAATAAAGAATACCTGCCATCTAGCAGCGATCAGACTGCAGACACTCCCACAGTGCACCCTGAGGGAACTCAGGATGTGAAAACACAGGATACTGGTCCCAGATGGCTGAGGTGCATATCAAAGGAATGATTTCAGTGAGCCCAGACTTTTGCATCTTCCCATATAGAGAAAAGCACTAAATTCCTTAACCTGAGATACCTAGTTTTCTTTTCTTTTTTCTTTTTTTTTGTCTTTTTGCCTTATCTAGGGCTGCAGCTGCGGCATATGGAGGTTCGCAGGCTAGGGGTCTAACAGGAGCTGCAGCCACCGGCCTGCGCCACAGCCACAGCAACGCGGGGTCCGAGCCGCGTCTGCGACCTACACCACAGCTCAGGACAACGCCGGATCCTTAACCCACTGAGTGAGGCCAGGGATCGAACCCGCAATGTCATGGTTCCTAGTCGGATTCGTTAACCACTGAGCCACGATGGGAACTCCCTAGTTTTCTTTTATTAACAGGAATTTTTTTTGTTCTGACTAGCTGCCCTTTGTTGCAAAACTCCTGTATATCGTGGATCCCCAGCTCACCTCCTCGGAGCAGTTTTCTTAGGGTTATTTGAGATGCTGCTTCCTGGGCTTAAGTCCTCAGTTTTGTCCCCTGAAGAGCACTTAACTCTCAACTTTTTAGATTGTGCATATGTTTTAAGTTGACAGGGTTATCAATTTATTCTTAAGAAATGTGGTGTACCATGTGTTCCATTTGAGGAAACCATCATCCAAATTTATACGGATATTTTTAAAAGTTACCTGCTTAAATCCAAATCAAATGCAAACTTACCTGAAATTTCCAGAGACCTCCAATATCATCATTTCTTTCAAAGCAGGTGGGCTCCAAGTCTTCGTCTAAGCAGCACTTAATGGCACCCAGTCCACTAATTCCAGCTCCGATTAGAGCAATCTGCTTCTTGGCCATGATGCCTTAAACCTCAGCTGGGTGGGAGGAATTAAAAGCTCTGTCACTGCCTTCCATTCCGTTTAAAATAAAAGTACCTTGTCAGAGGATGTACAGTTCGCTGCCCTAAATTTTGATTATTCTTCTTAGTAGTGAGAACATCAATATGTTGCTCATCTTTCAGGGACGATCAGAGGTATACAAAAATAAATTTATTCTCTCAAAATAGTAGGGACAGAAACACAAACCTGTAATTACCAGACTATGTAATAAAAGGAACAATCCCATCATATAATGTGTGTGGGAGGCAGGCAGTTTGGGGAAGGCACACTTGACCTTCTAGAGGAAGGGACACACATACTAAAACTTAAAGGTGAACGAATAGAAATTTGCTAGGAAAGAGACAAGGAGGGCTGGTGGTGGTGGTGGTGGTGGCGCGCGCGCTTGCGCGCGCGCATGTGTGTGTGTGTGTGTATGCATGTGTGACATTCCAGACCAGGGAGACAATGTGAGTGAAGGCAGAAGGGAGAAAAATACAGAGAATTACATGCAGTCTAGTAAAACTGAATTCAGTAAGATATGGACTGAGATGGGTAGAGGTCATGGGTCATCTTTTTCCAGATAAGCTGCAGTGGAACAGTGGAGTAGAAATCATCTTCCAACAGTTTGAGGAGAAAATAAAACTGTAAGAAAATAAGAGTGTAAGTAGATACAGTGACTGTTACATATATTCCAGAAAAGCCAATAAAAACAAAATAAATTAGACCTATTGATGCTTTCATCTTTTTTAGTGATCTTAGATAAGCTAACTGAAATAACTTGGGAACTTAAAAAAAAAAAAACCCAGCATTTTTGAAGTATATATGCAGTATTGTTGGCTACAATTCACGATGTTGTGCATTAGATCTCCAGAACTTACTCATCTTCTAACTACAAGTTTGCAGAGTTGCTAAGAGACTAGCACTAAAGTGTTCTCATCATAAAAAAGAAATGACAATTATATGGTGTGATAGAGGTGTTCGCTAATGCCAGAATGGTAATCATATTGCAATATATAAATAAATCAACACTGCAAACTTATACAATGTTATATGCCACTTACATCACAATAAAAAATTAAAAATGAAACACGTACTAAAGACGGTTTGAGTGAAAAAACTGTATTTTTCGACTTATTGTGAAAATATCAATACTTAACATCTCTAAGCCTCAGATCGCTTATTCACTTGTTTGTTTATTCATTTATTTATTTGTTCCACATTATTGATCTCTAACTAAGGACTGGGTACTATACCTGTTGCTGAAGCCACGAAGAATACAGCATAGTCCTTGACCTCAAGGCTTCAGTCTAAAGGAGAGCAGTGCAGGGAGTTCCTGCTGTGGCTCAGTGGGTTAAGAACCCAACATAGTATCCATGAAGATGCAGGTTCAACCCCTGGCCTCGCTCATTGGGTTAAGTTGCAAGCTGCAGTGACTCAGAACTCATTCGTCCTGTAGCTTGGGAATTTCCATATGCCACAGGCGCAGCCATAAAACAAACAAACAAAAAAATAAATAAAGGACAGCAGTGCAAATAAAGTTAAAGACACCACATTGTAACTGCTAAGGTTAAGACATACAATTTGTGCCTAAACCTACTGAACCACTCATAGTGAGTATTTAGGCAAAATGCCTTTTCTTGCTGAAAATGCCATTTGTTGCAGATGCTGTTTCTACTGCAGAAATAGCCTCGCTTTTCTACTGCTTACCTACTGTGTAACACCTTCCATGACATTCTCCATTATAGTTAAGTCCATCCTAAGAAGGGGATGACCCAGTGCCTTGTATGGATCTCTTATTGCATTTGGCACAAGCTTTTATTTACTCTTCTATCTGCTTTATTTTACTAGCAAGATCTGAGACTCAGCTGATATCTAATAAATGATTTTAGAATAAAATTTGAGTGAATAAATTAATTCCTAAACTTTCCTACTTTTTTGTACTTGCTAACATACTTGGACAGTAAAAATACTATACTTTACAACTGCAATCAAATAAAATATATTAATGACTATCCCATAAAGCTATATATGTTATAAGACAAAAATAAGAGACCAGCCTTTAGAAGAAAAATCAGATTGAGTTTCAGCTCCTCAGTGAAAGTAGATCTTTTGCTCCCTCCATCTTCTTTAAAACAAAGTCATTCCACAGCAGTTCAAAGTCTTTTATAGTTTATTGAACCAGTAACTGTGTAATCCCTTCCCGTGACTCCTCCAACTTGGATTCAAAAAATTGCCATGAGCTTTTTTAGGGGAGGAGCCACGTCTAATTTGATGAGGTTTGCAGTTTACCCACTAGTATTGGTCTGTAATACATAAATTAATGTTAATTGGCACGCTGGAAAGACCATACAAACTAAACCATTTACGTTGGCTGGAGAAAATATAACGAATATTTTGGGAAGAAAAGCAATGTTGTTAATTACTCTTCGCAAACTGGAGTATTTTCATTACTTCAGATGATTTTATGTTAAGAAAAAATTTAATGAAAATAATGCTCAGTTAATGCCTTTATACATTTTAAAGGAAAACAAAGCAAGCCATAAATAACAAAAAGAAATATACCAAAGTATTATTAACTATTGTATTTGGGTGATGGAACAATGGGTGATGTTTTTAACCTGTATACCTTTCTATATTTAAATATACACAATAAAAAATAAAAAATGATTGTTACTAAATACTTGGGCATTGAGCTCTCACTTATAATCCAAGAGAAATTACAGATTCATATCCTGAATTGGAAGGAAATGTCGAGGTGACTGAGTCCATCTTGTACAAAATGTAGAAATTCTGTTTACAGTATCTCACGTAAGTTTATCATGTCTTGACTACATATAGTGAGGAGGCTGTTGTTGTTTCACAAGTAGTATATTCAATTTCCAGAAAGTTCTAATCATTAGAAAGTTTTTTCCTCATCTACGTCTCTAATTCATGTATAATAGTCCTTATTCAGTACTTCTACTCTGCTTTCTATGTGATGATTCTTTGGGACAGTTGTCCCATCCTCCCTAAATTACTCTTTAACTAAGAAAAATTGCGCAGTTCATTCAACTGCTATCTTAATGTGAGATACAGTACCTATTCTGGGTGCTAAGAAAGCATTTATTGAATTGACCAATACAAGTTATTAACTAGATCTTTTAATCAACTGAATTACCATCCTCTGGAAGAGGAGAATGAAAACCTGCCATGTAAACTTGTGAGAACTTGATTTTAAAGACAATCTCTTCATTCCTTTCCTGGTTCTAAGGCAAAGTACTTATGTATAAATATAATCATGCAGTATTTGCCTTTCTGTGTCTGGTTTATTTTATTTAACATAATATCCTTCGGGTTCATCCATTTTGCTTCAAATGGCACAATATCCCCCCCCCCTTTTTTTTAATAAGACTGCACCCGCAGCTTATGGAAGTTCCCAGGCTAGGGGTCAAATCAGATAGACAGCTGCTGGCCTACACCACAGCCGCAGCAACACCAGATCCAAGCTGCGTCTGTGACCTATGCCATAGCTCATGGCAATGCTGGATCCTTAACACACTGAGCAAGGCCAGGGATTGAACCTGTGTCCTTGGGTTCCTTACCACTGAGCCGTGTTGGGAACTCTGAAATGGTACAGTCTTTAGTGACCAGTTTTCTTGGATGAAAGGTCATTCTGTTTTAGCGCAGAATGTCAAGTTACAACTCCACTGGACGGAGTACAGAAAAATTTAACCAAATTCTTTGAAAATTCTCATACTGCAAAAGCTGCAGTGCCACATATTTAAAATGACTGACTAGCCATTGGTTACCGTTTTTATTCTTTCTTTTCATCTCCAAATTACTCTTACCTTTTGGCTCTTTATGAACATATGTCCTCAGAGTTTACCATATCAGTTCATTTGTTCCTTTCTTTCTCTCCTCTGTTTACAGTGGAAAACAAAAAAGGAAATTTGCATTGTGTCTGAGTGCACAGGAAACACCTGAGGACAAAAAAAAAAAAAAAAGAAAAAGGCATAGCTTAAAAAAGATTACCGCTAAGAACCCTTGATTGAAGACTGCATTAATAATGTTATTAGTGTAACAATAATTGTTAGTAATCATTTAACAAGAAAGTCTAAGCTGACACTTCTTCTGTTCCAAGTATAAGCTCTGCATCTGCCCCATTAGAACTAAAAAAATAATGATGATATCATCATTTGTCAACTTCTTTTGTTTAGCCGGTGTAGAAAAGCACTCAAGTGCCATATACCAGAATTCCCTACCCTTAATAGACTTCTGCTAAAATCCATCAGTGACTCTCCTTTTGCATTTATAATATGATTTGATTTGTGAAGGGTGATTTATAACAGAGACTGTCAAACTATGACCCACAAGAATGGTCTTTACATTTTAAATAGGAGATAAAAAGGATATTTCATGAGATGTGAAAATTACATGAAATTCAAATTTCCAACCTCCATGCATATAGTTGTATTGGAACACAACCATGCCTATTATTGTTATTATTATTATTATTATTTTACATAATATCTGTGGCTGCTTTGCACTACTACATCTGAGTTGAATAGTTGCAACAGAAACCACATGGCCTGCAAAACCTAAAATATTTGTTATCTGGTCCCTTACAGAAAAAGTTTGACACATCTCATCTTATCTACACAGATTGTAGAACTCGCATGACATGTGAAGTAAAAATCTCAATATAAATTTTTCTTTTTGGTCTTTTGTCATTTTTTAGGGCTGCATTCGTGGCATATGGAGGTTCCCAGGCTATAGGTCTAATTGGAACTGTAGCTGCCGGCCTACACCACAGCCACAGCAACGTGGGATCCGAGCCGTGTCTGCAACCTACACCACAGCTCACGGCAACGCCGGATCCTTAACCCACTGAGCAAGGCCAGGGATCGAACCCGCAACCTCATGGTTCCTAGTCAGATTCGTTAACCACTGAGCCACGACGGGAACTCCCCTCAGTATACATTTTTAAAAAATTTCTTTGCAGAATTATTATCTGAAATTGAGCTCATCCGTTATTAGGCGACAGACACTATTCTAGTTGCCTGGGATGCATGAGTCTGGAAAATGAGGTTGCCTGTCCCTATGCAAATTCCTTCTGGCAGGAAGAGCCTACCAAAAATCAATCCACATGATAAATAAGTAAAATATGCAGCATGTTAGAAGATGGTAAGTGCTAACGAAAAGGAAACAGTACAGAGGATGGGAAATAGAGCTGGTGGAGTAGGGGGAAGATGTGCCTTATTTTTTAGTTTGTTTCCCTAACTTTAGTGACTTGTTATCATTTTATGTCACACACTTCTTTTGAAAATACAGGACCAATATTTTCTGAATCAAAATAAGCGATAGAACACAAAGTGTATTAATGGACTACAAGACTTATGGGTTCCTCTGAGTTGCTGGAAAAAAGAAATACAGATAAAACGTTCTAATCCTTGGAACCAATATTTCCAGAAACAAAAACCCAGCTGTAAAGATGCCTAAGGAAACTCCTTGGCAGATAATGCACATAATCCTCTAAGTTGAACCCTGGGCACAAGTCAGTAGTTTTCCAATAAGATTAAGTAAGAATAAGTATTGTTTTCCACACCATCCTGTTGCAGCGTCATCTCCATAATAGTAGCTGACCTACCAGCTAAGCTGCTCTTCTGGATTTTGCTCACTAGTCATGCTCTTTGCTTCATTTTAATCACATGTAAATATGTTTGAGACCATTCTTTGAGTCATTCTAATGTCAATGGTAACCATGGAAACAGGTGATGATGATGTTGCTGTGGTCATCTGTGTCCAGTCCTGGAAAAGTTTTCTCCACTAGGCTTTGTCTTCTCCTCAGAGTACCTCTCTCTCCTTATTTGTCATCCTCTCATTCAAAGCTTACTGAGTACATTCTGGAGTTCCCATGTGGCACAGTGGAAACAAATCCGACTAGGAATCATGAGGTTGCGGGTTCGATCCCTGGCCTTACTCAGTGGGTTAAGGATCCAGCATTGCCCTGAGCTGTGGCGTGGGTTGCAGACGCGGCTCGGATCCTGCGTTGCTGCGGCTGTGTTGTAGGCTGGCAGCTGTAGCTCCGATTCAGCCCCTAGCCTGGGAACCTCCATGTGCTGCTAGTGCGGCCCTAAATAGCAAAAAAAAAAAAAAAAAAAAAGCCTTACTGACTACATTCTAAGTATGGCAATCTCCTAGCTGCTAACTGTCAACAAGGATACAATAACAGATGAAGAAAATAAAAGAGCAAGAAAGAAAACAAAAGCAGAAGACATAATCCCAATGTTAGAAGAATTTACATGTTGGAATATATACTCATAAAATTCAATGTTCTTGCCATTTCTGTTCCAGCAAACTTCCTCTAAATTTTTATTTCTTTCATTAAATAATGCTATTTAACTTGCCAAGGAAAAATGTACTGAGACTATCCACTAAAAAGATCTTTCATTAGCATGGTTCTTGGAAAGAACTAGCGATTTCTTGCTATTATTATTATTATTCTTTTTAATGTGTTTATAGGGCTGCACGCATGGCATATGGAAGTTCCCAGGCTAGGGGTCAAGTCGGGGCTGTTGCTGCGAGCCTATGACACAGCCGAGCCATGTCTGCAACCTACACCACAGGTCACGGCAATGCCGGATCCTTAAGTTACTGAGTGAGGCCAGGGATCGAACCTGCATCCTCATGGATGCTAGTCAGATTCGTTTGTACTGAGCCATGATGGGAATTCCCTCTTGCTAGTATTTTTATCTTTCTTTTCTTTTATTTTCACAGCCTACAGCTGCACCTGCAGCATATGGACATTCCCAGGCCAAGCAATGAATCAGAGCTGCAACTGGGGCCTTCGCCACAGCCAACGCAACACCTGATCTCTGAGCTGCATCTGTGACCTACACCACAGCTTGTGGCAACGCCAGATCCTTAACTCACTGAGCAAGGCCAGGGATCGAACACCCATCCTCACAGAGACAACACCAGGTCCTCAACCTGCTGAGCCACAATGGAACTCTGTTAACTTCAGTGTTTTTAGGTTTAATTTTTAAAAGATTGTGTTATAACTGGCATAAAACTTTATATTAGTTTCAGGTGTGTGACATAATGATTCAATATTTGGATATATTGCAAAATGATCACCGCAACATGTCAAGTTAATATTCATCACCACACATAGATACAAAAATTTTTTTCTTGCCATGAAGCCTTTTAAGAGCTACTCTCTTAACTTTTAAATATGCAGTAGAGTGTTATTATAGTCACTATGCTGTGCATTATATCCTCAGGACTTATTTATTTTATGACTGGACTTTTATACCTGAATTTCACCTCCTTCACCCATTTCACTGACCTCCCACCCCCGGTTCTGGAAACCACCAATCTGTTCTCTAAATCTATGAGCTTTCTTTCTTTTTTTTTTCCTTGCTTTCTAGGACCAAACCCGCAGCATAAGGAAGTTCCCGGGCTAGGGGCTGAAGGGAAGCTGCAGCGGCCGGCCTACGCCACAGCCACAGCAACACAGGTTCTGAGCTGCATCTGTGATCTACAGAAACACCAGATCCTTAACCCACTGAGCGAGGCCAGGGATTGAACCCACATCCTTGTGGATCCTAGTTGGATGGTTAACCGTTGAGCCTCGAAGGGAACTCTCTGAGCTTTTTTTATTAATTTTATTTTTTTATAGATTCCGCATAGAAGTTAGATCCCACCTTCTTTGTCTTTCTTTGTCTGACCTGTTTCACTTAGTATAACGCTCTCAAGATCCTTTATATCTAAACCAATAGTGTTTTATTTATTCTTTTAAAAGCATCTCTATAGGGAGATCCTGTCGTGGCTCAGCAGTTTGGGAACCCTACTAGTATCCATGAGGATGCAGGTTTGATCCCTGGCCTCGCTCAACAGGTTAAGGATCCAGCATTGCCGAGAGCTGTGGCGTACGTCGCAGATGAGACTTCCATCCCGTGTTGCTGTGACTGTGGTATAGGCGGGGTGGCTACAACTCCAAATCGACCCCTAGCCTGGGGGCCTCCATGTGCCTCGGGTGTGGCCTTAAAAAGACAAAAAAAAAGAAAAAAAAAGGAAAAGAAAAGAAAAAAAGCATAAAAAAGGAGCAAAAATAAATAAATAAATAAAAGCATCTCTGTAGACTGAGTAATGCATTGGTTCAAGGCCTGTACTATAGTCACCTGTGATCTGATGTGCGTCTCTTCAGGAATTCCTGGACAATTTTCTCCCTGCTGACTTTCCCTCTGACTGCCTTATTACTTGGATCTCGTATTCATTGCCAACATTTACAGAGGTGTCAAGTCATCATAGTAATTAAATATTTGAAAGCAATGGTAATGTGAAGAGGAAGGAAATTTTCAAAATGAGGCAAATAAAGTAATTTTATGCTGTTTTAAATTTAAAAAATTTTTTTTTTTTATTGTTTTTAGGGCCCCACTTGCAGCAATATGGAGGTTCCCAGGTGAGGGGTCTAATCAGAGCTGTTGCTGCCGGCCTACACCACAGCCACAGCAACGCGGGATCCGAGCCCTGTCTGCGACCTACACCACAGCTCACAGCAACGCTGGATCATAAACCCACTGAGCGATGCCCGGGATCGAACCCGCAACCTCATGGTTCCTAGTCGGATTTGTTTCTGCTGTGCCACGACGGGAACTCCAATAATTTTATGCTTTAAATAGGGTTTACCTACTATAACAATAAGCATGTTGTATGGGGCAGAATAAGATACTTTATTTTAAAATCAGCATAAAATACATTCTTGCTTTCTTTTTTGTGCAAGGTTCAGTGTTTTGTCCTTAAGATATTTGTTTGGAGCAAAAGCTTGTGTGTTTTTTTTTTTTTTGGTGTGGTTTTTCTTTTTGTTTTTTGTTTGTTTTTGTTTGCTTTTTAGAGCCAAACCCGTGGCATATGGAAATTAGCAGGCTAGGAGTAGAATGGGAGCTGCAGCCTCTGGCCTCACACCACAGTCACAGCAACGCGGGATCCGAGCTGCGTCTGCAACCTACACCACAGCTCACGGCAACGCTGGATCCTTAACCCACTGAGCAAGGGCAGGGATCGAACCCTCAACCTCATGGACAATAGCTGGATTTGGGAACTCCAAAAGCTTTTTTTTTTTTTTTTTTGGATTGAATTACTGTGTTTAAGCAAGTCAGATACTATCCCTTGCGAACAGAAAACTGAACTTCAGGGTCTTGACAAGATGGGATTATTCTGACAAACCCTTTTCTCTCTCAGAACTCACAGGAGCACGTTCCTCTTGACTCTCACATAATTTGTTAACTGTCACTCAACTGTTGCTTAATAGAGCCCATTCTGTCTCTTTCTCGATCGTGAACGAATTATGACATATCTGGGAAAGACCTGAGGAGATTATGCAATTACAAAAACTACTTTCATGTCATATGAGACTAACATCTTTTTTAAGAGGGAATGGCAGTGATGCAAAATGTCACATAGGACTCCGGCGAAGCCGAACAGACGACGGGCCATTCAGGACAGTGTTGGAATTTACAAGACCTGTCACCATAGGGAATATTGGCCAAGTCCTGGTGGCTCAGCTGAAGGCTGCTTCCACAAAAGGTGTGCATTTTGGCCTGTTTTCTCATAGATTCTGGAAAAAAGAGGAAAGTGGAGACATGGTAGGGAAAGGCAGAAAAAACACAGCAGCCACCGTTCTGAGCATTTTCCCCACATGCAAGTACAGGGTGTGTGAGAGTCAACTCTTAGTAACCCAGGAAAGCAGTGCAGGCAATAAAGATGGACCGAGAAAAATATTTCGGGGCCTACAGCGATGGACTTACTGAGGAAGATGTAACAGTTGATTCTCAGAACAGCACGCCTGTCCCACCCCAGTGACCATATGGCCAAATTTGCCCCACTACACTCACCAAGTCCTTCTCGTCTCTCCAAGTGAAGTGTCTGGATATATGTTTTTTTTTTTTCTGTATGTTTTATGTTAATTCAGTTTTGCTCAATTACCCTGTGTTTCTGTGTGCTTTAAATCATTTGTTAGCCTTATTCACCTCTGTTTTTTTGCTTGTTCTTGTCTTTTTAGGGACGCACCCACAACATATGGAAGTTCCCAGACCAGGGGTTGAATTGGAGCTGTAGCCGCTGGCCTGCACCACAGCCACAGCAACACCAGAACGGAGCTGCATCTGCGACCTACACCACAGCTCGCAGCAATGCTGGATCCTTAACCCACTGAGAGAGGCTAGGGATCGAATCTGCGTCTTCATGGATACTAGTCGGGTTGTAACTGCTGAGTCACAACGGGAACTCCGGAAGGGTATTTTTTAGATGTGATTAGTATTTAAATCAATAGACTTTGAGTGAAGCAGATGACTCTTCATCGTACAGGTGGGCCTCATCTAATCAGTTGGAAGTCTTAAGAGAAAAGACTGAGATCCCTTGAGAAGGAAGGAATTCTGCCTACAGTCTCAAGACTGCAACATCAACTCTTCTCTCAATTTACAGGCTGCTGGTTTGTCCTGCAAACAGCAGCTTGCTAACTTCCATAATCACAAAGCCAGTTCCTTATAGTTTCTCTCTCTTTCTTTCCCTTTCTCCCTTTCTCTTTCGCTACATCTTGTTCTTTCAATGTATAGCTATCTAACTATATCTATATACTTATTTCTTTGTATGTACCTGATTGGTTCTGTTTCTCTGGAGAACCCTGGCTTACGTCCAATGAATACTTGTGAGATGAATAAATAGGAGGGAGAGTGGGGATGTGGCACAGCCGTACTTGTTCCAAATAAACGTATCGCCCAGAAGGGTGTGAACAGGATATTCTATATTAAGACACTATTTCATAGGAGTTCCCACTGTAGCTCAGTGGCAATGAACCTGACCAGTATCCGCAAGGACATGGGTTTGATCCCTAGCCCCACCAAGTGGGTTAAGGATCTGGTGTTTGTGGGCTATGGTGTGGGTCACAGATGCAACCTGGTTCCCATGTGGCTGTGGCTGGGGCATAGGCCAGCAGCTGCAGCTCCAGTTCTCCCTTAGCCTGGAAATTTGCATATGCTCAAGATGCAATCCTAAAAAGCAAAAACGAAAACAAAATCAAATGCGCTCTTTCATGGGAGTTCCCTTGTGGTGCAGTGAGATCTGTTGTTGTCACTACAGGAGCTCCAGTCACTGCTATGGCACAGGTTCAGTCTTTGGCCTGGGAACTTCCACGTGCTGTGGTGGTGGCCAGAAAAAGACCCTATTTCATGATCTTAATTACCTGAAGAACTCTTTGATATATACACTGCCTTTCATTGATGTTCAAAAACTAATCAGTGTATTAAAATATATATAATGTATATGTGGATTCTTTGCTTTGATGACTCAAAAATTTAGGAACTGTTTTCCAGAGTAGAACTGTCTCGGATCTTGGCATGTAAGCCCATGCCAGCTCCAGGGGAGAATTCTTTTTAAACTAGAATAGAGCCCTCCAAGCTATTAAAAGAGAGGCGCATAGATCGCATAGAAGTGAGCTGTGATGTATTCAGATTGCAGTTTAAAAAATGTCAGCTAGTAGAAGAATAAAGATAGAGAAACATTTATCTGAAACATTTATCTAATTAAAAAAACCATTTTATCCAAAGCATCTTGGTTTAGTGAAGTTGTTAAAGTGCATATGTTGTAAATGCTTGCTATGCATAATTTCCTATAATTCTTCGTATGTTTAACCAAAAGTCATTTCTGTATCATCAAATACAGTGCTCATAGTTTTGTGTTACTGGGGTCACCAAACACCATTCACTGAAAAGAGGTAAATTAGAAACTGAAGAATTGATTTAGATAGAAAGACGATTATTTAACCTTTATTGATTATAAAGAATTATGATTTGGGAAATTAAATAAGCTTTACCTAAAGGAGATTAGAGTGCAGTTCAAAATGAAATTGAAAAGTAAAGGTTGTTCTACTCCGAGCTCATTTTCCCCTTTAACTCTCAGACACTCAGACATTTAATAAAGATTGACATTTAATAAAGACACAATAAAGATTGACATTTTATTCTACTTTATTAATATTAGTATTATTAGTATTATAACCATTGATTTATTACTATTTGCATTACATATCTTAGTCTATATTTTGTCTAACCGAGGGTCAGAAACTATTTTTGTAAAGATGGAGATAAATATTTTAGGCTTTGTGGGCCATATGGTCTCCATGGTAACTTCTCAACAGGAAACAGACAGGAACAATATGTAAACAGATGGGCATGGCTGTGTTCCAATAAAACTTTATTTACAAAAATAGGCAGTGGACTGGCCTAGATTTGGTCATAAGTTTCTGCCTCTTGTTCTAACTTTTGGTGTTGACGTTCTTGTATCTTACAGAAGATGAGACTTTGTCTTATTCAGTCAATCTGAGAGTTTAACCCGTTTGCATTTACGTGTTTTCAAAAGTGATACCTTTGGACTTCATTTCTATCATTGCGTTTTACGGCTTTGATTTTTTTTTTTCTTTTTATAGCTGCACCTCTGGCATATGAAGTTCCCAGACCAGGGGTCGAATTGGAGCTATAGCTGCCGACCTATGCCACAGCCGCAGCAACACCGGATCCGAGCTGTATCTGCGACCTATACCATAGCTTGAGGCAACTCTGTATCCTTAACCCACAGAACGAGGCCAGGGATCAAATCCATATTTTCACAGAGACAACGCTGGGTCCTTAACCTCCTGAGCCACACTAGAAACTCCATGGTTTCAATTTTTTAAGTTATGCATATATTTTCCTTAGCTATGTGCATGGTCTTTTCTCTGCTTGTCTCTTCTCTGGCATTTACAATGTCTTATACATTGGGTTTATTTTGTTTTGTTTTGTTAGGTTTTATTGGTTAAAATACTGTTACTATCCTGGCAGGAACTAGAGATTATATTATCTCAATTGTACTAATCTTTTAATCCATGAATATTGGATATGTTTCTTTTCATAGATATTTAATTTCCTTACAAATGTTTTATAGTCTTCAGAGTAAAAGTACTTCACTCACTTGGTTAAATGTATTCTTAATCATTTTATTCTTTATGATGCTGTTTCAAATGGAATTGCATCCTTAATTTTTAATGTTTTAAAAAAACGTTTCAATTTAAATTTAAAAAATTGTTATAGACTAAAAAAAAAAAACAAAACTTCCAGGTGTATTCTCTAGCCTATCCCTGTGTTCTAGTCATCAGGGCTGTTCAAAAATGTTCTTGTTCTGGGAGTTCCCATCGTGGCTCAGTGGTTAACGAATCCGACTAGGAACCATGAGGTTGCAGGTTCGATCCCTGGCCTTGCTCAGTGGGTTAAGGATCCGGCGTTGCCGTGAGCTGTGGTGTAGGCTGCAGACGCAGCTCGGATCCCGCGTTGCTGTGGCTGTGGCGTAGGCCGGCAGCTACAGCTCCTGTTAGACCCCTAGCCTGGGAACGTCCATATGCCGCGGGTGCGGCCCTAGATAAGGCAAAAAGACAAAAAAAAAAATGTTCTTGTTCTTAGCCCCCCTGGGAAAATATTTTATCTAATAGTGGTAGGACTGTACTTTTCTTCTTTGAAGTTAGGTGTGACTACATGACATGCTTTGGCCAAGAGTAAGTGAATGGTGGCGGTGTGTCACCTTGAGGGGGTGACTGAAGAGTGAGTACGCAAGTTAGCACGTTTGCTTTTTTATTTCTTAACACTTTTGGAAGCCTGAACAGAGATGGGTCTTTCACCTGGGGTCGTGATTGACTATGATGTGTGGAGCCCTCCTTCTGATTTGTAGAAATAAACGCTTGTGATTCTGAGCTATGAGGCTTGGGGGCTGTTTAAACCACAGCCAAACCTACCTTATCCTGAGTGACAGAGAAATTGACATTCTGAAGTGGGAAGCTGACCAAAAAAAAAAATCTAGAGAAAGGAATACCTAGAGCCCCAAATTTGAGGGCTTACAGGAAAAAGGCAACTGTTATTTATTTTTTTTAATTATTATTTTAGGGCTGCATTCGAAGCATACATAAGTTCCCAGGCTAGGGGTTGAATTGGGGCTGCAGCTGCCGGCCTACACTTCAGCCACAGCAACACAAGATCCAGCCTCGTCTGCAACCTACATCACAGCTCACGGCCTTAACCCACCAAAGAAGGCCAGGGATCAAACCCTCATAAAGGCAACTGATTTTTTTTTTTTTTTATGCTCTTTGAAGCCTCACCTAAGGCATATGGAAGTTTCCAGGCTAGGGACTGAATGGGAGATGCAGCTGCCAGCCTACGCCACAGCCACAGCAACGCCGGATCCTTAACCCACTGAGCAACTTCACGGTTCCTAGACCGATTCATTTCTGCTGCAACGCAACAGGAACTCCAAGGCAACTGATTCTTAAACCAATAAATAAAAGATGAAACTGGGAAATCCTTTGAGTGCCAAAGGTTGATTAAAACTCAGCCTTAGAATCAGCATCCAAATGAGGGTGCAGCCACCAAACCTATTGTTATAGCTGCAGAGTGGATTAAGACGTCAGGGTCCAGGAGTTCCCGTCGTGGCTCAGTGGTTAACGAATCCAACTAGGAACCATGAGGTTGCGGGTTCGATCCCTGACCTTGCTCAGTGGGTTAAGGATCCGGCGTTGCCGTGAGCTGTGGTGTAGGTTGCAGATGTGGCTTGGATCCGACGTTGCTGTGGCTGTGGCGTAGGCCGGCAGCTACAGCTCCTGTTAGACCCCTAGCCTGGGAACCTCCATATGGCGCGGGTGCGGCCCTGGATAAGGCAAAAAGACAAAAAAAAAGGTTTCATCTTTTACCTTTCTGTTAATCTGTAACTATCCCTATGTTCTTTATTAATTTTGTATATTGTGTGTCAGCTTAATTTTACTTTGAACTAACAGAACTTATCCAGCCAGTCTACAGTGAGATAAGGAGCTTGCACCAAGATATAAATCAATGCATGGCTGGTTTCAAGAAAGACTTGCAACAACACCAAGTCAATTTACACTTTTGCAGAACTCCTTGTCTCATAGTAGATAATTTACAATCAGTTTGAGAATACAACCGCACTGAGCTAGAGTCTCATTTATTTTATTTTACTTTGCATTCTGTAAAGAATCAGCTCTTCAATTAATTCATCAAGTCTACAATTTTTGATTTATTAATTCATAAATTTCTGCTTTTATTTTTATTTCTTTTATGTTTTCCTTAGGTTTATCTTATTTTCTAACTTCTTGATTTGTTTTATTTACCTTATCTATTTCTATTATCCTTTATTCTTCTTTCTGATTATAAATCTTCCTTTAATTAGGCATGACTGCTCTTAAGTTTTTAAGATGTAATATTTGTTTGCTCATTATTTTCTAAGTGCTGTGTAGTTATAGTCAAATTCCTCACCTCTAACTTGAATTATTTGCCAGATCCTTTTTTAAAATTTTGTTTCATTTTATTTTTTTGGACTTTTGCTCTAATTGTACTTGTAAAGTTGTCAAAAATATTGCCATAATAATTGCAATCGACTGATTTATTGATACTTTCTTTGATACATGATGTTATAAATTCTAATATAACATAATTAAGTTATAATGTATACATTATGTATATTATGAGCTCTAAAAATGAAGGTAGCTTTTTCTAGGGCATTGAACTCAGTATATATTTCTTTTCTTTAGCGTCCTTATTTAATTTATCCCTATTATCTGTTAATAAATAAAATATTTATTGGCAGGTTAGCAGTATGTTTTTAATTAGATTTTGCCTTACATATTTTGATTCTGTTATTTAGCACACAATTCTAATATACCTGCATTGTGGATCAAGCTCTTTTATATATTATTGTGTAGAAAATGACTTATGAATCCTTTATACTTTTTTTTTTTTTGTCTTTTCTAGGGCCGCACCCGCGGCATATGAAGGTTCCCAGGCTAGGGGTCTAATCGGAGCTGTAGTCACTGGCCAGCGCCACAGCCACAGCAACATAGGATCCGAGCCATGTCTGCGACCTACACCACAGCTCACGGCAACACGGTATCCTTAACCCACTGAGCAAGGCCAGGGATTGAACCTGCAACCTACGGTTCCTAGTCGGATTCGTTAACCGCTGAGCCACAACAGGAACTCCTGAATCCTTTATACTTTTGCATGCATTCTACTCTACTGATTCTTTTGAAATTAATTTTGTTTACATTTGTTCATATATTTTGCTCAAGCCTTTATTTATTCCTTACCCGAGTCATTTTATTATAGAGTATCTCTTAAAAACAATATGTGGCTAGATTTTCTTTAAAAGTACGCTGCTTTTAAGTACCTCAAGAGCAAAACAAAATAAATCTATAATTCTCTACTGACCTTCTGAACTAGACAGGCTGAGTCTATGGGCACAATTTCACTTCTCTGCATCTTCCACTGCTTTTCCTAGTATGCATTTGAATTTTTTTTCAGACTAGTTGTTTAAACAAATTATAATTCCTTTAGATAATCATTTCAAAATAATTGTTAATTCCATTTGCATACTTTTTGAAACTGTATTTAGAGCAATTATGGAGACTGGAATTTTTAATTTTTTCACTATTTGCTATTAATTCATCGTGTTTTCCCTGTACTTTCTTTCTTATTTTGGCTGATACATATTTTGAAGTCAGTTTTGTTTTATTATTTTTTTGTCTTTTTGCCTTTTCTAGGGCCACACTCGTGGCATATGGAGATTCCCAGGTTAAGGGTCCAATCAGAGCTGTAGCCACCGGCCTACGACGCCACAGCCACAGCAACGTGGGATCCGAGCCACGTCTGCAACCTACACCACAGCTCATGGCAACGCCGGATCCTTAACCCACTGAGCAATGCCAGGGATCCAACCTGCAACCTCATGGTTCCTAGTCGGATTCGTTAACCACTGAGCCACAATGGGAACTCCTATTTTGTTTTAACTGAAGTAAATAAACACACAAAAAGGTGCTGAAAATATATGTTATGGGACGATGAATTATATCAAAGCAAATACCCTTATAATTACTAAGTCAAGGAAAAAAAGATTTCCAGATGACAGAAGCCTCCTTTTATGCACTTTCAATCTCTATTCATCTTTTCCCCCAGCAGTGACTACATCTAGTCTCCACAACTGTGACCTAAATAATAAATGAAACTAAATAGTATTATTTTGTGTGTGGCTTCTTTCATTCAACATTATGTGTCCAGTTTGTGACTCCTATAAATAATGTTGGCATAAATATTCTTACATATACCCATAATGAGCATAAGCATGCGTTCCTGATTAGTATAACCTCAACAAATTCAATATAGATTTCTTTCTCACTTTTTTTTTCCTTTTTGAGGCCACACCTGCGGCATATGGAAGTTCCCAGACTAGGGGTTGAATCGAGCTGTAGTCGCTAGCCTATGCCACAGCCACAGCAATGTGGGATCCGAGCTGCATCTGCAACCTACACCACAGCTCACGGCAAGGCTGGGTCCTTAACCCACTGAGTGAGACCAGGGATCGAACCTGTGTCCTCATGGATACCAGTCAGATTTGTTTCCACTGACCCACAAAGGGAACTCCCTCTTTTTCACTTTCTTGACATTGCCTTTTTAAATGCAAACATTTTATATTTTTATTGCCTAACCTACTAATTTCTTTTACTACTTGTATTTTTGCTGTCATAGCTAAGAACTTATTGCCCAACCTATGACAGGAATATCCACTCCTATATTTTTGGAAGAGTTTTGTAATTTTAGGTCTGTAATGCATTTTAAATTAATCACTGTGTGTGGTATGAGGTAGGGACTGAAATTCATATTATTGCATGTGAATATCCAATTGTCACATTTTTTTATTGAAAAGACTATTTTTCATTAAATTTTATCAGCTTCTGTTGAAAATCAGCTGACTATAAATATAAGGGCTTATTTCTGGACTTTCAATTTTATTCCATCAATTTATATGTTTGCCCTTATGCTAGTAGGATTCTGTTACTGAGCTCATGACCGTTGCTTTGTTGTAAGTTTTGACACTGGGAAGTGTTAAGTCCTCCAACTTTTTCACTTCTTTTTCATGTTGTTTTGGTAATTCTGGATCCCTTGCATTTCTGTATGAATTTTAGAAACAGCGTCGATTTCTGCAAAAAACAAACAAACAAACAAGCAAACACAACCATCTGTGATTTTGGTTGGGATTGTGTTGAATCTGCACGATAATTTAGGAAATAGAGCTGTATTGACAATAATGAGTCTTCCAATGCAGTTAAGTCCTTGCAAACATGGAATGTTTGTCATTTATTTATATCTTCCTTAATTTCCTTTCATCAATATTTTATAGTTTTCAATCTATAAGTCTTACACTTCATTCAAGTTGTTCCTAAGTGGTTTATTTTTCTTAATGCAAGAGTTAATGGAATTCTTAAACTTATTTTCAGTGTATTTATTCCTATTGTGTAAAAATGCAATTAAATTTTGTTTGTTGATCTTATATCCTACAATCTTGTCAAATTTATTAGTTCCAATAGTTTTAGTGCCTTTTACTTCTTTTCCTTGTCTAATTGCCCCAACCATATTCTTAAACACAATGTTGAATAAAAGTGGTAAGAGAGGAAAACCATGGTTTTTCTACATTAAGTATGATGATACTGATTGTAGGTTTTTTCAGAGACTATCTTTATCAGGTTGAAGAATTTAAATTATAGTCACATAAAGTTTTGTCATGGTGCATTGTTTTGTTAAATAATATCTCTGCATCTATAAAGATATTACATAATTTTTGTGCTTAATTCTACTATTATTGTGAATTACATTAGTTTTGAGAAGTTAAACCTTTTGTGCCTATGAAAAATTTCACTCGTTCATGGTATATAATCTTTCTTTATATGTTGTTGGATGCAATTTTCTAGTATTTTGAGAATTTTTATGTCTATATTCGTATGGGACATTGGCCTGTCATTTTTTTTTGTAATGATATCTCTATCTGCTTTTGATATTAGTGGCTTCATAAAATGATTAGAAGTCCTCCTCCCTATTTTCTGCAAGAGTTTTTATTTATTAATTACTATTAATTCTTTAGATAATTTGTATTCACCACTGAAGCTATGTGGGCCTAGAATTATCTTTGTGGAAAGATTTTCAATTGCTAATTTAATCTTTTTGTTTGTTATAGCTCTAGTCAGATTTCAATTTCTTACTGAGTCAATTTTGGTAATTTGATTTTTTTCTGGGAAATTTTCCTTTTCAAATAGATTTTCAAATTTGTTTGCATAAGCTACTTATAGTATCCTTTTATAATCTTTTCAAAGTTCTGTAACTTTAGTAGTAATGTTCCCTCCTTCATTCCTGATTTCAGTAATTTGAGTCTTTTTTTCTACCTAGAGTCTACCTAAAGGTATGTTATGTTGACCTTTTCAAAAAATACTTTAAACTTCATTGACTTTTTTATTAATGATGATTTTTTTATTATTTAATGAATTTTATTACATTTATAGGTGTTCAACAATCATCACAACCAAAATTTTATAGCATTTCCATCCCAAACCCTCAGTGCATCCCCCACTTCCCAATCTCTCTCATTCGGAAAACATAAGTTTTTCAATCTCTGTGAGTCAGTATCTGTTCTGCAAAGAAGTTCATTGGGTCCTTTTTTTAGATTCCACATGTAAGTGATAGTATTTGATGTTGGTGTCTCATTGTCTAACTGACTTCACTTAGTATAATAATTTCTAGGTCCATCCATGTTGCTGCAAATGCCATTATTTCTTTCTTTTAATGGCTGAGTACTATTCCGTTGTGTATAAGTACCACATCTTCTTTATCCACTCTTCTGTCGATGGACATTTAGGTTGTTTCCATGTCTTGGCTATTGTATACAGTGCTGCAATGAACACTGGAGTACATGTGTCTTTTCGAGTCATGGTTTTCTCTGGATAGATGCCCTGGATAGGCATTGCTGGATCAAATGGTAATTCTGTTTTTAGTTTCTGAGGAGTCTCCATACTGTTTTCCACAGAGGTTGCACCAATTTACATTCCCACCAACAATGAAACCTTCATTGACTTTCTTTATTGTTTTTCAGTTTTCCATTACATCCATTTCTACTCTAATCTTTATTATACCCATATTTCTGCTTGCTTATCTCTTAATTGCTCCATGAATTCCTCTACACTCTGTTCCAAACCAGATAAAGCCCCTTTAGCAAAGCCCTGGAGCTGCTAGTCTTGTCTTGTCATTCTCCTTGGTCAGATGCAGTGCTGGGAGTGGAAATAAGGATGAGGTGGTAGCCTGCTTTTCGTAGAGCAGTACCACACCCTACTAATTGGAGATATAAGATGATGGTAGCCACATTCTTTTGTCATTTGCCACTCCTGCCATGAAATCTCTGCCTTGTGAGCAGGAACTGGGAATAGGAACAACTAGAGCTCCAGTATTCTTGTCTTTCTGCCCATACTACAAATGAGTTAGGCAGAGCTTTGGAAAAGGTGTCTTTCTTAGACCATGCGTCGACAATCTGTGGGACCCTCTTCTCCGCTGTATTCCACAGTTACATCTGGAGTAGACATTGAAGAATATGTTTTCTGTAGGGCCTTCTCAGATTTCACAACTTCTGACGGTACGGGTTTGGGAGCCCAGGTGATGCTTTAGAGTGGAATAGTAACACCTTTAGAAATAAGGTCTGTGTTTCCTTTGGTGTTACAGTCTCTTCAATACCTTTATAAACTTCTGGTTTATTAGCTTCTGGCCTATTTTAAATACAGAAAAATATAAATAACCACAATTAATATACTTCCCTAGACAACATTCTTAAGCCTACTGACTATCCTCTTATTCATCGGTCTTTGTGCCTCACCCAGCCCTCTCTCACTGAATTCAGTGGTGCCTATCTTGAAATTACTCGAAACAACAGGCTTGGTTGGGAAGGCAACACCCTTAATCTGACATGTGCCTCTGGGCTGGATCACTTTGTCTCCCAGAGATTAGAAGGAGGCACAGTCTTGAGAATGACATAGTCTTTTGTCCTAAAGGTGGTGGCAAAGAACAATTTTTTTTTTCCGGAGCTGACATCACAGGGTATTTAAATTTCTGGCTCCAGGCAGAATGAGCCTCCTTTAGCAGAGCTGTATATCTTTTCCCTTTGCTTGAAACATAGCTAAATCTTGCATGCATTTTCCATTGGATAATTTTTATTAGGAAGGCCAAAAAAATATCCAATAACCCCCTACATTTTCCAATGACTTTCTCTAGAAGTAAAGGCTAAGAACATGATCGTCCTTCCGAGGTATCATAGATGACGCTTTTAAAAAAGATTTTGCTTTTATGTGTATAAAAAGGATCATATGCTTTTCAGCCATGGTGCCTATGTTATCACTGGTTCCTGCCCAGTCACCTAGCCTAGGATTCTTTTTTTTTTGTCTTTTTGCCTTTATCTAGAGCCGCACCCGCAGCATATGGAGGTTCCCAGGCTAGGGGTCTAACAGGAGCTGTAGCTGCCAGCCTGCACCACAGCCACAGCAACGCGGGATCCAAGCCGCATCTGCAACCTACACCACAGCTCACGGCAATCCTGGATCCTTAACCCACTGAGCAAGGCCAGGGATTGAACCCGCAACCTCATAGTTCTTAGTCGGATTCGTTAACCACTGAGCCACGACGGGAACTCCAAAACAGTTTGTTTTTAATTCAGTTTACTTATTTAATGACTCCATATCCCACTCCCCAAAGAGCCCCCAGAAATAAAATAAGTATTAGCAAGTCTAATACAGAAAGCAAAGGAAGCAATTCCTTGGGTGAAAAGGAAGAAGCAGGCAGAGTTCTGACTTAGGGTTGTTTTGACCTTCAGCTGAGTAGGGACCCATTGGGGTTAGAACTACGGTGAAAGCATATCGAAAGAGTTTAGAAATCAGAAGTTTGAGGACACACGGTGAATAAAACTACTAAGTATAAGGGTGTTGAGCCTGCAGAAAACACTCCAGCTGACTTGTGTGCAGCATCTCATCTTGGCTTGTTTCCTTAGTCAAAATGCAAACTTCTGAAATGACTTATGGTACATCTAATTATGGGAGTGGTTCTAAGAATTGAATGCACCCCAAATTCCTACATTCATGTTCATAAGTGCTGACTCAAGTTTTACTTTATAGGTAATGAAAAATAAATTGGAAGCTTATATAATGAATTCTTGCCTTCTGTTTCGTGATAATGAATTGTGACATTATGAAGCGTATTAATAACTTTTTAAATCTTTTAGACGTTTAAAATCGTCACCGATATTTCTTCAGTTAATTAAATCCAGTAAGCCTATTTAATGGATAATGTGATTACTATAATTAATTAAGAATAGACAAGGTAAGAGGTCTCTGACTCAGGATTTTTTTTTTTTTTACTTACTTTGTAAAATATGGAGAAGCTACCATCCTTCAAAATCAACATCAGGAGTTCCCGTTGTGGCGCAGCAGAAACGAATCCGACTAGGAACCATGAGGTTGCAGGTTCGATCCCTGGTCTTGCTCAGTGGGAGGATCCGGCGTTGCCGTGAGCTGTGGTGTAGGACCCAGATGCAGCTTAGATCCTGTGTTGCTGTGGCTGTGGTGTAGACCGGCAGCTGTAGCTCCGATTAGACCCCTAGCCTGGGACCCTCCATATGCCATGCGGGCGGCCCTAAAATGCAAAACAAACAAACAAACAAACAAAAAAACCCCAACATCTTCAATTTCTTTGAGGCCTCCTGAAATGAGTGCAGAAAGGTAAAAACTGGAAGCTAATTTTCTTGTTACATGCTAAGTAATTAATTTACATACACACATGTATATAGCTGCATTTCAACTATAATATAGCTATCATTTATTGATTATTGATAGTCATATGATTCTTCTTTCCTTAAAGACAGCTAAACCCATCTGTTTCAACAGAAGTAAATATTCAAAATGAAGCAGTTAGAAACATTGCACTTAGAAAAAGAAGTGAATCATGCAGGTCAGAAGAATTTCTCACCTCTCTAGTTTTTGCTATCACCTGTGTGAATTAGAGAACTGCCTCCCTTTAAAAAATCTGTAAAGTAGGAAGGATAATATATGAATACTAACATCACAGAATTATGATATGGTTTAGATAAAAATCTATACTTAAAAATACTATCAAAAGTGGAACATAACCCACACCTTCGTTTTTTATTACTTTATTTATTTTGATGGTTTTCAAACCTAGCTGAGCATCAGAATCACAAGATACTTAAAATAAGCAAATGGTGAATATCTCTCTGGGCTTCATTCTGCTAAATCAGAATGCCCTAGGGAGGAATCCCAAATCAATATTTCTATTAAGCTGTACCAGAGACGGACATAACGCCTAAAGGAATAGGTGTTTTCTGTCAGATACTATGTTACAGGGACTTTGAAAGGTAGGCACTTTCCCCATGCTTGGTATGTCATTTGCACATCACAAGAGTTCTTGGAGTAGGTATTATTATGCCCACTTTACATATGATGAAAGATTAAATAATTGCCCAAGGTCCCTAAGGTCACACAACTATCAAAATGTGGAAACCTCATTAGAAACTTAAGATTGTCAAATTGCCCAAAACTTTGCCATTGGCTTTCAAGTTTGGGGTGTTTGTAGCATATTTTAGGATCAGAATTTCTAGCAGCATACATGAATCAATAAGAGAACAAGACATGGCTAGAGTACAACAGGGCCCTTATATAACAGGGTCCAAAAAGGTCAGTGTCAACTGGCTGCCCATCTATAATGTGATGCTGTTGGAACCGTATGTTACTACCTGACTGAACCCTCATGCTCTCATGAAGTAGAGTCATTTTCTGATCCATTAGACACACGATCACATTCTTTTTTTGGTTGTCTATTTAGGGCTGCACCAGTGGCATATGGTGGTTTCCAGGCTAGGGGTGGCATCAGAGCTACAGCTGCCGGCCTACACCACAGCCACAGCAATGCCAGATCCGAGCCACACCTGCGACCTACACCGCAGCTCACGGCAATGCCAGATCCTTAACCTACTGAGCAACGCCAGGGATCGAACCCGCAACCTCATGGTTCCCAGTCAGATTCGTTTCCGCACCATGACAGGAACTCCACTTGATCATGGTTCTTTGGTGCTGGCTTCCTATTGCACTGTGCCTTTCACTTCCTGTGTACATTACTATTCTCGATGCCTAGGCAAGAGTCACTGTCCTAACAGTACAGGCACTTCATTCGACAAAACTTAATTTTGCACATCAACCAAAATTTGAGAGCACAAGGTTTCACAGCCCATTCTTCCACTGGGTCCTTTAGCTTCATTTGAACTTAGATTTTTCTCCCATTTAGAACTCATTTAGTAATTTAAAAGGCCTTTCTGTCAAGAGTTGGAATGGTCTGCCAACGTGGGATAAGACTCTTTAAATGAGTCTTTAAATGGCGACATCTCATGTAGTGAAGTCTGAAAGTCTGGCACAAGGGACACTGGGGACCCTGTCTTCTAGGGTCCCCAAGACACACACTAGGGTTGAGAGGGAGTGCTTTTCTGGCTGTTCCTTTGCCCAGAACTCTGGGTGGGAAATACTGACTTGCTAATAGTCTTAATCTCCTCTTCAGTCTTCTTTTCTCGTGTCCTCAACATATGAAACACATTTTTCTCTCTCAGTAATTTTTACTCTTTCTCAAGATATTCTCAAAGTTTCTTACTTTTCTTAAAATCTGACTTCAAAATATTACAGCCTGTAAGGTAACTCTGTAGCATAGGTTATTACGGTAGCTAAGTATTTTGATTTAATTTAGATTGAGGGAGGAACTATTTATTGAGCATTTTTAAGCAGGTATGGGTAATAATTAAGTACTTTGTAGGAATAACATCATTTAATCCCAATTACAAAAATTATCATTCCTTTTCATAGACAAGGAAATAGGCTTAATGGAGATTTACTGTCCAGTAAATGGTAGAGCTAGAATGGAAACTTTTGATTGTCTAACTTGAAGTTATTCATTACTCTGACTTTTCAGCTCCTTTAGTGATTGTTGTGTTGGTTTTAAATAAACAGCCTCAAATTTCTCCTGTTGAGAGGTGGGACCTACGCCTCCTCCTCTTGAATCTGAGTGGGTTTGTGACTTATAACAGGTATAATGCAATGAAAATGAATGCAGGATTTCTGAAACTAGATCATTAAAGTGATGCATCTTGTCTTATTCAGTGGGACACCTGTTTTGCAGGCTGGAGCTTCCATGTAAGATGTTGAGCTATCTTGAAGCTACCACAGGATGAAGAAGCTCAGGACACTTGGAAAGATCCCAACTGACAAGTGCATCCACAACCAGACTTGAGAACAAAGATGCCTCCAGATTGCTAGCCCCCAACTGCCACCACTTCCCATCTGAGACCCCAGACATAGTGAAGCAGGGACTGTCATTTTTACTATGTCCTTTTCTTGGTACTGGATGCACAGAATTTGTAAGCATTATAAAAAATGGTTATTGGAGGCTTCAAAGTTTAGGGGTAAATTGCTACATAGGGATAATTACTGGAACCATTAACCAACCTGTAAACCTGCTTATATGTATCTTTCTCTACTTCCCCCTGTGGCGTTACATTAGCAGTGGATTAAATCAATCTGAGGCTAAAGCCGGATCCAAATCGATGCTAACCAAACTTAAAAGTGAGCCTGGGGGTTCCCACTGCGGATCAGTGGGTTACTAAACCAACTAGTATCCATGAGAATTTGGGTTCAATCTCTGGCCTCACTGGGTGGTTTAAGGATATGGCATTGCTGCGAGCTATGGTATAGGTTGCAGATGTTGCTCAGATCCTGTGTGGCTGTGGCCATGGTAGCTTCAATTCGTCCCTAGCCTGGGACGAATGCCAGATCCGAGCCGCATCTGCAACTTACACCACAGCTCATGGCAATGCCGGATCCTTAACCCACCGAGTGAGTCCAGGGAGACCTAGCCTAAGAATTTCCATATGCCACGGGTGCGGTCCTAAAAGGCCAAAAAAAAAAAAAAAATTACAGGCAATAATTAAATGTATTCTGTAGGTCAAAGTCGGGACTGAGATGTGGCTGAATAAGTTCCCTCCCCTCAAAACATACAGGAGTTCCCTTCGTGGCTCGGTGGCTAACGAATCCGACTAGGAGCCATGAGGTTGCGGGTTCGATCCCTGGCCTTGCTCAGTGGGTTAAGGATCCAGCGTTGCCATGAGCTGTGGTGTAGGTTGCAGATGCGGCTTGGATCCCACGTTGCTGTGGCTGTGGCGAAGGCTGGCGGCTACAGCTCCTATTAGACCCCTAGCCTGGGAACCTCCATATGCCGCGGGTGCGGCTCTAGATAAAAAAAGGCAAAAGATCAAAAAATATATATATATATGCACAGGGCAGAGAGGTGTGAGTGAAGAAAAGCAGCTTGTACACTTCAACCATGTGGCCACTGTAGAGGCCAGAGCCTTCAGTGTCTGTCAGGTGCACATAGGAGATGGTGGAGAGTAGACAGAGAATAGAGCTGGGCTGCTTCTCTCGTTCCTTAAGTGACTGCCTTATCCACAGGAAATCTAGAAGCTGGTTCTATGAGACAGCTATGGAGTTTAGCAGTTCTCTAATATCTGAGCTCTAGTTTAGCAGCTGTACTACTGGTGTCATCGACAAAGACGCATCCTATGTCTGCCACAAAAAGACAGAAGAGATGAGGGCCCATTCTCAAAAAGGCTTAGTTCATTCGGGGTAGAGTCCATCTCACTTCCTGGATTGAGGCCCATACAAGCAAACAGACAAAAAATAATTGCAGGCTAAAGCACTCTCTACCCTGTTCACCCGAAGGCCGCCTTTTAATGGCCCAAATGCCGGTGCCCATGGAAGGGATTTGGGGCCTTTGCCAGGAACCTACCTAAGCCTGTGCGTGCCTTTTTAAGCGGAGGCAAGGGGAAGACATGAGAAGTGCAGGACAACAAATTAAGTGGCTGATCCCTTCCGACAGTCGAAGCCTTTGCACCACCCTCAATTTGCAGACAGATTATTTCTCTAATTATGCAATGAAGGGCCTGAGTCAGTCAGCCTTCTTCCCCCCCGTAGCACTATCTCACTGCAAAAACAGAACTGCATTTCCTAACCCCAGCCCTAGATGGCAGACAGTGGAACACGGGGGAAGGTAGGTCCTACGGCTCTTCACAGAAGTCTAAAGAGTCCAGTGTCCATCTGGTCCTGAGCCGTCTCTTGGGACAAAGCCACACCTCTGCCCCTTGGGAAGTATATGAGCGTGGTTGTCATCTCTGAGTCACATCCTGAAGTTTTTTTTTTTTTTTTCTGTTTTCCTTTCTTCTGATGCCAGGGATGTAGCCCAAACTGACTTTATTTTGTGGCTTTAGATTTTTGGACCCTTGTCCAGATGTTCTAGAACACTCTAGTCCTTCCCTGGTGGCTTTTCCAAGTGGTGCCCCTCCATCATCCAGTCAGCAAGCCTTTATCACGGGCTGATGATGTGCTGTTATCCAAGCATGACCGGCTGTTCAGAGATGAACTTGGCACAGTGTACAACCTAGAGACCCCCCCCTCTGCTGTAGCTGGGAGACAAATGATAAGCAATAGTTCCAATGCATGTGCTGCAGGCAGTAAAAAAAAAAAAGAAATGCATTTATAGAATAAAAATGGTACGCACAAGAAGAGGAAATTTATGACTCCAAGGGCGGTAGAGGCAGAGAAATTGTCTCAAAAGGGGCATTATCTGAGCTAAGTTTCTGAGAGTCCATAGAAATTTATCACTCAGATAAGAGGCTGACTTACGGAAGAATCTGTGTGTACACAGACACAGAAAGAAGCAGTGGTCCAGGCAGACGGGAATCTTCTGCAGGTACTGAAGATTCTCCTGGAGGGCAGAGCAAAGGGGAAGGGGACAAGAAAGGGCAAGATATTTTCCACTGCCTGATGGGGAAGGGGTCTGCTACTTGTGAGACTTCTCCCACACATCATGAGGCATCACTGAAGACTTTCAAACAAAACAGTGCCATGGTCAGACTTGGCTTTGGAAAATTACTCTGTAAATAGGAGTTCCCGTAGTGGTTCGGCAGTAATGAACACGACTAGCATCCACGGGTTCGATCCCTGGCCCACTCAGTAGATTAAGGATCCGGCACTACCTTGAGCTGCAGTGTAGTTCGCAGACATGGTTCGGATCTGGCATTGCTGTGGCTGCGGCGTAAACTGGTAGCTGCAGCTCCAATCCCACCCCTATAGCCTGGGAACTTCCATATGCTGTGGGTGTGCCTCCCCTCCCCTGCCCAAAAGAGACAGAAAGATTACTCTTCAAATTGTGGAGGAAACATCAAGGCTGGAAAACTGATTAGCGAGCACTGCAGGAGGTGAGCCATCATGCGATAAAGACCTACATAGACAGAGGCTGCCGATATGGACGTTAAGGAGGTCAAGATACAGAATTCAGTGACTGATGGAGTCACTGGGGAAGGAGAAAGAGCCACCACGCAGACTGGCACGCCCCTGCTACTTGCGTGCTGGCAGCTGGCTCCATGGTGATGCCCCCCACATCCTGGCCTCTGTTTGGACACATGGTCAACTGTTTTCACCCAGCTGAAGCGTATGAGCGGCTTCTCCTCGCTTACATTCCTCTCTCCCCAGTGCGTGTTCAGAGGGCAGGGATCTTCCCTTATTCGGTCAGTGCTCACTCAGTATTTGCCCCACAAAGATGCTCAATTATTGCTTATAGAATTGATAAATGAGGAGTTCCCTTCGTGGCTCAGTGGTTAACGAATCCGACTAGGAACCATGGGTTGCGGGTTCGATCCCTGGCCTTGCTCAGTGGATTAAGGATCCGGCGTTGCCGTGACCTGTGGTGTAGGTTGCAGACGCGGCTCGGATCCCGCGTTGCTGTGGCTGTGGCGAAGGCCGGCGGCTACAGCTCCTGTTAGACCCCTAGCCTGGGAACCTCCATATGCCGTGGGTGCGACTCTAGATAAGGCAAAAAGACAAAAAAAAAAAAAGAATTGATAAATGAATAAAGAAAACTTCAAGAGAGAAAGAGAATAAAACCTGGAGACGGTGCAGGGACAGAGGTTTAGAGAAGTAAACAATATTAAGTCAAGGATGTGTGGGGAGGTCTTTTCCTTGCACCCGTTAATTCTACAGATGCGGAAACTGATGCCCGAAGAGGTAAAAAGACAGCAAGACTGGGGGAGGGGGCAAGTTCGAGGAGGAGAGACAATGTGCTCAGTTTGGATGGTATTGCATTTGTAAAGCCCATGGTAAATCAGATTCTGATATCCAATGCGCTGTCAGAGTGTGGAAGCTCAGGAGAGGAATGGAGTCTAGACCTATAGGTTTGGGATTTAGATCTTATGAAGATCAGGGCAGGCTATTACTGGCTCACGAGAATAGGTGAAGGCAGGAACCAGGAGGGCCAGTGGGAAAGCTCTGGGAAGCTCAGAGCTAGAATAACACAGCCGGAAGCAGCACAGCATGTTATGTATCTTTCCTGCACTTCCGTTTCCCCAACTATATATGTACATACATTATAGAGTTGTCATGACATTTAAATCAATGAATATTTGTTAAGCCATTAGGGCAGTGCCTGGCAAGCAGTAAACTTTATGCAAATGTGAAAGTTAATATATAAACCCCAATATCTGGTGGTGGACAGAGGACAATAGCTCTGAAAAATAAGTAAACTATGTATGATATAAAGTAAGAGGAAACCTAATGACAGTGGGGACACCAAAAGTCTAAGGGAGAGAGAGTTTAAAGAAGGATGGAACACATATACGTGATATCATATGGTATTTGTCTTTCTCTTTCTGACTTACTTCATTTGGTGTAATAATCTCTGGTTGTATCCATGTTGCTGTAAATGGCATTATTTCGTTCTTTTTAATGGCTGAGTAATATTCCACTGTCTGTATATATTACATATTCTTAATCCATTCATCTGTCAATGGACATTTATGTTGCTTCCATGTTCTGGCTATTGTGAATGGTGCTGCTATGAATATAGGGGTGCATATATCTTTTCAAATTACAGGGTTTTTTTTTTCTGGATATATGCCTAGAAGTGGGATTGCAGAATCATATGGTAGTTCTATTTTTAGTTTTCTGAGGACCTTGATACTGTTTTCCATAGCGTTTGTACCAATTTACATTCCCACCAACAGTGTGGGAAAGTTCCTTTTTCTTCACATCCTCTCCAGCATTTATTTGTAGACTTATTAATGATGGCCATCTTGACCAGTGCAAGGTGGCCATAGTTTTGATTTGTATTTCTCTAACAATTCCTGAGGTTGAGCATCTTTTCATGTGCCTACCAGCCATTTGTACGCCTTCTTTGGAGAAATGTCTGTTTGATATCACTTAAACATGGAATCTCAAATACGGCACAAATGAACTTATCTACAAAACAGAAACAGACTCACAGACATCGGGAGCAGACTTTTGGTTGCCAAGGAGATGGGTGGCGGGGAGTGGGATGGACTGGGAGTTTGGGGTTAGCAGATGCAAACTATTACATGTAGAATGGATAAGTAATGAGGTCCTACTCTAAAGCACAGGGAACTATATTCAATCTCTCAGGCTAGAACATGATGGAAGATAATAGAAGAAGGGAGTGTATATATAGGTATGACTGAGTTACTTTGCTCTACAGCAGAAATTGGCAAAACATTGTAAATCAACTGTATTTTAATTTTAAAAAATAAGATAAAATTTTTTAAAAGGAGGGAGAGGAGTTCCTGTTGTGACACAGTGGTCAACGAATCCGACTAAGAACGATGAGGTTGCAGGTTGGATCCCTGGCCTTGCTCAGTGGGTTAAGGATCCGGCATTGCCGTGAGCTGTGGTGTAGGTCACAAGACGCGGCTCGGATCCTGCGTTGCTGTGGCTGTGGTGTAGGCCAGTGGCTACAGCTCCGATTAGACCCCTAGCCTGGGAACCTCCATATGCTGCGGGTGCGGCCCTAAAATGACAAAAGGCAAAGAAATAAAATAAAATAAAAATAAATAAAAGGAGGGAGAGATTAGGTGACAGATGCCAAAGAGAGACTAATAGGGAAGGACTGAAAAGAGTCTACAGGCTATGGCAATTGGAAGTTCAGTGGTGATTTTAGAGTCCCTTTGGTGGAGGTTCAGGAAGAAGACGGGTAGGCTGGGGAGTGGGTGGGTTGGTGGGCAGGAAGGAGGGACGGGTAACGTGGGCAGCTGGCTCAGCGCAAGGCCAGGCAGAGAGAAGTGGAGAACCCTGATCAGGGCACAGTTAAATCAGACCCTAGTCAAGCTACACAAGAGCACAGGGCAAGCCTTTCCTCCATCCTAGAGTCTTCATCTGTGAAATGAAAGAGGACTTGATTTCTACTTTTCTGCCAGTTATGATGACCTAATCTTTTCCTGGTTACAAGCATGCAATGGTGATCGAGCTCTTTTTGACTTAGAAATGGTACCTGAAGTAGCCAGTGATTTCCTTCTTTAAATGTTGTTTTGCATTTATGGAGATGGAAGCTGTTAGAGGTGGGTTTACTTTTAATTTCCAAAGATGTCATCAATGCACCGTCTCACATTTGATCCTCAGGAATGTACGTTGTCTGCATTCTCGCTTCATCAACTCAGGGCACTCCAAAGGAAGGGAATAATCCAAGATTTTAATCCAGGTTTTCTGGCAGCAAATCCCATGCCTGATAGCTGATGGGAATAACTGGGGTGGGTGGCAGAGAACTGGTTTAGAACTGGACCTCGAAAGAACAGACTTTATTTTGAAAAATGCCTATCAGTGTAAAATGGCTGTTTCTCAAAATGATGCGGTTTTTTTCCCCTTTCACATTCTGTTCTCTCACCACAAGACATAACCTCTCATAAGATTTTTCATTTGGAGAAAGTAGGCTTAAAAGAAATCTTTCGATTTCTCCCGTAGTCGTTGAATGTTTCACAATGGCCTGGGTTATCTTTGACTAGGTTAATGTGATTACACGCACCTAGACGATTTCAAAGCACTCGTGCATGCATTATTCATCTCATTCTCCCAGCCACTAACAGGAGTGACTTGTTCCATTCGAGGGGTAAGAATCTGGTGCCAAAAAGACCATGTGACACACCAAGTTCTCACAGAATTGCCCAGAAGCACCTCTTGGATGTTCAGTCTGGAGATGGTGCCATCCTGAGGTGTCACTATTACAAGTGCTGATCGGGTAACGTCGGCAGGTGCCTAGCTTCTAACTGATGCTCACAAATCGGTGAGACCTAGGGAAATTCGGCCCCCACCTCGTGCAGCCCTCGTCTTTATTGTCAGGTTGTTGGTCGTGGTGCTCTTATCTCTTACGCACTGAAACTTAAGAGAAAATAGAAAATAAGGCATGAGGTGAAAGGAAGGAGGAGGAGATGGAAAGGAGAAGAGAAAGCCTTAGCAATAGTTATAATGATTGCCAGTGGTGGCCCTGGATGGTGCAGATATTTGTGCTGACTTCATTATTCCACAAAGCATTTATGGGATATCTGAAGAAGGACTTTGAGTGCCTTGGAAAATAGTGTTAGATAAATACGAAATCATGGGGCTATAAAAGTGGGAGACAATCTCAGACATATCACCTCGGAGTCGGAAGAAATAAAATTGCTTTATTCATCAAAATGATCCATGTAAAGTAAAGAAAGCAGAGTTTTTTATTTCTGCGCAGGAGAATCAGTCTAGTTTTTCTAAGGATTAATAAAGTGTAAACATGTTTACCACCAATAAAAAAAAAAAGTCCCACAGACTTTTTGTTGCTCCTCTCGTTCAGCGAGAGGATGAAAGATTGCTAATTTGATCTCAGCAGAAACGGTTTAGCTATCTTTAGGGCACCCGTATAACTTTACATCATTTGGAGAAAGTGAAAAATAACCAAGTGGTTTATTTTATCAGGATGTCAGGTTTAGATTGCACCCTGATTTTACTTTCAGAAGAATCTCTTTTCGAACAGATTTCTAATATTCTGAACATTATCTTTTTGAACCAATTAGTGCCATAGTTTCAAAGAATGACAAAATAAGGGTGATCTTTTCTCAACTTAATCAATACCAATTTTCTTATGCCAGTTTTAAGATAAGGGTCTTCTTTCCTTTATCCCAAAAAAATATTTCTGAAAAAGAGAAAAGCTACATATCCAAAGACAATTTTAGCTGCATTATTCATAATGGAAAAAAAAACAGAAACAATAGATAAATAGTTAATAAATAATTGCCTGTTGCTATGGTAGGCTATTATGCAACTATTAAGGTAATAAATATGATGTTTATAAAAAAAACTGAGAAAATGTTTACAATATAATGTTTTGAAACGTGACAAACAGGGTTCCCGTTGTGGCTCAGTGATAACAAACCTGACTAGTATCCACGAGAATCTGGGTTTGATCCTTGGGTTAAGGATCTGGCTCGGTAGGTTAAGCATCCGGTGTTGCCATGAGCTTTGGTGTAGGTCACAGACGCTGCTCAGATCTGGCATTGCTGTGGCTGTGGTACAGCAACTGCAGCTCCAAATCAGCTCCTACCCTGGGAACTTCCATATGCTGTAGGTGCAGCCCTAAAATAAAAATAAAAAAGAAAAGTGTTGAAGAATATACACATGCTATGATTATGTCCATGTAAAAACTGTATATTTTTGTTGATCAAGTGATGGGAACACGAAGAAACAGAAACCCTTGATGTAACAGTGTAATCAGTCAGGATGTGACAGATTATGCTTCACTAATAAACATCCCCTAGCAGTCAGTCACAACAAAAGCTCATGCCACATGATCGGGCTCTGTTCACTGTAATCTCTCAGGGACCCAGACGGAGGAAGATTCTATCTTTAAACCTGCTTCCTCAGTTATTTCAGCTTTGGCAGAGGAAAGATATGGTTGGTGCTTTATTTTAAAGATTCTACATAGGAGCTAATTGTGTTACTTTCTCTTAGGTTTCTTTGGCCAGAGCAAGTCACATCATCATATCGAACTTCAAGGGGCAAGAAAGCGAATTCCTGCTATGAGATCAGTAGAGAGAGAGAACCAGAAATATTTGGTAAGCAACACTAATGAATCTCACAATGAGACTGGTGGATTTATAGATGATTTTTCAAATATTTTATAATGTTAAAATACCTTTTACACTATCATTCCCTCAGATTCCACTTGTGAGCCAGAATTGGGAGTTGAGGATATATACCATACTAACCATTCAAAAGAAGGCTACTAGCTGGAGATTCTTTAAAATGTACATTCTTTTATTCAAACACTTTAAATGGACTGAGATGATAAACAGTTTCATGTTAGGAAATATAGTGTGACTAAGAAGTTTTCTGGCTTCACATCACGGTAATATGCAATTTGACAATTACATGGAAGAAAAAACCTTCAGTAAGGCATTCTGTTCTAAATATTTATATGTTGTTAGAAAAATATATCTTTTGCCTAAGTACAGTGAAGCAATTTGCTTATTCCAGCAAGCAACCAGCTATAAAGAAAATACATACCACTGTAGTAGGGTTTTTATATTCTAGGATATAAACTCTCCCAAAATAACAGTTTAAAATGAATGAGATGGAGTGTGATGTGCAGAAAATACACTGACTTTGGTATCAGTTAGGGTCAAATGCTGAACCACCATTTTTTATATGACCTTGGGCAATCCACACTAACAGCTTCTACGAAAGGAATTTGAAGTTTTTTCCTCGTATATATGGTGAAATCGATCAAATAACACATGCAAAGCACCTGGAAATGTGACTAGCACATGGTAGATAAATATGCATTTATTTACATGCTAGCTGAATATTGAGCAATTGAAATTACACAAGAATCCTGCCATATACTAAGGGCAGTGGCTATCTTTTAAATTCCACCCTGTTATGAATAGATACATAGAGACCATACGGTCAGGGCACCATGATCTAAATGTTCCTACTGAATGGAGATACTGTTCAAATGGAATTCCACGAGGGTTATGACGCTTAAATGATGCTCAGCCAGTGATCTTAACATTGCTGGGTACAGTGCCATGTGCATCGCGAGAATTAATAAGCAATGACAGAGGAAGACAATGACACCCACTCAAACCTTCTCCCTCAGTGACCCGTGGCGAGAAAAAGCCTCTCAGGGAACCAGCCAGGCAAGGGGAATGAAGCCATCCAAAGGCGGCAGGGACTGACTTAGCAAGTGGGTGGACACTCGGGTCCCTGTAGCCTTTGCTTTATTCCATCACGTTCACAGGTGGCCATGAACACTGTGACGGCCAGGTCGGCACAGAGAAACTGGAGATGGGCAGATGACTTCATGTACCATCCGGGGTCCTCCTGGGTTTGAGAATCCACTCTTGTCTGTCATCAGGAAGGCTTTCGGGGCTCAGCGCATTGCCCTAGTCCCTGCTGGTGGTATGGGTATGGGGTGCATGGTCCAAAGAAAATTTTCACTGCTGGTTTGGGATCTGTGGGTGAGAGAGATAGCAAACTGGGTCTCCTTCTTACCAGAGAGGCAAATCTATCCATCGAGTTGCTGTAATCTTCCGGAAGCCTGTCCCGAAGGTTCTGAGTATACCCCAAAACAAACCGCATGGCTCACATTAACCGTGCCAAGAAAAGAGAAACTGGGAATGACTTTGCAGCTTCTGGGGCCACACTTCATCCTGGAAGGCTCAGCCTCTCTCCTTCCCTTTTGCATAGACTAGTGTTATCTTCAGGGCAAGGCTCAAGTCCCTCCCCTTCTGACCACCTGAATCCTCCAACCAACCACCCCTGCCCTCACTTACTGCTCTCATCCTTGTTTGTCTGTACTTTGCAGACTGTCTGGATGTGGTCGGTGCACGTGGAATCTCTGCAGGAAGCTGTCTGTAGGCAAGATCTTACAGTCTTTTTTATCATCTACACAGCTTTCAGCTAATGTTTCTATTGAGTGGACATTAACTTAAACATTCAATACAATTTTCTGAGGGTTCTTTTGGAGAATCTGGCTACAAAAGGTTGAACTTGGCTTGATTCTTTTGTTCTAAGTGTTCAGGTCATTATCCCTTTTTTTTTTGTCTTTTTGCTTTATCTGGCGCCGCACCCGCGGCATATGGAGGTTCCCAGGCTAGGGGTCTAACAGGAGCTGTAGTCGCCGGCCTACGCCACAGGCACAGCAACGCGGGATCCAAGCCGCGTCTGCAACCTACACCACAGCTCACGGCAACGCCGGATCCTTAACCCACTGAGCAAGGCCAGGGATCGAACCCGCAACCTCATGGTTCCTAGTCAGATTCGTTAACCACTGAGCCACGACGGGAACTCCAGGTCATTATCCTTCTTTACTAAACCTAAAAATGGACCTATATGGGGAAGTCTCCCAATAGATGACAAGAAGGAATCTGGAAAATATTCCAGTTGCCTTAGGTCTTTTCCTCATCAGAGCATTAAAATTAGTCCTCCCACTTTCAGAATATCTCCTAGGACATACTGTGGTCCTAGCTTGCGTGCAGATTCATTCTCTCAGTTGGGAAGCATTTAATCATCGCTAGGTAGTAGCTTTTTGCTGTGGGGATGATTTTATTGATACCTCAGTCCCATCTGATGACCATAGTCCCTGGCACAAGGTAAGCTCTCTGACATTTGTTTCATCAGTGAATTCTGCCGTGTTGCTCTCATTTCTACATAATGAAATATTCTCTCTTTGCTTGTAGGATAATCAAATTGCACCTGAATATTAAAACCAAGGACAGAGCAAATGTATGCAAAAAGGAGCTTTCAATCTTTTTTTCGAATCTTCCTGGAAGTTGCCTCCCTGATGTTAGAAGCTATGTCTAAAATCTGGAGTTTCCATCATGGCTCAGTGGTTAACGAATCCGACTAGGAACCATGAGGTTGCAGGTTCGATCCCTGGCCTTGCTCAGTGGGTTAAGGATCCGGCATTGCCGTGAGCTGTGGTATAGGTTGCAGACGCGGCTCAGATCCCGCGTTGCTGTGGCTGTGGCGAAGGCCGGCGGCTACAGCTCCGATTTGACCCCTAGCCTGGGAGCCTCCATATGCCGTGAGTGCGGCCCTAGAAAAAGCAAAAAGACAGAAAAAAAAAGAAAAAATAAATAGAAGCTACATCTAAAATCTGACTCATTGGTGTTCCTGTCGTAACTCAGTGGTTAACGAACCCATCTGATATCCATGAGGATGCAAGTCTGATCCCTGGCCTCGCTCAATAGGTTAAGGATCCGGTTCAGCATTGAGCTGTGGTGTAGGCTGCAGTTGCGGCTCGGATCCCACATTGCTATGGCTGTGGTGTAGGCCGGCAGCTACAGTTCCAATTCGACCCCTCGCCTGGGAACCTCCATATGCTACAGTAGGTGCGCCCCTAAAAAGACAAAAGACAAAAAGAAAAATAAAAACTCTGACTTAAAGACTTCGCTCCCTTAAGTCCATAAACTCTGCTTTCAGTAACTGCATGCGGCAGAGAGCCCTGCCTTTCGCCCATAGTGCCTCTTCTCTAGACAGTATCAACCATCACGTCTTCAGAGCAGGGACATGTGCTCAGTCCAGTGAAAGGAAAGACAGTATAAAGGGTCTCGGGAAAGACACGTATGGTTCCAGGAAAGTAAAAGAGTGGGATTCCGGGGCTGAGCTTCTTCAAAGCTGATTAAAAGAACCTGAGAGGGCAGTCCTAGAGGGAAAATGCCTACCTGCCTTCTTGCTGTGAGCAACAGAGATGGGAGTTTTTATTCCTGTGTTGTTAACAGAATTACTTTTAAAAAAAAGGGGGGGATGGGGATGGCTTTTGCATTTATAAACTTGTCGTAAACTATTTTTCCTACTTTTCTTTTTCAGACCTTTTTAAATTCTCCAAAAAGGAAAAAAAAATGAAAGTCTGGCTTTGCTATGACTTTTCAATAAAATCTGGCTAGAAGATGGAATTATTTTAATAGAAAGAAATGCGTGAATAATAACTTTGGTTGTAATCGACCAGTCCTTTCATTGAAACTGGCTTCATTTTAATATTTTTCTGGTGCAAGGTGCCTAGCAGTAGCAGAGAAACCACGGGAATTCATTCAGCTACATTTTCCTACCTTTAAACACGAAGCTGGTCCAGTGACTATGAGATTCAGTTGTTGGTGTTACCATTGGCTGGATTAAACCAATGAAAGCTAAAGTTAATTTTCCCTAAGTGGGAATGCACAATAGTACAGAAATATTTGGGCATCGGTGATATTCACACAATCTTCAAAGAAGAGAAACAAGAAGTTATATTGTGTGGCAAAAATGATCACATCAGTGTTTTCCACAGAGCTACCATTTTCCAAAATGGCAGCTGTTTCCATGAATTCTTTCCCATTCAATGTGACCATTATTCTGCCAGAAATGATGTGACTGGGAAGGCTGCCATGGACGCTCACTCGAGAGTTGAAAAATCTGTAAAACCAGGGAAGATAATTCATATTAGCCTTTGACTCATTTCATTTATTTATCCACGTAGCCACTGATTCACTCCAGAAAACTTTACTGAGTACTCTTTATATCCCTTTTGTTTGTACAAATGAGGTGAAATTTTTTTTTTTTTTTTTGGTTTTTAGGGTCGCACCTGTAGCATATGGAGGTTCTCAGGCTAGGGGGTCTAACAGGAGCTACAGCTGCCGGCCTTCGCCACAGCCACAGCAATGCTAGATCCACACCACATCTGCAACCTACACCACAGCTCACAGCAACGCCGGATCCTTAACCCACTGAGTGAGGCCAGAGATCGAACCCACAACCTCATGGTTCCTAATCGGATTCATTAACTGCTGCGCCACAACGGAAATTCCAAGATGAAAACATTCTCAGGAAAGTTTAAGACTCCAAGATTATCCTTTTCCTCTGCCATTTTTTCTTCCTTTATAAGGCTGTTTTCATACTAAGAAGCCAGTAAAAAGCCAGGAAGACAAAGTCCCCGTTCCCCAGTGCACAAGGTTTCATCTGGCTTTCCATCCTTAAACCTAGCCATCTACACTAGGGCAAGAAAGGGGCAAGATAAACGCTGGAATGTGATTCTCAGCTTTGATTCTGATTCTCAGCTCTGATCAAGCGCTTATCACAGAGACCTACTCCTCGTTCTCTGCGTGCCGTGATGCACCAGCTCTAGCACGTAGCTCTTGCTGAGAGCTCTAGTGGAATTTCACACCGTGTTCAGGGTCCTGTGTCTATAACAAAGTTTCATTTACTAGGTACTGTCATATGATCAGAATTCTGAGGAACTGTAATTCACACAGGTGAGGAAATCCTTTTAATTCTTTGACTTTTTGCTTTGTGTTCTGATGAAAATATTTCTAAAATTTAGGAGTTCCCGTCGTGGCTCAGTCGTTAACGAATCTGACTAGGAACCATGAGGTTGCGGGTTCGATCCCTGGCCTTGCTCAGTGGGTTAAGGATCCGGCGTTGCCGTGAGCTGTGGTGAAGTTTGCAGACGTGGCTCGGATCCCGCGTGGCTGTGACTGTGGCGAAGGCCGGTGGCTACAGCTCCTGTTAGACCCCTAGCCTGGGAACCTCCATATGCCACGGGTGCGGCCCTAGATAAGGCAAAAAGACAAAAAAAAAGAAAATATTCCTAAAGTTTATTATGCTGTCATTTCTTAAACGGTGTGGAATAAGCATAACCTTGTCTTATTGCTCATTCTCATCATCAACACCTTAATTCCTGCTGAAATGCTATGACGCACGTTTAATGTCTCCTCCCTGTGCTGTTCGGTATTACAGCTCTTGTCATTGCATCTGTAGCCAGAAATTTTTCCATTCTCTCCCTCTCTCTCTCTCTCTCTCTCTCTCTCTCTCTCTTTTTTTACTGGCCTCAGCAAAAGCATATGGATGTTCTTGGGTCAGGAACTGAATCTGAGCCACAGCTGTGACCTACACTGCAGCTGCAGCAACGCCTAATCCTTTAACCTACTGTGCCAGGCTGGAGATCAAACCCATGTCTCTGCAGCGACCCAGGCTAGTGGAGTCTGATTCCTAACCTATTGTGCCATAAGAGGAACTCCCCATTCTCTTTTGTAGCTGTGACCCGATGAAGAAGACAACGCATGTTTAGAGTTATCTGTAAAATAAGGATTAGTATGTTCTGAGTGATTATCTGCAATCCCGTCTCATTAGTGAATTGAACAGGCCATATTGTGGGGAAGTCTGTTTGGCCTTTCTAGTTCTTATAATCACATCAGCTGAGACCAAAAAAATGCCCCTCTAAAGGGGAGCGTAAGTACATTTCCTAAGGATTTAGACTGTGGTTTGTGTGATTAAATCCTGGAGTTAATTTATTCTCTGCCCATTTAGTCAACACAGATGCTACCGTGGTCTTCCTGATGATATTAAAGCAAGTTGAAAAGGACAGTGTCTATGGGTCTAGCCTTCATCTCGCACACAGTTCAATAACCAAGGTGTCTGGATCTAAGAAACACTGGGAATAAAATAGGAATGTGTTCAGAGCAGGGTATTCAGGCAATAGAAGTTTTTGACCTCTTTAGTATAAACAGAACCATATGATCTAGTTTACCAAGTAAACAATGTAAAAGTCTGGAAAGTATGACTGAGGCGGAAATTCTCCCTTCCCATCACCTCAACGCCCTGCTGGATCTCGGGAACATTACCTGGGCCTTCTTAGTGCTCTGGAAATCTTGCTATGGATGGTGGTCTGTGAGTTGACAGAGGGAATGAGAAAGATGAATGCCTTCAACTTGTTCCCAAACTGTAATGTGTTTTCCTCTTTATTTAAAAAAAAAAGATTGGAGTTCCCGTCGTGGCGCAGTGGTTAACGAATCTGACTAGGAACCACAAGGTTGCGGGTTCGATCCCTGGCCTTGCTCAGTGGGTTAAGGATCCAGCGTTGCCGTGAGCTGTGGTGTAGGTCACAGAGGCAGCACGGATCCTGCGTTGCTGTGGCTGTGGCGAAGGCCGGCAGCTGTAGCTCTGATTCACCCCTTAGCCTGGGAACTTCCAAGTGCCACTCTAAAGAAAGCGAACAAAAAGAACTGAGTAAACTAAGACTTTTCAGTCTGGATGGTATAACTGTGTTTCCCGCTAATCTATAGGCTTCTCAAGATCAAGTGTATCCCTATGTATCAAATTTCCCAGCAGAGGCTGGGTCATCCCACCCCTGGGTCCCCTGTGCTCTGCCAGTCACCAGCCGTGGAATAGTATGAACACTTCCTCAGCTCAAATCTTAAATCTTACATCTGGCGACGGGCTGGGATCAGCTTTCCTCTTTTTTCTTCTCAATTCACTGCCGCGCCGCTCCCCTCAGTGTCTTCATCCATTCTCTGATGTCAGCTATTTACTTCTGTGCGGATTAATCTTAAATATACATCTCTACATGAATGGTTTGAATTCTTACATTTTTCTTTCGTTAACTCGTTGGCCATTGCTTATTTACAAAAACATACAAGCACGCATACAACTTGACGATTTCTTTTATTCTTAGGTTGAAAGTGTGGCAAACCCACTAGCAAGGTGATCTAAATTTTAGTACTGACTTTCCCCCTAATGTTCTGCCTACCTCTGCAGTAGCTGCTTTTTTTGTTTGTTTGTTTATTTTTTTGTCTTTTTGCCTTATCTAGGGCTGCACCTGCGGCATATGGAGGTTCCCAGGCTAGGGGTCTAACAGGAGCTGTAGCCGCCGGCCTTCGCCACAGCCACAGCAACGCGGGATCCGAGCCGCGTCTGCGACCTACACCACAGCTCACGGCAACGCCGGATCCTTAACCCACTGAGCGAGGCCAGGGATCAAACCCGCAACCTCATTGTTCCTAGTCGGATTCGTTAACCACTGAGCCACGACGGGAACTCCTGCAGTAGCTGTTAATGTCTATGAACCTCAGTTTTTGTGGCTCTAAAATAGAGAGTTGAACTAAATGATTTCTTAAGCCATACCCAGTCCTAAAATTTATGATACTTTACCTATTATCATTTAATTGGCCCGAAGAACTACATCAGAATTTAAGACATCAAATTTTATCATATTATTTTTCTGACACTTTTTCTAACATTGGGTAGTTTTTAATGAGAAATATTTAAGCATATAATAAAGCAAATAGGATCATACAACAAACGTATGTATGATGATACATATATGCACCTGTCTCATGGTAGGTGATCAAAACTCTTAGAATGAATGAATGATCTGGACCTTAGAGAAGATGCAGTTGGAGTTCCCGTCGTGGCTCAGTGGTTAACGAATCCGACTAGGAACCATGAGGTTGCAGGTTCGATCCCTGGCCTCTCTCAGTGGGTTAAGGATCTGGCATTGCCGTGAGCTGTGGTGTAGGTTGCAGACGCGGCTCGGACCCCGCGTTGCTGTGGCTGTGGCGAAGGCCAGCGGCTACAGCTCCTGTTAAACCCCTAGTCTGAGAACCTCCATATGTCGCGGGTGCTGCCCTAGATAAAGCAAAAAAAAAACAAAAACAAAAACAAAAAGATACAGTTGCTTTAAAATAGCTGTTATTTTCTAAGAATGGCCAGCAGAGGGCGAGCTCATACACCGAAAACACTGACCCCTGGTTTAGATGCCTTACCTCGGGGTATAGGCTCCGCTCAGTGTACAACTAAATTATTGTGCAATTATTTAATGCATTTCCAACAACTGATCTATTTGCACCTTGTTAACCATATGAAATGAGCACAACTACACATGTGTTAAAATTGTTCACAAACCCCAAAGTGAGTGGGAGAACTTGTAATATTTAAGTCACCTATCTAGATCATTTCAAATCCTCCCTCACCCCTGCTCAACTCTTCTTTGCATGTGGTAGGGATATTTCTAAACCATTCAAGTCAGGGTAGCAAAGTGATGGGCTGAATTAATTATCAATGTTGCTGCCTATTTTACTTCACTAATATTTTACGCGCATGCACACACACACTTAAACACACTCCTCATCCCCAGAGGAGACCAGCGTTAACATTTTTTAAAAATCTTCCTGAAATTGCATATAAATGTACAACCATAGGTATAAAGGTTTTTTTTTTTTTTCTATAAATGTGATCATGAATGGACATGTTCCTACATTGAGTTTCTTTAAGGGATATCTGGTATCTGACATGTAATTGTGCTTCATTCTTCCTAGTGACCATGGTGCTTTCCCTAACAAGAACGTATTAACTAGTAGGGATCTTTGACAAAGACGAAAAAGCCTATTTCCGGTTGTGGTTCTTGAGTGTCCATTTGGTCCAGCCAACCTGCTCAGACTCTGCTGCCTCCTGTGTACAGATGTCTGTTTTCAGTGGAAAAGCATAAAACGAAGGCTTGAATCTTGGCTAGCCTGGATTTTTACATCTGCACAGGTAGGTGGAGAATGCTATGCCAACCAAACACATCTATACGAAAACAGACCTCTGCTGCTGGGTGGCTGGACTCCAAGGGTACCTCAGTGACAATCACAAGGATTCTCATTCCCAGAAATCACTCTGGACTAGTATGTTCTTTGCTGTGGAAATAATGGAATTTTGAACTTCTCAATCCCTGTGTAAAGAAAAAAAAAGGAAAATAGCATTTTAGGTTTAGCAACCAAAAGCTGAACTAGCTCTTACATTGTATTTGCAGTTTCATAGCTATCCCACTTTAAAATAAAATCTCTATTTAGTACCATATTCAATTTCTTTTCTTTCCTTTTTTTTTTTTTTTTTTTTTTTTGGTTTTTAGGGCCGCATATGGAGGTTCCCAGCCTAGGGGTCGAATTGGAGCTACAGCTGCCGGCCTACACCACAGCCACAGCAACGCGGGATTCGAGCCACGTCTGTGACCTACACCACAGCTCACGGCAACGCCGGATCCTTAACCCACTGAGCAAGGCCAGGGATCGAACCCGCAACCTCATGGCTCCTAGTCGGATTCGTTTCTGCTGCGCCATGATGGGAACCACATTCAACTTCTTTTCCATAGGTCCTTCTGTGACACAATCAATTGACGGCAACGGAAATTTGGTTTACTATAGTATACACATTATTTTATATACACTTTTAGAAATTCATTTTGATAATACTCGGATTCATACAGCGTACTGTTTTTTTCTATGATTGCCATGATGGATGCCCATAATTGGAAAATTAGAGTCATCTGGTCCAAGCTTGTATTATATTTTAATATAGCCTTGCTACGCAACATGTGATCTGCCGACCAGCAGCAGCAGCAGCAGCAGTATCACCTGGGAACTTTGTCAAATGCAAACCATGGGTCCAACTCCAGATACACTGAATGAAAGTCTTAGGGAGTAAGAATCAGCAATGTGATTCAGCAATGTCTTTGGCTGATTCCTACCATATCATAATTTGAGACCCATTGATCTAAAAGCTCATTTGGAGTTCTCCTCGTGGCTCAGTGTTTAACGAATCCGACTAGGAACCATGAGGTTGCGGGTTCGATCCCTGGCCTCGCTCTGTGGGTTAAGGATCCGGCGTTGCTGTGGCTGTGGTGAAGGCCGGCGGCTACAGCTCCTGTTAGACGCCTAGCCTGGGAACCTCCATATGCCGCGGGTGTGGCCCTAGATAAGGCAAAAAGACAAAAATAAATAAATAAATAAATAAATAAATAAATAAATCCACTTATTTTAGCCAGAGACCATTCACGCTTAGGATTCCCTGAGATGGGAAAGTTATATACCGGGGAGAACCAAAGTGGTAAATGAGAATCAGTGTGATAGGCACTGCGGTCCATGACTGTGTCAGAAGCAGATAACCTTCGCTTCCCCTCAGCTTCACCGCAACATCCCTTTGGCCAACGGGAGCTGGGACGCTTCCTCACATTGTATACCTCTGAGAACAAAAAGACCTGTCACCTGATCCTTGACTTCTAAAACTGGAGGTCTGGATTGGGACCAAGAGAGAGCATCCAATTTATTTTCTAGGTTCCAGGAAAAGTGGAACCTGAATGACCATTTTCTTTTCTTTTCTTTTTTTTGTCTTTTTGCCTTTTCTAGGTATGGAGGTTCCCAGGCTAGGGGTCTAACAGGAGCTGTAGCTGCCGGCCTTCGCCACAGCCACAGCAACGCGGGATCTGAGCTGCATCTGCAACCTACACCACAGCTCACGGCAACACCAGATCCTTAACCCACTGAGCGAGGCCAGGGATCGAACCCGCAACCTCATGGTTCCTAGTCAGATTCGTTAACCGCTGAGCCACGATGGGAACTCCAAATGACCATTTCCTTGTAGATATCCTTCAGTTTAAAAATCTGTAGTAAGGGAACTCCCTTCATGGCTCAGTGGTTAATGAACCCAGCTAGGATTCATGAGGATGAGGGTTCGATCCGTGGCCTTGCTCAGTGGGTCAAGGATCCGGTGTTGTCATGAGCTGTGGTGTAAGTCGCAGACGCGGCTTGGATCCAGCGTTGCTATGGCTGTGGTGTAGGCCAGCAGCTGTAGCTCTGATTCAACCCCTAGCTTAGAAACTACCGTATGCTGTGGGTGTGGCCCTAAAAAGCAAAAAAAAAAAAAGTCTATAGTGAGATTTTACAATCTCATTTATATTCCTTCTAAAATTCTCATGATAATTGAGATGTGCTTAAGGAGTAAGTTATTTGGTTTCCTTTATACCTGTTGCTTGACTCTCCCCGCTGCTACATAGCTTATGAAGCAGATATATGTACCCAATACGTCCTTGATTTCAAATATTCCAAGTGGATCATCACATGAGTGGATTAACAGGCAGATGAGATGATAAATGTATGGACACTTGTTCAAACGCTGTATTTTTGGAGATTTATGTCACATTAAATGCTACCTAATAGCGAATCAGACCCTCCTGTCAGGTGGCGAATACCCCTCAGTAAGGAGGTCATCCAGCAGGAATGAGATGTCCACCCACCAAAAAAATGAATTGCAAGAGAGATAAAGCTGGCACAGCCTTCCCAAATGGAAGATTGTGTGAGTCTAGAAGAATGATAATGATGTGTAATGCCCGCGGTCGCGAGACCCCCTCGCAACAAGCACACCAGAGTCAAAAGTCAAAGCCAAAACAGCAAGGGTCCTTTATTGCAGGTTCGAACCTGGACCCCTGTGCACTCGTTACCGGTGATGCAAAGAGGTCCCCACTGCAGCGAGTACAGGGTTTTTATGGGCACACACAAACAAGTCCGGGGCTTTGGGGAGGTTTTCAAAGGAGAGGGATGCCGATTGGCTGATATTTGAATTGGGACACCGTCTGCTGTATGATTGGCCTGGGATCGCGCGATCAATATTCAGCAAGCAAGCAGGTTTACAGAAGCAGATGTGGCGGTTAGTGACTGGCTATAATTGGCGCGCGCAGGACCTTTGTAAGTTGCAGACCTGGGGGAGATGGAAAATTTCCTAAATGGTAGCCTGTTATGTCTTGGCCGGTTTTATTGACCGTTTGTTGCAAAACACTGTCACAACTGATATTTAGCGAGCAAGCGATGTTACAGAAGCGAGAAGGGAGCGTTAAGTTTCAGTTGCCTTAGGTTTCGTCTCTCAGATGATCACAGTCCTAGTGGTTACTGAGTGTTTATCTTACAACAAGCACCGATCAAAGTATTCTGCATGCATGAACTTATTTCATCTGGAAAGAGATCCCTCTGCAAAGAAGACTGTAGTAACAGTTTGAGTTTGTGCGGGGAAAATACCAAGTAAAATTATATAGTTGCTATACACATATACATGCGAAGGACCACTAGGCAGGCCACAAGCCTTTGCAAATAAACGCGGTATTGCCTCTAACTCACTAGCCAGCGTTCTTAAACCGGGAGAGTTAACCCCCTGAAATTGCATGAAACAAATGTATTTATGTGCCCAGTTCTGGAGAAAGGTGACAGTTGCCTTCATTGGATTCTCAAGGGTCAAGATGGTAAAAAATATGCCCAAGTTCACTTGGAAATGGCTGTACTTCACAAGGTCAAGGTGCTCGGCCTACATTCTCAGAAACTCTAGGTATGACTTGTGTGTGTAATTTGGAAAATAACTGGGTATGTGGAAGCCACTAAAGCAGGTCACTTCCTCAGAGAGTGTCAATGGTTGCTGTTAAGGCCTACATGGGAGCCATGAGACTGACCACCCTGCTCAAGCAACATCCTGTTTTTGCAGCTGGTGCTGACTTTCCCGAGACTGCAAGACCCCCTGCCGTGGGCCACTACACACCTCCAGCTTTCTCAAGATTACGAGACCACCCTGTACAGTGAGGCACCTCCGACTTTCTCATGCCTACGTGGCCACCAACGTCCAGCTGCAGGGGAAGGTAAACTAACCTCCCCCCAGCTTCAGGAAATCAATTTCCTATCTGAGGGGGATAAGAAGGCCCCACGAGAAGGGCGGGGGGGTGGGGGCTAGCTCTTCTCAGGGGTCAGTAACTACATTTTCTTCTATTTGCCTAAACACCCAGCTCCTTCTCTTTTTCTCCGCACCCGCCTTACAGTCACAGATCTGTGATGCTGGGCTTTCCTTCTCCTTTTCCTTCTCCTTCTCCTTCTCCTTCTCCCTCTCCCTCTCCTTTCTCCTTTCTCCACTTCTCACACGCATTCTAGGAGGACTGAATCAAAGAGTCCTTCCCAACCCCCCAAACTAAATGCCTTTTGCAGTCAAGTAGGGAGGGAAGAAGTACATTTAGAAGGGAATAGAATCAATACCAGATGGGGGAGTTCCCGTTGTGGCTCAGTGGTTAACAAATCTGACTAGGAACCATGAGGTTGCCTGTTCGATCCCTGGCCTGGCTCATTGGGTTAAGGATCTGGCGTTGCCGTGAGCTGTGGTGTAGGTCGCAGACGCGGCTCAGATCCGGCGTTGCTGTGGCTGTGGCGAAGGCCGGCGGCTACAGCTCCTATTAGACCCCTAGCCTGGGAACCTCCATATGCCGCGGGTGTGGCTCTAGATAAGGCAAAAAGACACACACACACAAAAATACCAGATGGGGACTGACAGTAGACCAGATAGAAAGCTTCCTTTCAGCCAGTTTTGAATCTGACCTCCGTTCTTCTGGAGGCCAGAGGCTTGTAAGGGTTTAGTGGATTTGATTCTCCTCTTGACTGGTTCCCAAGCCTGCCTGCCCTTACTCAAGTTCCTGATGGCACCCTCTAGAAACCTATCGCAGTCTTCCTTTTCTCCACATAAGAGGGGCTTTATTTGATCGCAGTTCAGTGACATAGAACATCCTTTGCCTGTTCCGAAGAATTTAGCTGCGCCAACCTTCCTCCACAAACTTAATGATAATTTAAGAAGGAAGGGGCAGAGAAAGACTGCTGAATAACACTGTAACCAGTGACAAGGTTAGGTGTTCTCACAGAGGCTGCCCTTGAAGAACTGATAAATAATTCTGAGGCACAATAATAATTCAGGTAGTTAGTGTAGGAACATGGGCTTCGATTTGGTGTATCTCTCTCTCTCTCTCTCTTTTTTTTTTTGCTTTTTAGGGCCAAACTTGGGGCATATGGAGATTCCCAGGCCAGGGGTACAATCAGAGCTACAGCTGCCGGCCTGCGCCACAGCCACAGCAACGCAGGATCCAAACCACATCTGCAACCTACACCACAGCTCACAGTGTGATAGAAAGATGATACTGGAATCCGGGTTCTTGTTCAAGGCAGTCGAAAAATAAACTCCGTGAACACACAGGGAGCAAGCAAGGAAAGTTTTTACTTTATTTTACTTTATTTTTAGGGCCGCACCCATGGCATGTGAAGGTTCCTAGGCTAGAGGTTGAATTGGCAAATCGGAGCCACAACTGCTGGCCTATGCCACAGTCATAGCACCAAGCCGCGTCTGCGACCTACACCACACCTCACGGCAACACCGGATCGTTAACCCACTGAGCAAGGCCAGGGATCGAACCCGCAACCTCACGGTTCCTAGTTGGATTTGTTAACCACTGCGCCACGACGGGAACTCCAAGCAAAGCCTTTATTAAAGGAAAGCAAATAGCTCCCAGGGCTGCTGGGAGAGGAGAGAAGAGCCCCCTTCTCTATTGTCCTATAGGGATTTTTACCCTTAGATGTGGGGAAGGGCACCAACGTGGGGTCCAGAAAGATGTTTGTTTGTTTGTTTGTTTTCCCATTGGCCTTGTTCAGTTACTTATATCAGTCCTTGTCCAATAGGGGTTTGAGGGTTGGAAATGTCCTGTAAATTTTATGGCTTTTTGTCCTTTTCTTTCATTAGATTAAATCACCATTCCTTTCATTCCTTTTCTATCAGTTGAGGAGTGGGCTAGAGATTTGCATTTCCTATGGTAAACAAAGTCCGTGAGGAATGCGCATTTCCTATAATAAATCAAGGCCTGTGGAGGTGTTACTCCCTGGAGCTCTTAAACCACAAATGTTAATCAACAGCCAATATCAAAAGAATGCATCAAAGCCCAAGCTCCTACACTGACTACCTGAGTTAATATTCTGCCTCAAAGGCAAGATTCTGGATCATTAACCCACTGAGTGAGGCCGGGGATCGAATCCACAGCCTCATGGCTCCTAGTTGAATTCGTTTTGACGGCTCCACAAGGCAAACTCCTGATATATTCTTTGATATGCTCATTACCTAGTGCCTGTAACTTAAGGGTTCCAGGCAGTGTCATCCCCCCTGGCCTTGTTTACTACAGCGAGTGTATCTGTTTCGTGTCCAAATGGACATTCATCTCTAACCCAGTCCTCAAGTGATAGAAAAGAAATGAGAGGAATGGTGACTCCAGTGACTCCCAGTCTAGGGAAGAGAAGAACAAAGGAACCATAAAACTTACGGGACATAGCCACCTCTAAGACCACTATTGGACAAGGACTGAATAGGTAAACCGGTCAAGGCCAATGAGAAAAAGAACTGGTATCTGGGCCCCGTGTTGGTACCCCCCCATCCTTAAGAGATAAAACCCCTATAGAACTTTAGAGAGGGGACACTTCCTGTCCCTCCCAGGGTCTGTGCTGGGAGCTACTTGCTTTCCTGTAATAAGGACTTCTGCTCGCTTGCTGCCTCTGTGTTCGTGAAGTTCATTCTTGGGCTCCGTGAACGAGAACCCGGATTTCGGTAACAGCTTTCTGGTAACAGTTCCTTCTTAGAGATTAGGAAGCAGGAGTTCAGAGACTTGCCCAGCTGACGGCTCCCACCTCCTCTTCCAAGGTTGTTTCGCGGCTTTAGGGCTGCTCTTGCCACCCCCAGACTGTGTGCCCACCGCACCTGCAGGACGCCTTGCTCAGCACAGATACTCTGTCTTGCGCTGTAATGGTCTGTATCCGGGTCTTCTTCCCATTGACATGACCTCTGAAAGCTGGGCACCGTTCCTGTTTATCTTTCTATCCGCCACAAGGAATACAGCTTCCATCTCACAGTGGATGCTTGTTTTACATTTTTGAGTTGTAGGTTGACCGTGCACCTCATTCCATCCTAAGAACACTGAGACTCACTTGGCACCTGCTGTCCTAAAGCAGCACCTGCTGTGCTCTAGATGGAGTATTTTTTTTCCCAGCCCTGGTCTCAGTTTACTAGCCTGGGAGTGAGCTCCTAACCCTTCAAGGGTTAGCACTGAGGGAGAGAGGTCAAAGCCATGTAACCTTTGGAGGGTTACAGAGGTGCAGAGGAGGCTAGGAAAGTTTTTGAAGGGAGGACATCACCCAGCAGGGAGAGAGGAGAAGACAGAAGCTGAAGAGTAATGGGCCCAGATCTTAAAGAAGGAAATAAAATATCCTTGGCTTCCCCAAACACCTATCCTGGGCTCTTTGCCTCCTTGAAACAACCCCATTATCTTCAGCTAACTAGAATCTGTGCCCTAATTTACCGCTAACCTGAATCCCAACAAGGTCAAAGCACTGAGTCCTTCCTACAAACAGTGCTGATTAGACAACTCAGATGCCACTGTGTACAGGGGCTTTACAAAAACAGAAGCAGAGGATACACGCAGAAATAAAACTAGCCTGAAATACTGGGTCTTTCCTTCATTACGCACCTCTTGGAATATTTATTTAAACTATTACTTGGTTCCTCAATTTTTGATTTTATTTTATTATAGTTGATTTACAATGTTCTGTCATTTTCACCTGAATAGCAAAGTGACCCAGTCATAGATGATAGATAGATGATAGATAGATGATAGATAGATAGATAGATAGATAGATAGATACTCTTTTTCTCATATTATCTCCCATCATGTTCTGTTACAAGAGATTAGATATATTCCCTGTACAGGACTTCACTGCTTATCCATTCTAAAGGTAATAGTTTGCATCTACTACCTGCAAACTCCCAGTCCATCCCACTCCCTCCTCCACCCCCTTGGCAGCCACAAGTCTGTTCTCCATGTCTGTGAGTCTGTTTGTGTTCTGTAGGTAAGTTCATCATTGCCATATTTTAAATTCCACACGTAAGTGATATCATACGGTATTTGTCTTTCTCTTTCTGCTTTATTTCACTTGGTTTGAGAATCCCCAGTCCCATCCATGCTTCTGCAAATGGCATTATTTTGTTCTTTTTATGGCTGAATAATATTCCATGGTGTATACGTACCATATATTCTTAATCCATTCATCTGTTGATGGAAATCTAGGTTGTTTCCATGCCTTGGCTATTGTGGATAGCGCTGCTATGAACATAGGTGTGTGTGTGTGTGTGTGTGTGTGTGTGTGTGTGTGTGTGTGTATGTATATTATTTTTTTTTCTTTTTGCCTTTCATAAGGTCACTTGCAGCATATGGAGGTTCCCAGGCTAGGGGTCTAACAGGAGCTGTAGCCACAATTAGACCAGCAATGCGAGAACTGAGCCGAGTCTGCAAGCTATACCACAGCTCACGGCAACGCCGGATCCTTAACCCGCTGAGCGAGGCCAGGGATCGAACCCGCAACCTCATGGTTCCTAGTCGGATTCGTTAACCACTGAGCCACAACAGACACTCCTGCATGTATATTTTTGAATGAAAGTTTTGTCTGGATATGTGCCCAGAAGTTGGATTGCCGGATCATACGGTTAGTTCTATATTTAGTTTTCTGAGGAAGCTCCATACTGTTTTCCTTA
>PVHT021183515.1:188189-208204 GCA_004024745.2 Catagonus wagneri
GATTCGTTAACCACTGAGCCAAGATGGGAACTCCCCTCCACACCTTTAAGAGATAAAAATCCCTATAGGACAATAGAGTAGGGGGTTCTTCTCCCCCCTCCCAGCAGCCCTGGGAGCTATTTGCTTTCCTTTAATAAAGGCTTTGCTTGTTTGCTGCCTGTGTGTTCATGGAGTTCATTCTTCGACTGCCGTGAGCAAGAATCCGGATTCTGGTATCATGAGCACGTGGGTTCGGTTCCTGGCCTTGTTCAGTGGGTTAAGGATCTGGCATTGTCATGAACTGTGATGTAGGTGGAAGACGCGGTTCGGATCCCGCATTGCTGTGGCTGTGGTGTAGACCAGCAGCTCCAACTCTGATTCAACCCCTAGCCTGGGAACTTCCATATGCCACACCTGCCGCCCGAAAAGAAGAGAAAGAAAAGAAAAAATTGGCCTTAGTGAGAGTATTTACACCTTAGAAATCAACAAATCAGGTCTCACCTCTGTCCCTCCCCCAGAACTTGTTGTTGACCATTTGTCAGCCATCACTGCTGTGCACCAGAATAAACTTGATTTCCTCAGCTAACAGTGAGAATTAAACATTCAAACAAAGACAGTGCTTTAGAATGCACATGGAGGCTGCGGTAAACATCCTCTCAACAACCTCTGATGCCTGAGAATGAAAAAGACCCATAAAATTGCTGGAACGGAAGCTCCATGGCTTTATTTCTTGGAAGCCGCCATGTGTAACCCCTCACTTTCCCGTGGAAGCACTTACTGGGATCCAAACCCAAGACAGATATCATGTCTCAACTGCCTTTTAGTATTCCGACTGCAAACCTGTAATGAAAAAGGCAGGAAAGGTACATTAAAAGCCTCATATTGATCCGTCAGGCTTTTTATGATCATAGGCACAGAAAAGGAATGCTAAAATCAGAGGCTGTTAATCCTACTGTGATAACAGTAGGACAAATAAACAGGAAAACAGTTTAAAAAGTGTAGGTATGGGCTTAAGTAAGCAGATTGCAAAGAAGCCAGCACCCTTGGGACTTCATCAAGGCAATAAAAGAGTCAGTGATTTCAACCAAGGGTAAACAAAGGTACAGTCTTTCAAATACGATCCTGCACATTCCAATACAATTGCTATAATCCAGTACCCTTGGAACAGCTTGCAGGTTTGGAATTCAAATTAAACCAAGAAATTATTGCTGGAAATTTATGAGGTAAGAAGAGTCATTTATCACCCAAGGTTAGGTCACAGTCCAATGAATGTGTCAAGCCACAAATTTTTTTTTTTTTCCTGCCCAGCAGATTGCATTGTGAGATGTTTGTAATAGAAGACAGTAAATGCTTGCTTTAAAACAAAACAACAGGAGTTCCCTTCGTGGCTTAGTGGTTAACGAATCTGACTAAGAACTATGAGGTTGCGGGTTCGATCCCTGGCCTCACTCAGTGGGTTAAGGATCCGGCGTTGTCGTGAGCTGTGGTGTAGGTCGCAGATGCGGCTCGGATCCCGCGTTGCTGTGGCTGTGGTGAAGGCCAGCGGCTACAGCTCCTGTTAGACCCCTAGCCTGGGAACCTCCACATGCCGCGGGTGCGGCCCTAGATAAGGCAAAAAGACAAAAAAAAAAAAAAACACAGAAGTTACAATAATAAAAGTAAACATTCACTCAGGTGCTGTATTAAACCTGATCATAGTTATTAGGCAAAGCAGGTACAGATCTTGACAGTGATTCTTTCTTCCTTTCAAACTTTCTCAATTTTGGTGATTCTATGGATTCTGGAACTCACAACACTTCTATGACACTCAAAAAAAAAAGCAAACTGTTTTGTGTATTTCTTTTGCACACAGCAACTGCTGTTTTCTTGAATCAGCTTGCTCGATTTTGGCTAAAGCAGTTTTCCTGTGAGTTTCTGTTGAAGTTGATGCAAATAACGTAATTAAAAAATTGAATAGTTAAAAGAACAACTGTGGTGAAAGAGACAAGTTTTCTTTTTTTTTTAACTTAATGAATTTTATTTCAGTTATAGGTGTACAAAAATCATCACAAGTCAGTTTGATAGGATTTGTGTCCCAAACCCTCAATGCATCCCCCCACTCCTCAGATTGCCTTATTTGAAAAACCAAAGGTTTTCCAAAGTCTGTGAGTCATTGTCTGTTTTGCAAAGAAGTTCATTGTGTCTTTTTAGTTTCCACATTTAAGCGGTAGCATTGGGTGTTGCTCTCTAATTGTCTGACTGGTTTCACTTCGCATGATAATTTCTAGGTCCCTCCATGTTGCTATAAATAAGTGCAAAAGAAAGTGTGCTCATTACCCTGTTCGTCTCTGCTTTTACTTCTTTCAGGGGTAGCCTGGGGGGAAAATTTTTGCATGAGTTGGGGGATTGCTTCTGGGTTAATCGGCTTATTTAACGAAACCAATAAAGATATTTTCTATCTGCCCCTATCGCTATCACTTCTGTCCTCATTTTCTGAAAAAGAAAAAGGGAGTGACTCCTTTCCTTATCTCTACCTTGGAAAAATATTGGCACAGAAATTTGTCTTATCCAAGTGAGTCCCAGTCTTAATGCGAGGTTTCCACAGATTTCCACTGTTGAAGCATTTCTAGAAAAAGCAAAATATTTCCTTTAGTGACTACATCTAGCCACAGTCCTTTTGCAACCTATTAAATCAGCCTTTGATTCATGTGGATTTATAGTTATAACATTTGTGAAGGAATGCAAAACGACACAACACACATTTACAATTTACACCTCAGTGAGAAAATAGGATGGCCTTCTAACTGCTCCCCTGCTTCTTATCTCTACACACAGAAGACATTGGAAGATTACAGTCCTTTCTAGGTATCTGAGGGGAGGGAGTGGGGGTGGGGTTGGTTCCAGAATCCCCCAAGGGCACCAAAAGCCTTGGATGTTCAAGCCCCTTAAGTAAAATGATGCAGTATTTGCATGTAACTTATACAATTCTCCTATACACTTGAAATCACCTCTAGATTACTTAGGATTCAATGCAAATTCTATGTAAAAAGTTGTAAATTGAAGGTAAATGTTATGTAAATAGTCGTGGCAAATTCAGGTTTTGCTTTTTGGAACTTTAACAGAATCCCCCCCCCCCAAAATATCTTCCATCAACCTGGGTTGGTTGAATTGGCAAACACAAAAAGCCAGCTGTGCTCCTGTCACTCCCCACCCCCCACCCCCAACCCATCACCCTCTGATGGATCCACGTGGTCCACAGATAAAACTGAAAATCTTTGATACGGCACTCAAGGCCCTCCAAGATTTGGCTCCAACTTGCCCCTTACAGTTAACCCTGGGCGAATCACGACATTTTCTGTGAATTAGGAACTGTGTTAAACCCGTCAAATTCATCTCATCATTTAACTCTCAGTGAGAATCCCATGAAGTAGATGCCGTTATTGTCAACACTTTGCGGAAAAGGAAACTGAAGCTCAAAAAGGTTGAATCACTAGGAGTTCCCGTCGTGGCGCAGTGGTTAAAGAATCTGACTGGGAACCATGAGGTTGCGGGTTTGATCCCTGGCCTTGCTCAGTGGGTTAAGAATCTGGCGTTGCAGTGAGCTGTGAGCTGTGGTGTAGGCCAATGGCTACAGCTCCGATTAGACGCCGGTGCGGCCCTAAAATGACAAAAGGAAAAAAAAAAAAGGTTGAATCACTTATGGGGCAGGGTCACACAAGGGGTCACTATCACATTTTATACATACAATTTGTGTATATATAACACACAGAACTTTTTGTTTGCTTGCCAACTAAAATTTAAGTTTCAGGAGAGCGGGAACCTTGTTTTTGTGTTTAAAACTATATCCTTACAGGGCATAAACCTTACAGGGTTAAACCATTACTTGAGACAAGGCAAATGATAAATAAATATCTATTGCATAATTGAATTTTTTTTTGTCTTTTTGCCTTTTTTTATCTAGAGCCGCACCCATGGCACATGGAGATTCCCAGGCTAGGGGTCTAACAGCAGCTGTAGCCGCCGGCCTTCGCCACAGCCACAGCAACGCAGGATCTGAGCCGCGTCTGCAACCTACACCACAGCTCACAGCAACGCCGGATCCTTAACCCACTGAGCAAGGCCAGGGATCGAACCCGCAAGTTCATGGTTCCTAGTCGGATTCGTTAACCACTGAACCACGATGGGAACTCCTATTGCATAACTGAATGTTAATAATGCAGAATAATAAATAGGAATAATAGGAACCCACATTAGCATGCAACATCTACAAAATAGTCATATTCTTTTTTTTTTTTTTTTTTTTTTTGCTTTTTAGGGCTGTATTTTCTGTATATGGAACAATCGGAGCTACAACTACTGGCCTACACCACAGCCACAGCAACGCGGGATCTGAGCCTCATCTGGGACCTACACCACAGCTCATGGAAATGCCAGATCCCCGACCCACTGAGGGAGGCCAGGGATTGAATCCCCATCCTCATGGATACTAGTCAGAGTTGTTTCTACTGCGCCATGTTGGGCACTCCAAGATAGTCATAGTTTTACATTGAGCAATCAAACCAGGTATTGCGTTAAGCAGTGGGGAAGCAAAAGTGAGACTTAGTCCCATCCCTCAAGGAGTTTATGGTCTAATGTCATGTTTTTATTATTGCAATTAGGATGTAAATATATTCTTTATATTATTCTCTTATTTCTCCATCTTTCCCTTCCGTATGGCTCTAGTTTACCAGGATAAATACAGTCTTTAGACTTGGACAGGCTTGAGTTCAAACTCCAATCTACCCCCAACCAACTATATGTATGCACACACACACACACACACAGGCACACACACACACACACACACCACACACACACACACACACACACACACACACAGAGGTTATCGGGTGTACCTTCATCTGTTTGAAAAGGAAGAGAACAAGTCCTCTCTGGCAGGGTTCTTTGATATTTAAATGAGATAAAGCACCTTTCCATAACTTTTCACTTAGCTGATCATCAAGATACCAGATACCAGATATCTGATCTTGCGAATTCCTCCAGATATAAACCTTGAATGAAATATGGATCTTCTCAAAAATCCTATTTTCGAGTAACATAATAGCATAATGGTTAAGTGTGTAGGGCCCCAGGATTACCAGATGGGTAAATATGGCCATGTTATTTAATTTCTCTGAGCCCCACTTGCCCTTCAGTAAAGGACAAGAACAGCAGCTGGAGTGTAAAATGAGCTGTTACCTGTGAAGAACTTATAATAGTGTTAAGCCCACAGCAAGCATTCAGGAAAGATTAGCTACTATTCTGGTTATTCACTGCTGGGTTAACAAGCCACCCGCCCTTAATGACATAAAGCAACAACAATTTTATTACGTGTCTGGATTTTGTGGATCAGGGACTTGGAAGATGCATTGCGGAGACAGCTTATTTCTGTGCCACAATAGCTAAAGCTTCAGCTGGGAAGTGAGGGGGTGACTCTACAGCTGGAGGCTGGAATTATCTGAAGGCTTCTTCACTCACAGGGCTGGCATTTGACACTGGCTTTTGGCTGGGAGCATAGCAGAGGCTAACACCCACACAGAGCCTCTCCGTGTTGGCACTTGGCTTCTGTCAGCATGGTGGCTGGCTTCCATGGCTATCCTGAAAGAGAGGGATTTCTGAAGGTCATGGCTCAGAAACTGGCACAGCATCACTTCCTCTGACTTCTGGTCAAAGCAGTCCCAAGTACCCTCACAAGTTCAAGGGGAAGGGACACAGACATCACCACCTAATGGGAGGGTGTCAATGTATGGTGTAATAAGAGCATGTGGGGTGGGGAGTATGGTGGTGGCTATCCTTGGAAAACTCAATCTACCGTAGCCTTAACAGTCACAAAAAAATATTTTAGCCCTCTCCAGGGGCTAAGAATTGGGGATCAGAGAAATGAGAAGAGAGAAAGAGAGCATAAGCCCTAGCCTTAGATCATCACAATTTAGAAATTATAGTCCGTGATCTTATTGAGCAGATGACAAAACATGGCTAAGAGAGATGAAGCAACTTGTACCAAAGCATCCAGTTAGCAGAAGATCCAGGATGGTTCTATTTTCAATAAACTATACACTTGGAAAAGTAACAAAAAAAGTAGTTGGAAGGGGGAGAGTTAGGAAGACCGTGACGAGAGGAAGGAAGAAATAGAGAAGGTCGTAGAGAGGAAATGGGTAGGAAAAGCAAGGAGGGTGTTGCCAACGACATTCTCTGTCTGAGACCCCAGTAATTCTTTGGATGCATTCCACACTTGGTTTTGAACTGAGATGTTGCTGGGAAAACTTGAGCCCTGGAATAACATTGGCAAAGCCCTTTGGATCATCGGAGTGATTTCCATTCCTTCTGGATAGTCTCCAGGATGGAGAAGTTGATGGCGAGTGGAAATTTACCAAGTCGTGACTAGCGCAAATGCCTTTCTTCCTGTTTTCCCGTGTAATCATGTTTTCATGGGTTACCGTGACCAAGTTCCCACATCTGGGTCATCAAGCTTCTCTAAATCTAGCCCCTCCCTCACCCGTCCCAGTAGATTTCTCCCCCTGCCTCCGCTGTTGCTGTGGTCACCTACTGTGCATTTGACTTGGGGTCTTGTTCATTCTGGTGTTTGGTCTCCGATTATGGCTTTAAGCCCTCGGGGACAGAAAGTTCATTTTGAAGTCTGGGGCTTTGCAGAGCCCATGTGTGTAAAGGCAAGACTCATGGTGGATAATTCACTCGTCTTGCTTCCCTGCCTTCATGCTGCTCTGACTCACCACTAACGACTCTGCTCTAAGAGCAACCCAAACAAGGGCACTTGCCTTTTAAACCACTTCCACATGAAAGCACCAGTCTTTCTATCAGAAGGCTTCCTTTATAGCTAGCACAAATATCAGGTTAAATTAGTAGGAGTAATCCTATTTCTCTATTCGCTATACCCAGGAGTCCTAAAGACCAATAGCTACAAAAGCTAATGTAATAGACATTCTCATAACTGATTGATCAGATCTCCCCTCTTTCTTCTGCAAAATAATTATCCAGATTTCTTATGTTTGTCAGTTCAGCAACTTCTCACCAAGTATTTATGATATACTAGGTGCATTGGGAATCCAAACATGATTAAAGTACAATCTCTGCTCTACTAGAGTTTACAATACAGTGAAGGAATTATAAGCTTAGAGTCCACGGACTGGACTCGGGTAGTCTGTGAAGCTCCCAAATTTCATGCAAAGCGTTGGGAGGGTATGTGCATCTTTCTGGATGCAGGGTAAATATCTTTTACCAGATTCTAATCAGGGACCATTGCACAAAAGGTGAAAAACCACTGAAATATAGATATAGCCACAAGCAAGTGTCACATTCATGATCACAGATAAAGGCAGGAGGAGCTGGGTTTACTGTGTGCAGTCTCAGTAGAGAAGAGGTCCGTCTAACTCAGGTAGGACTGTGCTTGGAAAGTGATGGTTCATTACCAGCTGGTGGGTACCTGATGCTGAGAACACCTCCCTGAGCCCTGGGACAGAGAAGGAGGCTGGTTGCTGGTGGAGATACAGTTCTTCATGTTTTCCACAGATCTGACATTTTCATTATTATGCTTCTCCACATGCCTCTTTATTCATTAACCTAGGTGAGTTACGTGAACACAAGCATGTTACGTGGTACTGGAACTGAAAGATCCTTTCTTCTGTGCCTGAGTCTGGCACTATTTGACCAATAGGATCAAAAGTCCATTTTACAGAAGATTTGCGTAGCACCCGTACATTCCTTTTAAGAGCATTGTGCTCTAATAATGTTACCACTATCGTTCAAAGTTTGTCATTCTTTGGAGGTGTTCCGCTGCTGGGATATGTAAAATATACCATGTATATATGATGTGATATATACATATATAGTATCATTCATACCAGCCTCATTTTATTAGAAGTGGAAATTAGAAAGAAAGAAGAACATTTGGAAAAAAAAGCAAAGGGTGAACACTGAGGGCTCTCAGTAATCAATTTGTAACATGAACTGTATTTCATTGACAATTTAGGGCACCCTATTATCATGAGGGAACAACTTACAGCTTTTGTAAACTAAGAAAATCATAACGAGTACTATAATAAACGTACGTTAGATCAAGTTATGCTGCTTTTATCCCAAGGCTACAGAAATACTCACCGAGTAAACAGGCAAAGTGTGACATCTAGAATACGAAACAGATTACAGTGAGCTCCTTTGCATGAAGATATCGGGTGTTTCAGAAGGAATAACATTAAAGAAAGCCTCTGATCAAACATACAGTTCTGTCAGTATGACAGCAGACTAAAAATAATTTTAGCTCTTACTTCTTAAACATCCAGTTTTAATGGTTTCATAACCTCTGTCACACACTGAGGAACTAATTCTACTGAAACGCATTTAGGTCATCAGCCATTTACTGAACACCTGCTATTAGCAAGGTGCTGGGCTAAGCTTTGCAGAGGATACAACTATGAATAAGAAATAGTCCTTGCTTTGGGGAAGTTACCGAACGGTGAGACAGACTCATATACTTATAAGAAACTATCAGTCAGGGCTGAAAGTATCAAGTGCATAATAGTGAAAAATTCAAAATGCAAGGGAAGCAGAAATGAAGGAGAATATATGGAACTGCAGAGCCTGAGAAGGGGCTCCTGAAGGAGGTAGAGTCTGAACTGGGCTAGGACGGTGTAGGGATGTCAGCAAGCAAAGAGCAGGCAAGGGTCACTTCAGGCCCAGCATGGAGCAAGAGGCAGAGAGAAGGAAATGATAAAACATGTCCTGGGAACAGCAAAAGGGCCAGTTTGGTGAGAACAAATATCCTGGGGGAGGGAGGGGACGTAGAAAGAAACACATCTAAAAAATTATCTAGGAGTTCCCATCGTGGTGCAGCGGTTAACAAATCCGACTAGGAACCATGAGGTTGCGGGTTCGATCCCTGGCCTTGCTCAGTGGGTTAAGGATCCGGCATTGCCGTGAGCTGTGGTGTAGGTTGCAAACGCGGCTCGGATCCCACGTTGCTGTGGCTGTGGCGAAGGCCGGTGTCTACAACTCCTGTTAGACCCCTAGCCTGGGAACCTCCACATACCGCGGGTGCAGCCCTAAAATGACAAAAGGCAAAAAAAAAAAAAAAATCTTAAAGCAAGAATCTTGAGCGTTTTAAATACAGAGCAAGGAATTTAAACTTTTCCATAGGCATAGCCTAGGATTTGGGATGGGGGGGCTTTTTGAACAAAAGCATGGAAGTTTGAACAAAAAGCATGAAAGTTTAGAAACTGGAGGCAGAGAGACCACATAGGAGGTTATTACAATAGAATAGGCAAACGGAAATTAGGCAGTGGACAAAGATAAAGGCATGAGACTGGACTCCAAAAAAAGCTGTTTAGAATTACCGTCAAAGATCTCTGGCATGGGGAGTTCCCGTCATGGCTCAGTGGTTAACGAATCTGACTAGGAACCGTGAGGTTGCGGGTTCGATCCCTGGCCTTGCTCAGTGGGTTAAGGATCCAGCGTTGCCATGAGCTGTGGTGTAGGTTGCAGACACGGCTCGGATCCCACGTTGCTGTGGCTGTGGCGAAGGCCGGCAGCTATAGTTCCTGTTAGACCCCTAGCCTGGGAACCTCCATATGCCGCGGGTGCGGCCCTAGATAAGGCAAAAAAAAAAAAAGACACACACACAAAAAAAGATCTCTGGCATGAATCTTGGTATACAGAGTAGAAAAAAGCAGGCAATGGAGATGATCGGAAACTCAGCAAATACAGATTCTCTGGACCAAAGCAGTTCTGGGGCATTACATTTAATCCTGGAAGTCAGGTTGAAGGGCAAGGAGAGTTTCATAAAGGCTTATCTGAAATTGGGAAGGGTGAGATTAATCAGGTAGATTATCCAGGGATTATATTCCATTAATCGAATCTTCATGGAAAATAACTGCATCTAAATATGTTATGTAATTGGGAAGCTTGTTAAGTAAAGCCACTGGCAAAATGTGGTACTTGCTTGAACAATTACTTGTGAATACAAGAGATTGCATGATGAAGGTCAAAAACCCAGGTTCAAATCTTGCCTGTCACTGGGAGTTCCGGTTGTGCCTCAGCAGGGTATGAACCCAACTAGTATCCATGAAGGATGAGGGTTTGATCCCTGGCCTCACTCAGTGGATTAAGAATCCAGAGTTGCTGTGAGTTGTAGTGTAGGGCCAGCAGCTGCAACTCTGATTTGGTCCCTAGCCTGGGAACTTCAATGTGTGGCCCTGAAAAAGCAAAAAAAAAAAAAAAAAAAAAAGGCTGCCACCATCTAATTTAGTAATCCTTAACAGCTGCTTAAATTCGGTAATTGTTACTTTCTTCATCTGTACCATATTGACAATAATACCTATCTCATTTGATTATCATGACAATTAGAGGAAACAATGCATGCAGAAATAGGTGGATCAAAGAAGTTCAGTAATACTGGCTTTCTGTCTTTTTGTTTGTTTTCTTTTCAAAGCACTTACACAATTCATTCAAGTCTATGCTTGGGCATGGTATAGCTTTGTTGGATTCTGAGATAGTGGCCACATGATCAAGTTTTCCAACGGAGGGAATCTCAAGACTGCTCCAAAGTTGGTAAGTGGGCAAAATTAGACTCTTATTTAAAATCTATCTGGCTCTGAATGGATAAAGAAGATGTGGTATGTATATACAATGGAATACTGCTCAGCCATGAAAAAGAATGGAATAATGCCATTTGCAGCAACGTGGATGGACTTAGAGATTATCATACTAAGAAATAAGTTAGAAAGACAAATACCGTATGATATCACTTATGTATAGAATCTAAAATGAACTTGTTCACAAAACAGAAATAGACTCACAGACATTGAGAACAGACTTGTGGTTGCCCAGGGAGAGGAGGTGGGGGAGGGATGAACTGAGAGTTTGGGATTAGCAGATGCAAAGCGTTGTATATAGAATGGATAAACAAAATCCTACTACACAGCCTAGGGAACTATATTCAGTATCCTCTGATAAACCATAATGGAAAAGCATATGAGAAAGAGCGTATATACATGTATAACTGAATCTCTTTGCTGTACAGCAGAAATTAACCCATTATAAATCAACTACACTTGACTACAGTACATTTTTAAAATAAAAAAACCAAATAAGATAAAATCTATATGGCCCATCATTTTATCCATATCTCACCTGTCTATTCTCGAGGTCAGGACTTTTTTAGGCCAGTGTGCACAGCTGTGCATCCTGAGATCTTCAGGGTGGAGAAGCCAGGGCTGCGTGGTGAGCAAGCTCCCTTCAACAGGGACGTAGTGAGGATGAAACAACTGAAGGAGCAGATGAAAGTCTTCCAAACAGAATGAGAGCCACCTAGGCCAGGAGTTGGAGGAAGCGTACTTCTCACTTGGAAAAGTACGACCTGTAATAGAAAATAATAGAAAACTTGACCTGTTTCTATTAAAGGGAGAGACAGATTAGAAGAGAAGGAGCTGATCAGCAATTCTTCAGCGGGAAAGAAAAACAGGCAGGAGGGTTGAACATCTAAATCAACCTTTTTTTTTTTTTTTGCCATTTTTGTCATTTTAGGGCTGCACCCGTGGCATGTGGAGGTTCCCAGGCTAGGGGGGTCTAATCGGAGCTGTAGCCGCCGGCCTACACCGCAGCTGCAGCAACGCGGGATCCGAGCCGCGTCTGCAACCTACACCACAGCTCACGGCAACGCCAGATCGTTAACCCACTGAGCAAGGCCAGGGATCGAACCCGCAACCTCGTGGTTCCTAGTCGGATTCATTAACCACTGCACCACGACGGGAACTCCTAAGTCAGCCTTTTGTGTTTTTTAAATCCTCCTGAAAGTAGATTCAGCACTAGAGATTAAGATGCCTGTTCGTGTGTCTTCCTGTCTGTGGCTGCCCATTAGGCTGTTGCTGGTGCTGTGCTAAATCCAGTCAACCACTCTGCTAGATCTATGAATGGACAGAAAGCGTTCACACTTGAAAGCCCGTATACTTGCCTAATCCTTTTAAATGTTATGCTAAAACTCTAATTGCAGTTTTCAAAACTCAAAAGACCTTTCTAAAGAAAACAAGATGGAGTTCTCTTCGTGGCTCAGTGGTTAACAAACCCAACTAGGATCCATGAGGATGCAGGTTCGATCCCTAGCCTCGCTCAGTGGATTAAGGATCCAGCGTTACCGTGAGCTGTGGTGTAGGTCGCAGATGAAGCTTGGATCCCACGTTGCTATGGTTGTGGTGTAGGCCGGCAGCTACAGCTCAGATTTGACCCTTTGCCTAGAAACAGGTATAAATATTCAGCATAACCAAACTCTCCATCTAAAAGAGGCAGCATAGAGTGGAGGTTAAAAGTGAAGCTTCTACAACTAGTCTCCTGGGTTCAAATTCCATCTTTATCACTTACTATTTATGTTATCTCTGATGTTTAATCTTTCTGTGTTGGTCTCCCCATCTGTAAAACAGAGGTGATAATAACATTACATACATGTAACAGGATTTGTTTCGACAAATAAAAAGAATTAACATACTTAGTAAGTGGGATCCGCTGTTCAGGTAGGATGAAGAAGCCTGCGTAATTTTGATGCTGAAACCTTATTTTAATACCCTTCCTTGCTACTAGACAAAATTTTAACCAGAGCTTCAAAAAAGTAGCTGACTCCCTTGTCTCTGGAGACAGCTCTTGAACGAAAAGAGGGAAAAGCAAGATTTGGAGAGGGGAGATAAGATAAATAATAATTGTCCTCTAGAAAATCTCAATGGCTGTGCTACCCTTCTGGGAGTCCTGTGGATGATACCTGTTATCCTAAGAAGGGCAAGATCACGATGAAAGATTAGACCCAGGCCAATCGCTTTACACCTTCTACAGCGGCAACGTCGCTGTGTATCAGCCCAAGAATGAGTGAGCAGCAGGCTTAGAGGAGCGAGCACCAGTCCCAACTCACTCACTGTGTATAAGCACTAGATTCAATTATAAAATGCTGTCTTCCTAGACTGAGTATTTTTACACGGGCTTTGTCTTAACCAAACAAGCCACCTATAAATATGGTGAATAATAAAAGGCAACCACAAAGGCAGAAGCACAACTTGCATCATAAGACATGGAAACGCTGTCCACTGAGCTGCCAGCCACCCTGACCATGGCCTGTGTGAACGAATGCCTGAAACTTTTTATAATTTGTGCATCATTCATTCTTCTCCTCAACACACATTTTTATGCATCTGCTATGCCTTGCACATATCAGGGGCTTATGCTGATGATCTCATGTTGAGGCCACACAGCTCAGGCTCTTGTCAATTAGAGCGTACGGCTGCATCCATGACCAAACATGGAGATGTTACCTGGAAGTAGCAAGAGCAGAAATCTAGATAAATGACCGAAGTAGACACATATGTCTAAAAAATGCCAAAAGACAAAAGCAGTTATCCATTCTCCCCAGACAGGTCGGAAGAATCATTTTTATAAGTAGTAAAAAAAAAAAAATACTTATAACTCCAGAAATGCTTACAGATAAAATATTCTTTATCAGTTCCCCAAAGACTCTATCGATAGGCAATACTTTTCCAGTCTTACCTAAGACATTTGATCCATGAGGCCTTTTAGCCTGATTCTGAAGCCATGTTTATATTTGCTATTTAATTTAAAAAGTTCTGCCCCACAGAGAGCCCTCTGCTCTGGATACAGTCCACCACATACTGGTGGAGTATGATTTGGTTCAGGTCTGAACTTCCATGAAGATGCTTCTAAAGTGAATTTCAGCCAAAGGCTGGGCTTCATTAAGGCCAAGCCCTGTGAGGACCTACAAGAAGGTCCTCAGATTTCTTCTGAAGCACCCACTCCACCTCAAGAGCCAAAATCTTGACTAAAATCCTATTGTAAAAGTATTTATATGTGTTAAATTCTGCAAGGAAAACTGAAGCGATTCACCCATTTTCCAAGGCTCGCGCAAATCTGCTCTCCTTCGTACTCACACATACACCTGCGTATTGCCCCAGCCATTCATTCTGCGTGGTTAGTCAGCTCTCTTCCATGTCGTTTCTCACGTGTGGTTTTATTTTTCTGACCATAAAAGTAACTCAGAGACAGCATGTAAGAACAGTTCATTTCTCGTGCTTTGGGTTCAGTCTAATTTAAAATTCTGTCATCTGTTACCTGTGTACTGTGGCAAGTTACCCCTTAACTGCAGATTATAATGTTAATATGAGAATTAAGTGAGATAATGCATTTATTGCACCTGGCACATAGTAGGCACTCATGTTGACTATGACTGTATAAACTGTGGAAAACACAGAAAAGAGAAAATAAAATCACCCGTAATCTGATGCGCCACCCCCTCCCAGGATAAAGCACTATAGCACTATTGAGATTTTATCAAAGCGTACATGAGTACAGATGTCTTAGAAATGTTACCCAACACTAAATATGGTTATATAGTTTGTTTCTTCATGCATAATATAATGAGACTATCTCCCTAATACTATATTTCAAACTCATGATTTTAATGGCTGAAAATTACTCCGTCATATGTTTCACACAATTTAGTTCACTCTTCCCAGATTATCAGATATTTTATTTCCATTCTTCATCATCATAAACAATGTAACAATGAATATCTGTATGTGAAACAACCTTTGTGTGGCTTTGAGGACAGACAGGGGTTCAAGCCCTGTAATTCACCGACTCTGACCTTGAGCGAGTAGCTGAACTCTTCTGAGTCTCAGTCACATTCTTTGTAAAATGATGAAAATAATAGTACCTGCTCATAGGCTTATCATGGGGGTTCGAATTGATACTCCATGTAATGTGCTTTGCAAAATGTCTGACACAGAATGAGTTCTCGACAAATATTAGTGACTGTTATTTTTATAAGGAGAATTACTGGGCCAAAATTTGGAAGGGATTAGGGTAGCGTACATAGGATGACATCTTCTTGGGAAATTTGGGAGAGTTCTATATAAAATGGTTAAACTGAGCCTACAGGTTCCGGAACTCTGATTGGGATTAGTGAAAACAGTAACCTGAACAGCTGTGGGCACCTGTCACCTCATCTGTCTTGTCTTGTGTTGTCACTGAATGGCAGTACATCCTGGGGAAAGCAGAAGTGTTTGCAGGGAATCCCAAGCTGTGCTTGCCTGGAGCGGCAGGTGGAAGGCTGTCTGTGGGATTCCCAGAAACTGTGCCCACCCTGTGTTCCAGGAGGGGCCTCACCTGCTCTGCCCAAAACCCACTTCAGAGGCGCCTGAAAGAAACAGCAAGCGAGACTTCTTAGTTCACTGAAGGGTCGGGATCAGTAACGGAAAAGCTAAGAGAGATGCTTCCATGAAGCAGGGGGAACAGAGGTTTCCCCTTGGAGATGGAGCAGAGGCTGGGAACCGGAACTTCTTATGTGTTATTTATTTATTCTAACAAATAGGATCACGGAGGAAGAAGCATTGGACCCAAGTTTGGAGGGAGAAGTCTAAAGGATGCACTGGAGAGGAGAGAGAGGGAAGCAGGAGGTCAAGAACCTTCTCCTGCTATAGAATCATCTCCATTCTGAAGGCTGAGTAGAGCTTGCCCCTGAGAGTCAAAAGAGAGTCAGAGCAGAGACAATCAGATAAATCGTCCTCCTTTCTTCTACCAATGACCAAGTGAGTATTTCGGTCTTCTAAAAACACTCAAAATAGCATTGTAAGATTTGTATGCTATCTACATACCTAATAATGGTTTCAATTCTGCAGATCGGATCACAAAATAATTTTGAACACCAAATGTGGTTTAAATTGCCTCTTACAGTTTCCAGACAAGCAGGAAGATGGTGTTAATTTGCTGCGCTGTTGCTCAGTGCATCTCTGGGGCTATTAAAATAAACGTTACATCCCAACAGCGTACAGCATCCTGAAACAGGGAATTCATGGCCCTGAAAATTTCATAGAATATCACTTAACGGTTATATCACGGAAGCGTCATTTTGAGTCTCTCCAATCACGAAGACCAAGAGGCCTGTGTTAATGGATGTTTGGACTGTTTAGGCGAAAATATGACTCTGAGAACATGGATCCCTCAATCCCCATTGCTATGAGGTGGCCAAGTCTCTGCTTTTTAACAAGCAGAACTGAAGATTAAAGTTCCCGTCATGGCTCATCGGTAACGAACCTAATATCCGTAAGAATGTGGGTTCAATCCCTGGCCTCACTCAGTGGGTTAAGGATCTGGTGTTGCTATGAGCTGTGGTGTAGGTCGCAGATGTGGCTCAGATCCCGCATTGCTGTGGCTGTGGCGTAGGCCTGCAGTTGTAGCTCCTGTTAGACCCCTAGCCTGGGAACCTTCCTATGCTTCAGATACGGCCCTAAAAAGAGACATTTCTGTTCCGCTGGGACTATGCTGTTTAGAATTCAAGTTCAAACTATTTTTTTTTCGGCTTAATGAATTTTATTACAATTATAGGTGTACAAGAGTTCAAACTTTAATATTGATGAGTGACTTGAGTGGAAATAGCGCAAAAAGATTAAGGTTAGAATTTCCTAGTGTTTCCTTGTCCTCTTAGCTATAGTCAGTTTTTGTCCCTAAGAAGTGATAGAGACAGAAATGATAGTGCAGGAGCTGCGGCCTGATGGAACAGACATGCAGAATAGCAATAGTCTCTCTTCCTTTGCTTAGAACTTTCCAGTTTATAAATCACTTTCACAACTTTATGAGATTCTCAAAAAATGTGAGGTTCCTTGACAGAGTTTTCCTTTGTTTTCCAAAGTCTAGTGGAGTGAAGATCAAATCACTCACGAGCCAGAACACGGCTCGGGCTTCCTGATGGCTAAGACACGCTCTTGCCACTATATCGTGCCTCTTATATCTCAACTAGATTCTAGTAAAAGGCTCTGTTTACAACACTGGTTTAACAAATATCTGAGAGACCAAGAAAATTTTCACTTACAGAATTAAAATCAAAACACCAAGCCTGTCTCCTTAAAATTCTCAGCCTACCTGGCCATGAGGGAAGAGCTACCCAGGACATATGACGGTTATCATGGGGATCCGGGGGTAGAGCTGAGAGATCAAGCTTGTGATAAGTGATAAGAATGCTTTGGAAGAAACAGTGCAGGTACCGTGGTGTCTGTGTGATATTTTCCCAAGTCAGATGCATGTGAGATAATGATGACTTCACATAGAAAAGGAACTTTGCATCGTTTTCTTTTCTTTCTTATTTTTTAAAAAAAATCTAATCAGGAGCTCTTCTTTGAAAATACACTCCAGTGGATTAGCCCTTTTCAAAGGGACATTTTAAGGATTCTGATGGCTGCTCTTGTGAGATCCAGTGGGGATCACAGGACCACGAATGGTGTACTTTGTTCTGATTTTCATGGAATTAGCTGCCTCTGGGACCTGGGCTCAAAAAGGGGGAAATAGCCTGTCTTTCCCTGTCCTTACACTTGGATCCTAAAAAAGGGGGGAGGGTGAGGGTTGAAATAATCTTTCTTCCAGTGATACACTTTTTAGAAATAAAATAAGTTTTCCAGACAGTCAATGTCATCGGTCATAGCCATGAAGATAATATAGATGACAGTGAGGTGATGCCAAGGTCACCTGTGGGTGCAGGGGGTACATTGCAGAATCTGCGGGTTTAGGCATCACCCTTGCAGGGGGAACTGGAAGTCTTGTTTTCAAAAGATTGACGCTTCCGCTTTGGGTTACTGATAATTGCTGTTGTATATGTGTCACTTTCTAAATGCTGAAATAGGAGATGGAGAAACCAAGACTCTTGGAGATGGGGAGGAAGAAGAAGAGCAACCGGTCTTTGATGGGACAAAAGCTAAGGGATATCTGACCCAAGCTTTTGACAAGAGGACAAAGATCATTAAAAGGAAGGGAGAGGGAACTTACCATAGTAGGATGCTCTATGCGGTACTTTCTCGGGGTGCCTCTTCCTTCTCCACCTCACACTCAAGCCTCGTATAGAACTTGGCTCATCAGCATGCTGTCATCATCAACATCATCCACACGATCAAGCTTTAAAAAGTCGATAAAAAAATAAATTGCTGCTCATAAGTCAGCTTAGTTAACACATTCGGGAAAGCCAGGGGAAAGCTTTTAGCCTGTTGGCATATGTCAGTGACAGCTGCCAAAATAAGCCCTTGGCTTAGTGCTTGAGGACATAAGAGAAACCCAGGTGGGCCTGAGAAATTAGAGCAAAACTCTGAGTTCAGCGACATTTAAAATTTCGCCCCTAAACTTTCTATTTCCCTTTTGTAGGATTATCCCCTGCCCCCACCCCATATACCAAAGTCTCAGATCTCTTCCTTTGGCAATGATGACGATGATGATGATTATACTTAACATAATTCAGCTTTCACCTTGCTTCTGCAAGGTGTGAACATTCTAGAAGCCAAAGAAATTTAGTTTACAAGATACGTGTGTGTGTGTGTGCATGTGTGTGTACATATGTCACATGAAGTCATCATGGGACATGTATTTTTAACAGTTTTTTTAAGTTTTGTTGAAGTATAGTTGATTTACAAGGTTGTGATAATTTCTGCTGTACAGCAGTGATTCAGTCATACATATACACATATCCATCCTCTTTCAGATTATTTTCCTACATATATTGTTGCAGAATACTGGGTAGGGTTCTCTGTGCTATACAGCAGGTCCCCAGTGGCAAATCATTCCACACACCTCACTGTGTGTATGACAGTCCCAAACCTGCTGTCCATCCCTCCCACCCCTCTACCTGTCCCCTTTGGTAACCACAAGTTTTCCAAAGTCTGTGAGTCTGTTTCTGTCTGCAGATAAGTTCATTTGTATCCTTTTTTTTAAAGATACCTTATGCAAGTGATATCATGTGATATTTGTCTTTCACTTTATTAAAGCATAAAGACATGCATAAAAGTGCACATAGGTATAAAACAATGACTTTTCACAAGCCTAGCATAAAGTCTAACACCCAGATAGAAAAATGGAACATTGACAGCATCCAGAAGCCAATGCTTTGCTCCCTTTTAGTCACTAGAACCCGCAAGGCTGTCACTCTCTTACTTGTAGTAGCATAGGTAAATTTTGTCTGATATGTACTTCATAAAAATTAAATCCTACAGTAGAAATGTTGTGGGTTTTTCTCTCAACATTAAGTTCATGGGGTTTATTGTTTTATTTAGTTATTGTTGACTCATTGTCATTACTGCATAGTATTTTATTGCGTGACTATACCATAATGTGTTTATCTGTTTTTGGCTATTTTACATAGTGTTGCTGTGACTATTCTTCTATTTTTGGTGAAAATATGTATGTGTTTCTTCGGGTATATGCTTAGGGACGGAATTGTGGGGTCAATGGAGATGACTGAAGTAGGTCATGCCAGTTTTCCACCAGGAGTACACCAGGCATAGTAACCTCAGGACCACGGAGAGCTCCAAGTGGTCTCCGTCCTCCCGACACTTGATGTCTTGCAACTTAACCATCTCATGGGATGTGTTCTATTCCGGTCTTTTGCCCATTTTAGCTATCGAGTTGACTTTTTTTTTCCTTATTAATCTGTAGGAGTTGTTTATATGCTCTGCTATCAGCCCTTTGTCAGATAGAAGCACTGTAAACATTTTCTTCCACCCTAGGGGTTGAATTTTCACCATCTCACTGGAGTTTTTTGACAAGAGAATTAAAAAAAAATACCTCTAAAATACTTTACTGAGACCTCACAACTGAGAGGATTAAGAAACGCTGTTCAGCCCTACAGAGAAAGACCTGGACTTGGCCTGGCCCAGTTGGGAGCAGTAGGCCAGTAAGCCTATGCCCTAGAATTAAGACAGTATAGATCAGGAGTTCCCGTCATGGCTCAGTGGTTAACGAATCCAACTAGGAACCATGAGGTTGCGGGTTGATCCCTGGCCTTGCTCAGTGGGTTAAGGATCCGACGTTGCCGTGAGCTGTGGTGTAGGTCGCAGACGTGGCTCGGATCCTGTGTTGCTGTGGCTGCGGCGTAGGCCGGCGGCTACAGCTCCTATTAGACCCCTAGCCTGGGAACCTCCATATGCTGCAGGTGTGGCCCTAGAAAAGGCAAAAAAAAAAAAAAAAAAAAAAAAAAAAAAAAA
>PVHT021183515.1:211419-282754 GCA_004024745.2 Catagonus wagneri
TCCTTTTGTCATTTTAGGGCCGCACCTGTGGCATGTGGAGGTTCCCAGGCTAGGGGTCTAACAGCAGCTGTAGCTGCTGGCCTTCGCCACAGCCACAGCAATGCAGGATCTGAGCTGTGTCTGCAACCTACACCACAGCTCACGGCAACGCCGGATCCTTAACCCACTGAGCAAGGCCAGGGATCAAACCTGCAACCTCATGGTTCTTAGTCGGATTCGTTAACCACTGAGCCACGACGGGAACTCCCAGACACAGCTTTTGAAATGTTACTTTCTGCATGTAACCTTTTATGATATCGTGAAAGAGGCAGCGCTCTCTTTGGCTCTCCCTTTCCAAATTCTCACAGAGTCATCTTCGCTTGCACTCCCCACTTCAAGGCAGTTACATCTTTGCTAGGGCAGTGTCTGGACGGTGCATTTGTCTAGGATTTGGCTGTTGGCATAGCCTTCACAGGCTGACACATAACCATGGTGTCCCTCTACTACATCGTCAATAGCAGAGAAAGAACTTGACACCACAAAGTCTATCACGGACAGAGAGCCTCTTCCCAGCCATCACTGCTGCTAATGATGAAGAGTCCAGCATCTGAGATGTATATGGAGGTCTCACAATGGATCCAAAGAGGTCAATGCCAGGAGCCTGGTTTCTCCAGTGGCTGTGAACGGTGGAGTGAGTTCTGTCTCAGATTGCTCAGATTTTCTGGGGAGAACTTGAAAACATCAGCGTTCATCATACACTAGAGGGTGCCATAGCCTTGAGTAACTGAGTCCATCCACGAAGCCTCTGTTTCTAGGCTTTACCTTGAAGTGGGGCTTCAAGAAAGGAAAGCTCCAAAAGCCTATTGTCTCAGAGCTGCCCTGGCCACAAGGACATCAGTTAGAGTGGATGCCTGAAATATCAGATGAACTGTTAACAAAATATTTAGCAGATAGGATCTATACCACTGTTGGAGATTTTCAAAGGCAATACCACAGTGATCTTTTAAAAGTTATCTTTAGGAGTTCCTGTAGGGGCGCAGCGGAAACGAATCCGACTGGGAACCATGAGGTTGCGGGTTCGATTCCTGGCCTCGCTCAGTGGGTTAAGGATCTGGCGTTGCCGTGAGCTGTGGCGTAGGTCGCAGATGTGGCTCGGATCTCGCGTTGCTGTGGCTGTGGTGCAGACGAGAAGCTGTAGCTTCGATTCGAGCTCTAGCCTGGGAACCTCCATATGCTGTGGGTGGGGCCCTGAAAAGCAAAATAATAATAATAATAATAAAATGAAAGTTATCTTTAACAATATTAGTAACTATCTATTTTCATATTATTTACTCTGTGCCAGGAACTGTTTATAAGTATTTTATAAACATTAATGTATTAAATCCTCCCAACGTTAAAATTTATAAATCAGGAAACAGTCAGAGAAGTTAAGTAATGTGCCCAAGATCACATAGCTGCTAAGAGGAAGGGCCAAGATTCAAATCTAGAAGTCCATCCTGGAGATCTAATGCATGGTAATTATTGTCAATAATAATATATTATAAACAACAGAGTTGCTAAGAGACTAGATCTTAATTGTCCTCACGAAAAAAAAATGACATAATTATGTGATTTAAGTGTGAGCTAATGCTATGGTGGTGATCATATTGCAAACACGCAAATGTATCAAGCCAACACCTTGTACTTCTTAAACTTACCCAGTGTTATATGCCAATTGCACCTCAACTTTAAAGAAAAAGAAAAAAGCGAATCTAGGCATCCAAGCTCTCTACCACTCTAACTCGCCCACACGTCAACACAGGCATCAGGCATTCAGTCGCCACCCCCGCCCGGTTAAGCGGCCACCATGCTCAACACTGCTTGTTACCAAAGAGTTCTTTCTCAGCACTCCCTTGAACCCAGCTCCCACCCTTTAGGTCCACCCTAGACTTTCAAATCGTACTGTGAAGTTTTAACTGCTCAACGATGGCTTCTGACTGCCACAGTTCTAAACACACCTGACAAAAATCTCTCTTGGATTTCAACAGGCTATTGACTCACATTTCTTTAACTCCTGTTCCCAAACAGTGGTGAAAGGGCCTGAGCGGAAGTGGCAAATCAACATCAATGACTTGACATTGCACTTGAACTAATTAACTTTACAAAACTCTTGGCTTCCTTACATAGAAGATTAAAGGAGGAATTAGGTTTTAAGAGAACTAAACAACGTCCTGTTTTTTTTTTTCTTATTAAAAAAATAGCATGTTTAAAAATCTTCCTTCCTGTCCTCTGTTGGTGGAAATTTATTAAATGCACTCACAATTGAACTTGGATAGAATATAAACGTGATTCCCTTTCTGACTTCACTAGCCACTCCCTGTGGGACCTCACTGCAGGATTTCCTCTTTCTGCGGAGAAAGAGAGAGAGCTTGCACCTAAGAGATCTTTTCTGGAAGAGCTGTGGGCAGATTTTGGTGAATCAAGTCACATTCTCAGTACATTTGGAGAGAATCTTTCTATTTTAAGTAGTGCTATGGTTATAAAATGAGGAAGGCTCATTTTATTCTTACTGGGAAGTTCCAATTTATACATACGAGATTGTCTGAAGGAGTTTGGACCAAGTAGGTTCTCTGTCAACATCCTAGCTCTAGAAAAAGCCCAATTATCTCAGTGACTGGAGCATACAGACAAAACCTGAGGACTGCTATGAGGGAATGTGGTAGAATCAGAAGGCTTGAATTCCATCCTGACTCCAATCCTGGCTGTGAGTGCTTGGACGAATTCCTTAGCCTCACTGTGCCTCAGTCTCCTCACCTCCAAAATGGGTGTAAAGCAGTGCCTACCTTGTGGAGATGGAGTGGTTATAGAACCAAGTGAGTTAACACACGTAAAGCACTTATAACACCACTGGCTTTGAATGTGCGCTCAGTAAATACATGCGCTATTAGTCAACTTGCTTTTATAGTGACAGTCATTGCTTGTCATTTCCGTGCCTCATTGTCCTGGGTGGGAGGGTAGAGGGATGGATTTAAGTTGTTGCCCTTTGAAGTTTCAAAACAGCATCTGGGGAAAAAGGAAAACAGCTTTCTCAGAATCCCCTGTGCATAGCATCATCACGACCAGGTGTCCGGCTGTGGCTCTGAATGCAAGCGAGGGCTGGTCAAGCCAAGCAACAAAGTGTTGTTCACTAACAAAAGTAGGTGTCGATTGTTGCTTCTGAGTGGTAAGGCAAGTCCAGGGATGCCTGAAAAAGAAGTCCTGCTGGTGTGAACCCGAGCAGGGTCTGGCAACCGGATCTCCGTCCAGGTGTGCCTCTATGCGAGCCCCCCAAACCTGTGTGGCCTAGTCAGGTGGACAGCGATATCTCCAATTCTGCTTAAAGGGAGCATTCCATGTTTCCGGGGAATGACAGTCACCTTTCCTTGGAATTGGAGCCTTACCTGTCATCTCATCTCTTGTTTCTATTCCCTAAGAGCTGGGGATATAAACTGAATTATAGGATGTTGACTGGCTGGTTCATGTTGCTCAAGAAACTGGCAACCAGGAGTTCCTGTTGTGGCTCCCAGGGTTCAGAACCCAACTAGTATCCACGAGGATGTGGGTTCGATCCCAGGCCTCACTCGGTGGGTTAAGGATCTGGAGTTGCTGCAAACTGTGGTGCAGGTTGCAGATGTGGCTCAGATCCTGCATGGCTGTGGCTGTGGCATAGGCCAGCAGCTGCAGCTCCGATTCGACCCCTAGCCCAGGAACTTCCATATGCCACAGGTTTGGCCCTAAAAAGCAAAAAAAGGGAAAAGAAATTGGCAACCAGATTCCAAGAATGTAGACCAAGAAGGTGCATTATAAAGATGGCCTTCCAACCATGGCCAAACACCCCCTCTCAGGCTGATTAAGAGGGAGCCAAACTTGTTTGATAACACCGTCCAACAATACAGAACCTATCTACTTATTTCAGTCTATTTTAAAACCTGGGGGACTGCAGAAAGAGATGGATGGAGCCATTGAAATCCTGAGTCATAAGCTTGTGGGTTATTTTTCTCTTCCCCAGACTAGGTGAGAGAGTCCCAAGAAAACCACTGTTGAAATTGCGGGTACCTGTGGGAAGGGCAAAGAGATATGTTATCCTCAAACTGGACATCTTCTTAAGGGACAGATTTGCTGGTTGGCCACTGAGCCTGTCAGAGCAGAGGAAGAGAGGGATAAAAATGAAGGCAGGGCTGGGGATGGTAGGACGGCCTGTGTGCCCACCGCTGGTCACAGCAGGATGCATGGATTTTCCATGAGCTACACAAACACGGCAGAAGGTTTGCCCAGTGTCTGAGGTGTCTTGCTGTTACCCCAATTAAAAAAGGCTGAGCTGTGCGTAAGGCAGCCCAGCTCTGCAGCTGGAAATGGCATGAGGCTCTTGGAAGGTATGAAGTCAGAGATAACTGTCCCATGTTGGAGAGCTAAGGAGCAAGGAGTCCCCTCACCTTGCGGGGCCCCGAAGTATATATTCAGGCCTGACACACACAGGGCTTTGGCGGGCGGTCAGTGCGAGGAGAAATAGCAACCAAAAGAGAACCCGGACAGGTGACTACCAAGGGAGAACTGGAGGCACAGAAAAGATTCCTCAGAGGTTACTTTGATTTTGACGTTAATATGCCATTTATTTGAAAATCCAGCTCTTTCTGGAGCTTTTACATTCAGCCTACAGACCTTATTACTCTATTTATAGTTCTAGCCGCCATTAACAATTGATTTTTAAGAAGCTTTAGTTAACATTTAGTGTCATATACAAACTTAGTTCAACTCTTTCAAACATTTTAAGTCTCCTTTATACACTATTAAATATACTTAATTTCTCTTTTAAATTCCCTGGGTGTCTGACTTAACAACAGCAAAAAATCTTCCCGGGTGTCTGAATAACTCTTATCAATCTAATAAATTAAATTTATAAAAAGGTAATACTTAGGACTCCTGAAATATTCTAATGCAAACAGACAAACTTAGTAAGATTTGTACTTAAATTTACAAGTTCAAACTTATTAAGCAATTACCCATTTTGAATTAGAATCGTAAGATTGACCTGCTACTCTAATAGGTCAAATTCTCTTAAGCAATGCAAGTACCTTATATATATATAAGTTTAATTCTCTTTAACGTCTATATACATAATTCCAAATCTTGGAGCTAAAAATGTACCTTCTCACTAATAAAATAATTTGGTCAGCTAACCACTTTGATGGATTCCTTCTCGGTGGTTGAGATTGAAAGAGAATCAGCTTAGAGACAAGGGGACGTCACCCTCTGAGCCCACACCATCCAGGTTCCAGGTCACTCATGGAATTGTGACTCCTCAAACTACCTGCTTCTTTACTGAACTGTATTTGTATTTATTCAGCCCATAAGATATTTACATTCCTTCCTTCCTAGTTTTTTTTCGATTCCTTAGGCCGCAAAACTGTAAGACCTAATCAAGAGGGTTAATTAACTGATACCCAGTTGAATTCTGGATATATCTTAATACTCAATCTGTCCCTACGCTCACCAACTTCGAGGTCATTCTATGTACAATGTCAGCAGCATAAAGCTTTCTGAGAGCTTTCTTCTCCATTTTATATTTAGCTGCATTTAGAAAGAGTGGGACCCATGATGAGAAAACCAGTTGAATTGACTTGTGACGATTTTTGTACACCTATAATTGAAATAAAAGTCATTGAGTTATTAAAAGAAAGAAAGAAAGAAAGAAAACCAGTTATCCAGAATCTGGACAAACTATTCAGGCCTAGGACTGAAATCTCCTTCTGTGATCTGTGCCCTAGGCTCCGACGCCAGAATAGGCTCTCTCCAAGCTCTAGGTCCAAGTGAAGGGCCCATCACCCCACCACAGCTGTGCATCCAAAATAAGAGAGAAGTTCCGGTAGGGAACCAAAGTAAGGAGACCAGAAGAGGAAATTAAATCCTTTGGTTGTAGTGTATTAAGTCATTGCAGCACTCACATTCAGCCATTCATATCATCCAAGAAGCCCTGAATAAATGTTTCCATAATGAGAGATGCAGAAAGGAGCTTGTCACCCTGTAATAGTCTTTCTGCAAAGAGTTTGATTTAAGGTTGGTATCAGAGCATGAACCATGTTAAAATACAATTACAAAAGAAACAGGAATTTCATTAGTGAATTGCAAGGAACAGCTTGGAACTGAGGAGGCTGGTGAGAGCTGATAGGTATTGGCAGGGAAAAAGAGGGAGAAGAAGAGGAGTGTGTGATGAGAAAAGCCGCCTGTCCCTCTGGTGCCACTGGAAGGAAGATGGAGACGTGGACATCAGGGAGGGGGAGGGAGAAGATGACTTCCTCCTTTGAGCTGAACTTCATGACCGTCTCAAGGCATCTGGAGCTTCTGATGGTCACTCTTGTTCCTACAGAATAACTGCAACCCCGTGTCCCGCATCTTCTCACCGCCTTGCATCCAACACACATGCCCCACTTCTCTGTCAATAGGACCTTGATTGGCTGCAGAAAGTGCCATGTCTAGGGAATTTGGGTCAAAGAGGATTGGACAACTGGAGATTGAAGGTCAAATTCTATCACTATCGGTGTGACTAGGCATGGACCAATAACTTATTAGCAAGTCACTAAATCCTTTTCTCAATCTTAGTTTCCTGTCTGTGATGAAGAGGCCCCTGGCACAGAACGGGCATTCAATAAACAACACAAGGCTGATTATCTTTGGTTCCAAATGGGTGGATTAAATCCGTGGTCTCAAAAGTGGGAGATGCAGGCAACCCAGGTGTGCAAGATACCTCAAATGGGTGTGAGAAGGAAATGTTAGAATTTCTATCAAAATGTTTTCCAATCTAAAAAGGAAGACAATTAAGCTTCATTCATCCTTATTTAATAGATTAATGTAGTTAATTTTGTAAAAGTGCAAAAAAAGGTGTCAAACTTATATATGGCTAGCGCACATAGTAAGCATTATAGATGCATTTGCTGTAATTATATAATCTGTGTCTTTGTGTGTGGTGAGCACTCAAAATGACTTTTAATTATAGAGATACAGAATTAAAAAAAAAATTTTTTTTTGCATTATTTTTTAGGGCGGCATCTGTGGCATAGGGAGGTTCCCAGGCTAGGGGGCAAATCAGAGCTGCAGCTGCCGGCCTACACCACAGCCCTAGCAACGCAGGCTCTGAGTCATGTCTGTGACCTACACCACAGCTCATGGCAATGCCAGATCTTTAACCTACTGAGCGAGGCCAGGGACTGAACCCACATCCTCTCGGATACTAGTGGGGCTCGTTTCCACTGAGCCACATCGAGAACTCCCTACAGTTAAAATTTTTGACACCACTGTCTACACAATTAATACTCCAGAGGGATAAGGAAAAAGAAAGAGGGAGAGACAAGCAAGAGAATGGAAAAGGAGAGCTCTCAGTTGGACTAGGGGATCCACAGATGGAGTGTTTGTTCTGTGCTACTTCCTCTTACTCGTCTATCGTGACTCACTGGCCAGGACTTCCAGGCTGTGATCTCAACAGAGCAGAGGCCAGCTTTGCCTCATTCTCCTTGTATGAAAGTGGCCTGAGAGTTTCTATTCCTATTTTTTAAATTTATTATTTATTTTTAATTTTATTTAAACTTTTTTGTATTGAAGTATAGTTGATTTACAATGTCATGTTAGTTTCCAGGGTACGGCACAGTAATTCAGTTATACACACACACACACGTGCACACACACATACCTTTTCTATTCTTTTTCAGCTCTTTGCCCTTGTAGGTTTTACAAAACATTGAGTGTAGTTCCCTGTGCTATTGTTGATTACCTATTTTATACATAGTAGCGTGTGTATGTTAATTCCAACCTCCTAGTTTATCCCTGCCCCTCGACCCCCTTTCCGCTTTGGTAACCACAAGTTTGTTCTCAAAGTCTATGAGTCTCTTTCTGTTTTGTAAATGAGTTCACTTGTACATTTTTTTCCCCTGCGTATAAGTGATATCATAAGATATTTGTCTCTCTCTGTCTGATTTACTTCACTTAGTGTGATAATCTCTAGGTCCACCCATCTGGTGTAAATGGCATTATTTCATTCCTTTAATGACTGAGCAATATTCGATTTTATTTTATTTTTTTTTGTCTTTTTTGCCTTATCTAGGGCCACACCCGCGGCATATGGAGGTTCCCAGGCTAGGGGTCTAACAGGAGCTGTAGCCTCTGGACTTCGCCACAGCCACAGCAACGTGGAGTCCGAGCTGTGTCTGCAACCTACACCACAGCTCACGGCAACGCCAGATCCTTAACCCACTGAGCAAGGCCAGGGATCGAACCCGCAACCTCACAGTTCCTAGTCGGATTCCTTAACCACTGAGCCACGACGGGAACTCCGAATATTCCATTATATATATATATATATATGTATATATACACACACACACACACACACACACATATAAAATGTATATATATCCATCCTTTTAATGACAGAAAGATTCCATTATATATATAATGTGTATATATATATATATCCATATCCATTCTTTTAATAACTGAGCAATATTCCATTATATACATATTACATATATATAATGTATATATATCCTACATCGTCCTTATCTGTTCATCTGAGAATGGACATTTAGATGGCTTCCATGTCTTGGCTATTGTAAACTGTGCTGCAGTGAGCACCGGGGTGCCTGTATCTCTATTCCTTTTGGAAGCCTTAAGTGGCAGTTGCTTTCCTTTGAGAACAGACAGTATTTTCCTAGTCTCCTTTCCTGCTCCCTTCCCTCAGGTGGTGGTGGTGGGGTGGGGGCAATTAAAGCATGGGTCTACACCCATGAGGATATGTATCTTTCAACGTGCAGCTTTGTATGCGGTATCTTCTGACAGAATCTCAAAAATCAGGCAGACTTTCAGATACTGATCAACATGGAGTTAGCCCCCCACAGCTCATCTACCCAACTGATTACAGTGAAAAGCTCTGAGCACAACTTTAAAAAACCCAACTACCCAAGGACTCTGAAAATTACATATTAGCATCCCACCCCAAATTCATTTAAAAAAATTTTTTTGAAAAGTACAAATTGCATCCACATACCAGGTTAGGAAGTCAACACCTGAAGAATAATCAGGAGAGGTTTTTGGATATCTGTCCTCTTTGTTGCTCAGCTTTGACCCAAGGCTGACCCGAAATGTGGATCTAGGCAGCAAGGATAAACAGCAAAAACTGTAACAAAAACACCCAACACATTCAAATGTATGGGATGCACCTAACGCCGTGCTTCCAGGGAAGTTTAAAACACTAAGTTTAAACAGTTAGTCTTCAACTGGAAGGAAAGACTAAGGCGTCAAGCTCTTAGGCAGAACCTCATATGGGATGTTGTATTAACCGCTCTTTGAAATAAATAAGAAAGTCAAAGTTCCACCACAATTGTTCCCACCCTGTATCTTAGCCCCAGTTAGGCTAATTATACCTTCTCTGTGTTCTCACAGGCTTGCTCTGAGCATCTCAATCAACCTCTGTAGAAAGAAGGAAATCTCAAATTATAAAGCTTCCCCTTTAAGAAACTAGAAAAAAAAAAAGAGCAAATTGAACTCAAGGCAAACAAAATGAAGGAAATAATAAAGATAAAAACAGAAGTCAACGAAATTGAAATGAGAAAAACCATAGAAAGGAGCAATGAAACCAAGCAATAGTTCTTTAGAAAGATTAATAAAGCTGATAAATTTCTACCACACTGACAAAAGAGAGGAAGGAAGGAAGGAAGGGAGGGAGGGAGGAAGGGAGGAGAAGGAAGGAAAAAGGAAAGAAAAGAAAAAAACCCAAATTACCAACATCAGGAGCAAAAGGAGGGAAATCACTGCAGATCCCACATATCCTAAAGTGATGATAAGGAAAGACTATGACAACTTTATACCCATAATTTCGAAACTTTAGATGAAACAGACCAATTCTTCGAAAGATGAAAACAGCAAATCTTATTCAAAATACTAGATAATCTAAACAATCCTACCTCTATTCAGGGAAATAGACTTTGTAGTTAAAACTTTTTCCACAAAAAAAAAAAACTCCAGGTTCGGGGAGCTAACTGAGTGAATTCTACCAAATATTTAGGGAAGACACTATACCAATTTCCAGAAATTTGGAGAAGTGGCTGTTTAACAACCTCTTTTTTTTTTCCCCCCTAAATTGACTCAGAGACCTGGGGGTTTGCTATTCCTTCTTTAGCTCCCTGGGCCTGATGGAGGCTGTCTCAACCGTCCCCTGAACACCCAGACAATGCCAGTTTAATAATATGCTGACTCACTATCATTCTTGACCAGCCAAGCAAGTGATACTCCAAGGACATCACTGAATGGAGCCACCGTGGAGGCAAACTCTGAGCCAAGAGGCTGCCGATCCCTAGTTCAGAATCTGTGGACTAAAGAGCAAGGAGGGCCAACTAAATCTTGATTCAAAACCTCCCATCTCTCATCTCTTCTGTGAATGGGTCCCGTTGTATAAGCTTACTGGAGCCTCAAATTCCTTTCTAATGGAGATTTTAAAAGAAAAATAAAAACACTTCTTTACAGGAATAATGGAAAATCAAAGGAACTAAACATCAGAGGGGCAAAGCCTGTAACATGTACTTGAGAAACGTTTAGTTTCTTCCTCACATCCCCCTGCTCTTCCAAGATGGACAAGTTACTCTGGAACTCTTCTTCTCCAAGGTCAGAGAGGTCCTAATCTGCCCTGAAACAAGCCGGGTAGGTCTTAACACCTCCAAAACTTCTCCTCAGTCAGACCAGTGTAGATAGAAACCTGTATACAGCTCATCTTCACCTTTTCTTTTTTTTTTTTTTTTGCCTTTTTGTCATTTTAGGGCTGCACATGTGGCATGTGGAGGTTCCCAGGCTGGGGGTCTAATCGGAGCTGCAGCCACTGGCCTACGCCACAGCCACAGCAACGGAGGATCCGAGCTGCATCTGCAACCTACACCACAGCTCATGGGAACGCCGGATCCTTAACCCACTGAGCAAGGCCAGGGATCGAACCCTCAACCTCATGGTTCCTAGTTGGATTCGTTAACCACTGCGCCACGACGGGAACTCCATCACCTTAACCTTTTCACCTCACCTCTCACTTCAGCCCAGGCTAGTCCCCAGCACCCCACCCTCTCTGGAATCCTAACTTCTCCAGCCACACATTTAGTACACGATGCCCTGGGCCAGCACAGGTGCTGTACGCACGCTAAGACCCTCTCCCCTGTTCTAGGATGGCTCCAGCTGGAAGCAGGACTGGGGACGGGGAGTGTGTGGGTACCACGTCCCAAGTTGCATCAAACCATAGGGTCTCTAATGTAACACGCTGCCTACATGTCCAGTTAGTCTCCAATGGAAGGGAAAGACCAGGGTGTCAAGCTCTTAGGCAGAACCTTACATGCGATGTTGTATTAACTGCTTCTTGAAATAAATAAGAAAGCCACAGTTCCCCCCCAAATTGTTCCCACCCTGTATCCCAGCCCCCAGATGGGCTAATTATACCTCCTCTGTGTTCTCACAGGCTTGCTCTGGGCATCCCAGTCATTGCCATCAACTCTCTGTATCCTGGATCTTTTCCCCATCAGTCTCACCCAGCAGAAATCTGAACCCCTTCATGGCTGGAAAGCTGTCTTTGTCTTTATAAGCTCAGGGCATGTCATGGGAGCCCAATAAATGTCTGCTGAATGAATGAAAAATGTCCCTCTAAATGAATGAGAAAAGTTCCTCCTATAAGCATGCCATCTAAACATTGCACCTCTGAGCACGTAGGCCTAGCATTTCCCCATGGTGTCATAAATGGATGAGTCTGCCTGAATAATTCTCCAGGATAAACTGGCTGCCTTCTGGGCTTTTCTCTTAAATGCAGGCTGCTATCAAGGCTGTTAATACTGTTTCTTGGGTATACCACAGAGGATGCCAGGCTTTATTAGTCTAAGGTGTTTGCTTCATGTAACAACTTGCTTCTTAATGAGCTTGTTTATCTCACCATCTTGGATGCTGATATTGTTGAGAGGGAAGCATGCTGATTGACTGGTACCAAGCAAAGATGAGACTCTCCAGGGGGAGCATCAAATACACGCTCTGTGCTAACAATTAGTCAGTAACTAAACTCTCTTTCCAAAGAAAAGCAAAGGGAGAAAGGGAACGAGATGGCTTTAAGATGAGCGATAAAAAAATTGGACGTTGAAAAGTTGTTGGTATTTTTTTTTCCCTAAGAAGAAAGGGAAGATCCAAGAGCTAAACTGATAATCTCAAACTCTGCCTTGCAGGTTGAGCCCAGGGACCTAATGGGCTAGTGGCTCACCTCTGAGCCTCTCATTCCACAAGGGAAAAAATACGCTCTGAGCATAAAGGCAAGGTTGAAGGTTGAACAGTCCATCCTTTTCAATGTTTCCATTTGTCGTCTGAATTTTCACTACAGTAGTCTGCTTATTAAAATATTCCATTTCTGGAGTACCCGGTGTGGCTCAGTGGTGATGAACCAGACTAGTATCCATGAGGACATGGGTTTGATCCCTGGCTTCGCTCAGAGGGTTAAGAATCCGAGTTGCCCTGAGCTGTGCGGTGCAGGTCACAGAAGTGGCTCAGATCCCGTGTGGCTGTGGCTGTGGCACAGACTGGCAGCTATAGCTCCGACTTCACCCCCTAGCCTGGGAACCTCCATATGGTGCAAATGTGGCCCTAGAAAGACAAAAAATTAAAAATAACAAATAAATAAAATACAGCACTTCCCTTGGAGAATGGCTTCTGTGCTGTTTTTTTCCTATTTGCCAACTGCCTCCTCCCCAGGCCCATTGTCCACTCTCCTCTGCCCCCCTGTACGCATTCTCTCCTCTCCTCTCCCCTCCTCTCCTCTCCCCTTCTCTCCTTTCCTCCCCTCCCCTCCCCTCCCCTCCTCCCCTTCCCTCCCCTTCTCCCCTCCCATCCCCTTCTCCCTCTCTCTCTCTCCTTCCTTTCAGCAATGCCCAGCTTCACTGCTGTGGGCATAAAGTAAGTGAACAGTTGCTTTTAGCCAGGTTGGAACTTTGCCAGTTGTTTACCATAGGGGAGGGAGAAAGCATTTAAGCATTTTCCTAAAGGAGTGGCTGCAGTGCCAGCATGCAGAATCCAGGTGAAGAGGAAATGATGACATGATAAAAGTAGGGACAGTGGACAAACTGGTAGGACTAATGGTTGGTGATCTGAAGGGGGTAAGAAGGGAACAGGTGAGTCAGTTAGAGGAAAGGATAAAACTTGGTGCTGGGAATCAAGATTTTGGATGACCTTGTTATTCCTCATGTCTTACTCTTGTTTTTCACCTTAGCATTCAGTGCAGTGCTTGACGTATAGTCAGCAGCACCAGAATGAAATCTGCAGAAGGGGATGACTTGTCAGTCTCAGGAAAAACCAAACCATGGAAGGGGAAAGATTCTTTGTCTCTGCTGTTCATTTGTTTAATATGCACATTGCCAGGCAGCCCTTTCCTCTATCCCTGTCTTCTCTCTCACTCTCTTCTCCCCCCCACCTCCCACATACACACACCACAAACACACCATAAAATCCAGCAAATCTTTTGCTTTCTGCTTTCCTGAACTTCTGGTCTTATTTTATTATTTATTTATTTATTTATTTATTTATTTATTTATTTATTTATTTTTGTCTTTCTGCCTTATCTAGAGCCGCACCCGCGGCATATGGAGGTTCCCAGGCTAGGGGTCTAACAGGAGCTGTAGCCGCCGGCCTTCGCCACAGCCACAGCAACGCGGGATCCTTAACCCACTGAGCAAGGCCAGGGATTGAACCCTCAACCCCATGGTTCCTAGTTGGATTCGGTAACCACTGAGCCACGACGGGAACTCCCTTGGGTCTTATTTTAACCTACTCACCTGAGCCGAAAATGCCACCCCTCTGCTCTGTGTTTCCTAGAATACCCCTTATCATTTCCTCAGTGAAACTTTTTAGAAGCCGTTCAGCCCAAACAGACCCGTTCCCCGTCACATTCAGGGCAGATCACTGGAGCCCCTGTTGTGGCACTTGCTTCATTTTGCCCTAATGACTGACTTTGGTTGTCTTTGCCACTTGACTGTCAGCTCCTTAGGGAGAGTTTCCGAGTCTGATTAGGTCCTGCGTGCTCCATAGCACAAAGCAGAAACGCCGCAAACCTTTGTTGAATAAATAAATGAATAACCAGAGTTTTCCAAGGAAAGGCCCTATCTAATCAAATGATAAGTCAACCGGGTTTGGGCTCAGGGTGAAGGAACAATGGAAGTAATGAACAGTGCGCTTTTTCTTGAGCTCAGAGAGCAAAGTAAATCCCCGTATTTATCAGCAGAGATGAAAATTGAAAGAAGAATGGTCTATTAGGTTAGCATTTCCGTAAGGACAGAAGAGAACCCCCAGCACTCAGCCCCCCTGTGCTTCTCCAGCTGCTTCTAGATCTCTGGCCACAACAAATCTGCTAATGCTTGCTGGACATATTAAAATTAACAGTAGCACCCATAAGAGCTAACGTTTACATAATGTTTAATTGTTCTCTTCACACTTGTCCCACCTATTTCCCACGTTCTGTGAAGGTTTACTTGTAAATACCCGTCTTTATTGCTAAAGGCCATTTTTGTTTCATTTTTTTTTTTCTCTTTTGTGTTTTTGGGGCCACACCCACGGCATATGGAGGTTCCTAGGCTAAGGGTCCAATCGGAGCTGTACTGCCAGCCTGTGCCACAGTCCCGGGAACGCGGGATCCGAGCCATGTCTGCGACCTACACCACAGCTCATGGCAATGCCAGATCTTAACCCACTGAGCGAGGTCAGGGATCGAACCTGCATCCTCATGGATACTAGTTGGATCCGTTAACTGCTGAGCCACGATGGGAACTCCTAGAGCTAACATTTATATAATGTTTAATTGTGCTCTTCACACTTATCCCACTTATTTCCCACATTCTGTGAAGGTTTATTTGAAAATCCCCATCCTTTATTTGTAAATGCCATTTTTCTTTTATCTGATTCGGAAGATATTATTTGTAGTTGTTAAAAACCCATTTTTATAGGCAAACAAGCTGAGGCATGAAGAGATCATGGTATTTGTCTAAGGATGTTTAGTAAGTAGGCAAACTAAAATCTCAGTTCTAAATCATTGGAATCCAAATTTCATAGCCTTTTAATTTTTTTAATTATCTCTCAAAGAATCCCCAGGACTCCACAGGGGCGTGTATTGCTCTGAAAATCACATCAGAGGATTGGGAAATGAAGGCCCCAAGGAACCTGGCTGACCCAACCGCAGAGAACACAGACCTCTTGTCTCTCAATCCAGAGCATCTTCAGCCAAGACACAGCACCCCTCAGGGTAGTAAAAACATGGACAAACCTTCCATCTTTTCATTCTGAATCTTCTATTCTTCCTTAGTAAGGGGACCTGTCTCTTGAACTGTAATATAATCCACTAAAAATGGGCCCATTTGGGGAACCACCACTTCCAAGGAGAAAGTGGCTTCCATTCAAGGAAAACTGGTCATATGAAAAAAAAATCCCCGGAAGAGAGTCCTTCCGAGGTCAGAGGTGAGGGGCTACCCCAGCTTCCTGAGTCTGGAGGGCCATGGAAACGAGAGCTTTGCTTATAAGGGGCTTAACATGGGGCGGGGCCAAAGAAATTTAAAAAGAAAAAAGATGGAGGAAGAAGCACATTCGTAAAAATCCTGCAGTGTTCTCCACCCCCCCCAAAAAAAAGGGAGCATGAGGAAAGGCTATTGTGAAGAAAAAGAAAACAGACAGATATAAAAGTTAATTTGTAGGAGGCAGACACCTGCACGTAAATAAACGAGAGTAGGCAGTTCACCAAACGTTTGTCTCAGTTCTCATGTCTATAAAATGAGACAGGACCATCTTTCCCTGCATAACTGAGGGATTATTTTCAGGATCCAGCAAGATCACATGGTGATCTTGATGTCCTAAGGCAGCCAGCGCTTCACTGGGGGCCAGTAGTAGCCATCTGTGCCATGTGTGCATGTCTCTGATTAATGTGACACTGTTTCTCAAACCAGGACCCAGGTGTATTGTTGAGAGTATAAGTGATGGTACAAGAAGTTTTAAATTTTGCATTTACATTTTTTTTTGTCTTTTTGCATTATCTAGGGCCGCACCCGGGGCATATGGAGGTTCCCAGGCTAGGGGTCTAACAGGAGCTGTAACCGCCGGCCTTCGCCACAGCCACAGCAACGCGGGATCCTTAACCCACTGAGCAAGGCCAGGGATCGAACCTGCAGCCTCATGGTTCCTAGTTGGATTCGTTAACCACTGAGCCACGAAGGGAACTCCAAATTTTATTTACATTTGGATAATCATCCAAAATATTTTCATCCAAGCATTTTTAAAACCATTTCAGAAAACCTCCTGACCTAGTCTTACTCTTTGATTTCTATACCCACAGGTAGGCTTGTCTGTACTGGCTTTGCTGGTTCCTCTTCTCCTTGACCTCTCAAAGTGAGAATGTCACCTAGCCTTACTCTGTTGGTACCTCTGACTCTGCTCCGTGATCCTTTCCTCTTCGTCTTTTATAGTCATTCACTTAGGGATCTCATCCAATCACGTGGCTTTAAGTATCATATATAAGCTGCCAACGACCAAATGTTGACTCTGGTCCAGACCTCTCTCCCAAACATCAGCCCAGCTGCTTACTCAGCACCTGCACTTGGATGTCTGATAAGGTGACCTCATATCGTGGGTGGCCTGGGACAGTTCTGGATGACTCCTGTTGTTCCAGCATGATTATTGATAGTATCTCCTTTCTCCTCTACACTTAAAAGTGCCTTGGTTTGGTTAGTAAATTCTGTGATTACCTTACCAACAAGCTTCCCAAACTCAACATCTCCAAACCGAACGCTTGATCGTCTCAAAATGGCCCTATCCACTGCCTTCCCTGTCCCAGTCAAGGGCAGTTAAATCCATCCAATTGCTCAAGCCAAAGACTCCTAGCTCCTTTCTTCCCCTCACTCCATATTCAAACCAAAGGGAAATCCTTTGGCTCTTCAGAACACACCTGGAGACCGGCCATCAGCTCTATCTCTGCTGCTCCCATCCTGGCCAGCACCACCACCACCTTTCTTACACGTCTTTGCAGAAGTCTTCTACTCCAACCCTCTTCCCCACAATCTGACCTCAAGACAAAAGCTAGGGCAACTAGAACTTAAAGGTACGTCTGATCGTGTCAAGCCTCGACTGAGAGTCCTCCGAATGAGATTCCATTTCTCCCAGAGTAAAAGCCAGAGTCCTTATGCCTGCCCACGTGGTCCCAGGAGAGCTGGCTGCCCAACCTCTCTGACCACTGTCCCCCATCACTCACTCCCATATGGCCCCACCATCCTCTTTGCCAGGCACTTACAGCCTTCGTACTGGCCCTTCCTTCTCACTGCTGCTATTCTTCATCTCTTTCAAGTCTTTGCTCAAATTTAACTTGCTCAATGAGGCCTGATGGTACCACTCTGTTTAACATTGCAACACCCGCCCACATCCCCAACCCTGATCCCCAATCCATCTATTCTATTTTTTCTCTCCATAGCCTCTCTTAGTCTCTAACACACAATATACTTTACATATTTATTAATCCTCTTCTTTATTGACAGTCTCCCCCATTACAATGTCAGCTCCATAAAGATTATCTTTTTCTGTTTTGTTCAGTAATGTAGTCTGAGCACCTAGAACAGTTTCTGGGACACAGTAGGTGCTCAGTAAATAATTTTTTTTTGTCTTTTTGCCTTATCTAGGGCTGCATTCGCGGCATATGGAGGTTCCCAGGCTAGGGGTCTAACAGGAGCTGTAGCCGCTGGCCTTTGCCACAGCCACAGCAACGCGGGATCCGAGCCGCATCTGCAACCTACACCACAGCTCACGGCAACGCCGGATCCTTAACCCACTGAGCAAGGCCCGGGATCGAACCTGCAACCTCATGGTTCCTAGTCGGATTCGTTAACCGCTGAGCCACTATGGGAACTCCAGTAAATGATCTTTGAATAATACTATTTTACTTGTGAAAAGCTAAGAAGAAAAGAATTTAGGAGGATGTGTTTCAAAAATGGTGTCTTCTTATCAACTGAAAAGCATATGCTGTCATGGGGTAAATGTTTCACACCAGTTTGAATTTTTAAAAGGAGTAAAAGAAACAAGTCATCACTTGGCAGATGAGAGTATAAGCACCATGAACTCAAGAGAATTATTCAGCACTTAATGTCTTATGCACATTTAGATGTCAAATTAGTTTCACAAATCAACCTCAACCATCAAAGTAATGTCCATTTGAGCTGTATTTCATTTTGGCTTCATTTAGATTTAATTTATAAATTCATTTTCCTTTTATAATTGTATAGAAATTAATAAGCACAAGGAGTGGTTTCACATATATTCATTATTTAAAACACACACAAAATGGTAATTTAAGTTAGTCCTCTGGATTCATAGAAGTTTTTCTCCTTTAAAAAAGACCCACACAGGGGGAGTTCCCTTTGTGGCACAGCAGAAACGAATCCGACTAGGAACCACGAGGTTGAGGGTTCTATCCCTGGTCTCACTCAGTGGGTTAAGGATCCAGCATTGCCATGAGCTATGGTGTAGGTTGCAGACTCAGCTTGGATCTGGCATTGCTGTGGCTGTAGCAGAGGCTGGCAACTGTAGCTCCGATTAGACCCCTAACCTGGGAACTTCCATATGCTGCGGGTGCGGCCCTAAAAGGACAATACAGAAATAAATAAATAAATAAATAAAACAAAATAAAAATAATTTTAAGAAGACCCACACAGTAAAGTTTAGAAAAACACTGATCTAGAACATACTTGAACTTTTCAGGGCTGCATCTATCAGAGTTCCCTCAACCTCTTATCTGTCCAGATGTGAGGCAAATTCAACTCATTGGTAATTCTATCTTCCGGGTCAGCCAAGCTCATTACTACTCTCATCTCCTGCCGTTCAATGATTTGCCTCATTAGTCCCGCAAACATAATTAAGCGCCCACCCTGTGCCAGGAGGTGACCTAGGTGCTGGGCATGCAAACACGAAGATGGCGGGGGGGGGGGCGGGGGTCTGCTACTTTGAGACACTTTGATACCATCTTCCTCACAATTTAACACCTCACGTGTCAATAGCACGTGTAGTTTACAAAGTGCTCTAGTGAGCGGGCGCCCTTTGAGGCAGGAATGTTGGATGTGGGAACTGACACTCCCGGAGATTAGCTGACTTGTTCAAGGTCACATGGTTAAAAACGTCAGGAGCCAGAATTCAAGCCCCGGTGCTGAACCCTGTACTCTTTAAATGATAGCCTCTGCCTGCTACAGTCACAGCACCATTGCCTGCACTCCACTCCCTCTCCCACCTCCTTGATTTCCACCCGACGCCTTTCTGCTTCTCGATGGGAGGACCACAAAACAAGAACAAGGTGAGAAATAAAACATTAAAAAAAAAAAAAAACCAAGGGCAATGTTTCTTATACTTTGGGGTCCCCTTCCTTTCTCTCTGTGGTGTGAGGCTGCAGGAGTAAGTCTACAGTTTGCAGTGCGGCACGCAGCCAGAGCCATCGGCAATAATGGGATTTCAAGTCCGGAGGGCGTTTGGTGCACCCAGGTCATGTAAATACACGCATGCTTACGTGTTTGAGGAGAACCACACTCTGGATCCTGAGGATGAGAGCTGTGTTGCTTTCTTTCTACCAGCATCACCTGACAGACGGGGCGAGGACTGCATTCTTGCCACTGGTCATTCTTGCTTGCATTGTCACGCTCTGCTGTAAATGCCCAACTGCCATCTGGACACAGAGTGTCACACAGCACCCTCTGGGCACCCCACTATATCCGCTCCTTCCTGGCTTTAGCTGAGGCCACCCCTTGACCCAGGAAAGTCCTGTGAGAACCAGGGGACCAGTTTCACTTGGACTTAATGTTTTCAGCGTCTGCAGTTGTAGCAAGCACCGTGCCTTTTCTGCCTTCAGCCAAAGCCTTGTCCTGCCCCTATAGCTCAGGCTGTTCAAAATGTCTCTGTGGATGGTTTCCCCCTTTTGATTCTCTTCTATCAGTGCACCCGTTAAAAACAGCTAAAAATTGACACGTCACACACTCCAGTGATGGATCTTTTTTCCTGAATAATGCTTTGCATCCAGATAGCACTTTTCTCCTAGAGAATTTGCTATCCTCAACCTCATTTACTAGATGAGAAAATGGGTGGGTGGGGAAGTGATAGTTTTGTCTGATAATAATTACACCGAGAGGGGGCGGAATTTTTCAATAAGGATGGTGTAAGCATCAGGTGTCCATCTGAAGTCCATCTGAAGTGCAATCTGCACCTCTGATGGACACCAGATGCACTTTTTCACTCTTACTAGTTTTTATTTACTTTATATATGTGAAGGTGGTAAGTAGTTTCCCCAGTTCTCTTTTAAACTTTTTCATGGTATCTTTTTCCTTTACAGAATATAATATGTAGCCAACATTTTCCTATTTCTCTTTTTCATCCTCTTTCAAGACGTTTTTTATCATATGGAAATTTTCCATTTTTGTGTAGACATCTCTACATCTATCTAAAATTATCACCTTGTGATTAATGGCTCCTAGACCGCATCTGGTGTCCATCAGAAGTGCAACCTCAGGACAGAGGGCACAGAGAAGGGGGCTGTGCAGTATTAGGTTTACAGAAATGAATAAAAATAACATCCATTGGCTGGCATGTGGTAGAAGCCTTATAAACACTTGTCGTATGAATGGTTGACAAGATGATGTCACTCTATCTCATTTGTCGTCCTAATTGCTCTGTGTGGTGAAGTGGAACAGGTATATATTCCAAATTTATGGTGAAAACATCTAGGGGCTACAAAGCTCTCAGTATTACACAGCTCAGGCCAGAACAAAGGTTTCTAACCACAGAACCACGACCCTTAGTATTTGGAATCAGTTTAGAATCCTGATTCCTTCACTTACTAAACAGTATCATTTGGGTAGTAAATGGTAACAAGAATCATAGTCTTGGTTTTGGAGTTTTGATGACAATTAGAGATAAGTTCTTAAAGGATCTAATATAGTGTGTGGCTCAGAAAAGAGGACTGATGAATGGTGGTTATAATCCATATTTTATACTAAACCACCTCCAGATATGATACTTCTTATTGAAAACTCTCCTTTCAGACAATAAAAATGAAGTTACGGAGAGCCGGAAATAAAACTTATCAAACAGAATTCATCACCAACATCAGTACTATAGCAGGGGAGGCTGGGGGCAAGGAAACATGGGAAGGAGGATGCTGGTATAGCCAGCTTTGGGCTAAATAGGGCATCCTCAGGCAATTCCTTTTGGTGCTCCCTCTGAACAGCATCTGTCCATTCTCCAGATCCCTCTTTGATGTGCAGACCTTTCAATGGTCCACATGGCACTGAGTTTTATATTAGTTCTCCTTACCTCTTCTCAACTTACTGAATCTTACCCAACTGTGATCCTTCTTCTCAGTCTGGTCATCCACGGGGGGAGCGATGAAACTGGTGGTCCTGAGATCCATCCCAGGGGAAAGGAATTCTGGAGTCGTTCAGTGTTCAGTAAGAGCTGTGCTAGCGTTGGGGCCATGAAGATGGTGGAAATACCTTGGCCAGCCTGGAGGAGCTCATATCTTGGATGGAGAGAAAGATGAGTAAACCAATGTCTAAGGAAAACGTCTTACTATAGACAACTGGGATTGCTAAGACTCTGTGAAAGAGGTTGTTTGGATCCACTCTTACTAGCTAATGTTAATGGGTTCTGTTCTATATACTTTACAAAGCATGTCTAATTTGATCCAGACAATAACTCTGGAATTATCATTCCTATCTGAAGAGTTGAGAAACTTGAGATTTGGGGAGGCTAAATAGCATACCCAAGGTTTGGCTAGGAGCAACACAGAGAGTTAAACCCTCTCTCTATCCCATATCTTTCTCTCAGGCTATTCCTAGAAGGGTGAGACATGGCAAAGGGGAAAAGTACGTCGTTCTAGACCCAAGAGCATAGCTTGGGAGAAGAGAGCCTTAACCATCTTAATAAAGAACTCTGGGACTTTTTTGTACATTTTCACCCATGTTCCATTGCTCAGGTGTATCCCCCACTCCTTACTTACCTGGCACACAGAACATCTGCTGGCTAACCCCCTCCCGTCGTATCTCCCCAGAGCACAGGCTTCGGAGTCAGACAACCTGGGCACAAATCTTAGCTCCACCACCTACTGAAGCAGCGAGTCAGTTAACACCCTTTATGCCTCAGTTTCCTCATCTGTGAAATGAGAAACGAAACAGTACCTTCCTCACAGAGTTACTGTGAAGATTCATTGATTTCTTAATGTAAAGCGCTTAATGCAATGCCTGACAAGTGACAAAGGCTCAGCAAACATTGCACACCTCCTCGTAACTACTATTATTATTATCTGCAGGAACCCTCACTTTTGACCATACTCCTCATTTCACTGTTTCCTAAACACACCTTGCACTTTTCTGTCCCCAGGTCTTTGGCTTAATGTTCCTTTCAGTTGAGCTGCCCTTTATTCTGTCTCTTAGAGGTTTTTTTTTTTAATTCATCTAGACTTATATTTATTTTTTTTATCACATATCACAGTATCCTGCACACAATAGGTCCTCAGCAACTCTCTGTTTAATCAATAATCAAACAGATATTAATAATGCTATTAGGAGTTTCTGCTGCGGCAGTGGCATCTCTGGAGCCCTGGGATGCAGTTTCAATCCCCAGCCTGGCACAGTGGGTTAAGGATCTGGTTTTGCCACAGCTGAGGCATAGGCTGCAACTGTGGCTAGGATCTGATTCCTGGCCTGGGAACTCCACATGCTGCAGGCCAAATAGAAAATAACAATAATGCTAAATATATGATACACTAGAGTTTATCCAAAACTCAATAACCGTGTAGAAATCAGAATTTCTTATAGTGTCATATTAGCAGATTGACTGCAATTGCTTTCTGAATCAAAGAAAATTTCTTATGCGCTCCATGTCATAAGAACACGGTGTGTTATATTCTAATACTTTGAACATTAGCAATCACTTTATAAAACTTATCACTTTCATCCTCCATCTTCTCCACAAAAAAGGAAGCCAGCTGTAACTGGTAGTGATAATATCACCTTGAGTTTGAATTTGTAATTAACAGTGACAACATTTGCACGTGATCTTGAACTTTACAAAACAGTCTCCCAGGCATCACCTTTCATCTTTTCAAATTTTCCAGCAGCATCTTTTCAAATTTTCCAGGCATCACCTTTCATCTTTTCAAATTTTCCAGCAACAAATGACTTCAGGGTGGAGCCCAGTTGAGGCCAGAGTCAGTATCTTGCGGGGGGGGGGGGGTTCCCATTGTGGCTCAGTGGGTTACGAACCCAACTGGTATCCCTGAGGATGTGGGTTTGATCCCTGGTCTCACTCAGTGTGTTAAAGATCCGGCATTGCCCTGAGCTGCGGTGTAGGTTGCAGATACGGCTTGGATCCAGCATTGCTGTGGCTGTGGTGCAGGCCAGCAGCTGTAGCTCCAATTTGACCCCTAACCTGGGAACCTCCATATGCCGCAGGTGCAGCCTTAAAAAGAAAAAAAAAAAAAGGATCCAGAGTCAGCATCTTGAAGCATCATCCACAACAAGCCCTAAAACACCAGGAGAATAAAGCTGCACGTCAAGTCCCCATGCGAATAGACGGAATCTGGCTAGGTCCCTCCCACCAAAGGAGACAGCAGCCTCAAGCAGAAAGAGTAAACATTCCTTTTGGCATCAACCTCTGTCCCCTTAGAAGTTTCTGATACAAATGTGAAAATTGTTACTTGATGCCACTCAAGCCACCCATCCGCTGTTGGTATAATCTAGACCCAGCCGCACAGTCTGCTGGAACTTTGAGAACTTATGCTCGATGCACACTAAAGAGATGCTTACCTGCAAAGACAGATTTACTACATTAACTCAACTGAAACCATGTAATATGCCGCCCCAAATTCCCTGGTGAACAACATGACAAAAGAAAACTGAAAAGGCAAGGGGGAGACCAAGAACTCTTTGGCCTTCATGAAGGCAAGAAGGGAGAGACATATTTTTAAACATTTCTAGAATAAGATTTTTCTCCTCTTAAAGTAAGAAGTTCTTAAATCCAGTAATTCAACGCTATCCTTAGCGAGCACTGTATATTAATGAATCTGGCCACAAGCAACAAAAAAATATAATGTAAAATTAGCTTAAAGGCTATGCTATATTCAGGGAACGTTTTTAAAAGAAGCCTATTTGTTTTTTTGTTTTGTTTTGTTTTTGTCTTTTTGCCTTTATCTAGAGCCACACCCGCGGCATATGGAGGTTCCTAGGCTAGGGGTCTAACAGGAGCTGTAGCCGCCGGCCTTCGCCACAGCCACAGCAACGCGGGATCTGAACCACGTCTGCGACCTACACCACAGCTCACAGCAACGCCAGATCCTGAGCAAGGCCAGGGATCGAACCCGCAACCTCATGGTTCCTAGTCGGATTCGTTAACCATTGAGCCACGCAGGGAACTCCTAAAAGAAGCCTATTTTGAACACAAAGAAAATGCATATACTGTTTTTATTTTGTAAAAGCAGTAGCTCATGATGAGAACTTACCGTGTGCCATTGTTGGAAGTATTTTTAAATATCTTTAAATACATTTACTCCTTTCATTCTTACAGGGACAGTTTGACCTACTGATGATCTTCATTTTATAGCCAGGAGGTTAAGATGTCCAAAATTACACAACAAGCAAGCGCTAGGGGTGAGATACGAACCCAGGTGGTCTGGCTCCAGGGTCCATGGCGATTTCCTCCTGCCCCCACTTAACACATGGTGGACACATTTTCAAACTCGGATCTGTTTGGAAGGGTATCAAAGTATTAATCCATATACTGGGTCAGTCGTAACTTAAGGTACTCCCTCCCTCCCCACCACCCATTCTCTCAGTGCCTGGGATATGTGGATGCTAAGGTAGGACCAGTAACTCCAACCCACCTCCCTAAACCCCCCCAGGAACCATGGGAGACAATAGACAAAAGCCAAGAAAGCCATAATCCTTGAGGGATAAATAACTTAAAAATACTAACAAAATGCCATCCCTGGGGGGTCACAGGATCGAATCCTCTTGGAGATGTAGAGCCCCCAGCAGCATGTCCCTGAAGGGAACACAGGAATCTCTAAATGTGTGATGCTACTAAGGAGTCCACCAAGCAATGGGAATGATAATGGCTGGGCAGCTGCCGTTAAGTTCTGCAGGAGCCCTGATGCCACACCGTTGGGGAGGGACAGCAAGGAGTCCCTTTTTTTTTTCTTTTTAGGGCCATACCTTTGGCATATGGAGGTTCCCAGGCTAGGGTCTAATCGGAGCTACAGCTGCCGGCCTACACCACAGCCACAGCAACGCGGGATCCGAGCCGCGTCTGCGACCTACACCACAGCTCACGGCAATGCCGGATCCTTAACCCACTGAGCGAGGCCAGGGATCGAACCCGCATCCTCATGGATCCTAGTCGGGTTCGTTAACCACTGAGCCAGGAAGGGAACTTCCAGGAGGTTGCTTTTCGAAAGTCTCCGCAGACCTTTCATCAGTATTAGGATCAGAAATGCTCTCCTTCCCTTTCTCTCTCCCAGCAGCACAGGATTCTAGCTTCATTTGAGGAAAAGTGTGAGAAGAAACCATTGAAATGCCAAGTAAGGGAGTTCCCATTGTGGCTCAGTGGTTAACGAATCCGACTAGGAACCATGAGGTTGTGGGTTCGATCCCTGGCCTCGCTCAGTGGGTTAGGGATCCGGCGTTGCCGTGAGCTGTGGTGTAGGTCGCAGACGCGGCTCGGATCCCACGTTGCTGTGGCTGTGGCGTAGGCCAGCAGTTACAGCTCCTGTTAGACCCCTAGCCTGGGAACCTCCATATGCCGCGAGTATGGCCCTAGAAAAGGCAAAAAAAAGACCAAAAAAAAAAAAAAAAAAGAAATGCCAAGTAAGGCTGATAATCCATCTTAAACCTACTGGACTTGAGTTCCCCATGGCCTCAACAGTTTCTCTCGGCAACATCCCCCTTTCTTAGGCCGGCTCCTGAGGGCCATCATCTGCTTCTGAGACAGCCTGTAGAGGGTGCTGGTCAGCCTGCAGGGTGAGCCTAGCATGTGGCCTTGATGCTGCGCCGAAAGTTGACAGAGGAGGGACACGGCCACTCTGCCAAGGAGGCCGGTGCCTTCTTTCCCCAACCCCGGGCACGAAGGTGTCCACGGGGCATGAGCCAGCCAGCTATGATACCCTTCCTCTTTTTTTTTTTTTTGTCTTTTTGCCTTATCTAGGGCCACAGCTGCAGCATGTGGAGGTTCCCAGGCTAGGGGTCTAACAGGAGCTGCAGCTGCCGGCCTTCGCCACAGCCACAGCAACGCGGGATCCGAGCTGCCTCCGCGACCTACACCACAGCTCACGGCAACGCCGGATCCTTAACCCACTGAGCAAGGCCAGGGATCGAACCCGTAACCTCATGGTTCCTAGTCGGATTCTTTAACCACTGAGCCACGATGGGAACTCCCGATGTCCTTCCTCTTTGACTTTGAACTCCAGGAAGCAAGAGTCAGCCTCTGCCTTATTAAAGTTACCTTAAGGGAAAGGAAAACAAAAAAACAACACCAAAAATATCTTTATCTTTTGGAATTGTCTTAATCCCACAATCTTTGGCTAGAGGTGTGTTTCTTTAAAAACATGTATTTTTACCTGCATTTGTTATAAATCAAATGTTGCGCTAAGCTCTAGGGTAGAGAAAGGGGAAAGAAGTGATGGAGAAGATGGAAAAGATGGGCATAGGCCCACCTAACATAAGGGAAAAATGAACAGAAAATGAAATGGGAAATTGGCTGGTGGTGGTAACTGACCAAACTCAAGGTCAACCAGGCATCCATGCTGAGGGGTGAAAGGGACGGCTTAAAAAGAAACACACCCTCTCTCCTCTCCAGGCTGAGAGCAGGTTCCGGGCAGGGAGAAGAAGCAGGGAATTAGAGAGAAGCCATTAAATTCCCGGCTGGAGCCTCAGAAGCAGGAGGACCTGGCTGGAAAAATCCTCACCGCTTTTGACCTGGGGAGGGGAGCCCTGGCACTCACCCAAGGATGGATTTCATTTCTGTTTCGGGGTCTGATGGCTGGAAGTGAGAAGGGAAACCAATACAGCGCTCTGTCTGTCCTCACTACTGTCCCAGGAAGAGAGGATTGAAAGGGGGCACATCACCGGAGGTGTTTACCTGGGGAAAGGCCCTGCAGCGCAGCCGTAGCCGAGAACAGGGTCTCAGAGAGCACAGGTCTTTGAACTCCAGCTTGTAGGGCCTGTGCTCCCTGAGACCAGCGCTTTGCTTGTCCTGTCAATATGCCCGCTGACTTCCGTCCCATACCAGGGCAAACGTCTGGTCCTCTGGGTGCCTCTCTCAGAAGCCACGACAACCGGAAGTGAGTTTACAGGACAGCGGAAGTGGACCCCAGCGGCTGACGGCCGGCGTACAGCACCGGACAGCCTCTGTGCTTTTGGAGCACAAAGAGTCTCTGGCAGCTCCTGACTGATCAGAAGGATCCTGAGAGCCTTTAGTCATAGCTGGAACGCGCTGTGCCAAAAGGATTTTAGAATGTCGTTGGAGTCACTGTGTTCCACGCACTATGATCTGTGCTTGGTGCAGGTCTATTACAAAAGCACCTAAGTGTATCCTGCTGCTAAACACGGGACGTGACTGCAAGGGGCACTCGGCTAATATGCTGATACGCACCAGATCCCCGGGCTATAAAATACACTGCTGTTCCGCTGTATGGTTACTGCTCCAGGATCGATGCTGTGGGCTGGGGAGTTGTATTCCCACTAGCAATTCCAAGTAGTTGCAAGAAGGGAAACTTTTAAGGGGCAAACAAGGTTATCTGTAACTGTTGAAAAGTGCTAGTGACAGCCTGTCCAGATGGTAACCATCACTTTGAAACACTTAGGAACTCCTTCATCTGGTTGGAGGAAGTCTTGGTGACTCACTGGCCAGTCCAGGGGGAAAGAAGGACTGGAGCATGATTTTTTTTTTGGCATTTTCCAATTTGTGTGTTTTTTCACCCAATCAATAATTACTGAGTATCAAGAACCATTCTAGGAGTTCCCGTTGTGGTTCAGTGGTTAACGAATTTGACTAAGAACCATGAGGTTGCGGGTTCGATCTCTGGCCTTGCTCAGTGGGTTAAGGATCTGGCGTTGCTGTGAGCTGTGGTGTAGGTTGCAGACGCGGCTCGGATCCCGTGTTGCTGTGGCTCTGGCGAAGGCCGGCAGCTGCAGCTCCTGTTAGACCCCTAGCCTGGGAACCTCCATATGCCGTGGGTGCGGCTCTAGATAAAGGCAAAAAGACAAAAAAAAAATTCCTAATGCTATGAAAATAAGACCTGATCTACTCTTTTAACTTGGACATTCAGTGCTTTGGGGGAGAAGATGAAGCAGCACATAAATAATTACAATAACAAGTTTAGGAGCTTACATGTGTACGGAGCTCTGCATGCTTTATTTCACTTAATGTTCATAGGAAATCTACGAGGTAGGCAGGAAAATATTACTGTGTCAGAGTCAACCAGACAAAGACCACTGGGAATACGCTTGTGGTAAATAAAGTTGGGTTATTATTTGCTGCAGCAAGAAACTGCATGCCGTGAAGACCTATGGGCTGTCTCCAAGCGAAGGTGACAGGAAAGAGGTCCTTTCAGGTTTTGGAGAGCTCAGAGAGCCACGGGATGGTCTTGGCAAGAATAAACTAGAAAGTTGCTGGAACAGTCCATGGCCTTGTATTTAGAACACATGTGTCTGTTCAGAGTCACTGTTAGATTAGTTTGTCTGTGGTCTTATCTTGGACTTAGGGATTGGAACAGACCAGTGTTGAAAGGGCAGAAGTTTAGCTAGCTTGCAGTGAACATCATGCTTTTGATTTGGTACAGCTTATCTCTTGGGCCAAATATAGTGCAGTCCATTTGGAAAAACTGTGGCCTGTTTTTCAGATCTCAATACCCTCCCTCCAGAGTTAAGCTGTCAGTGAGATCCTTATTCACTTTATCGAATGTTACTAATATTATTTCAGTTTTACAAGTGAAGATACTAAAAATCAGGATTCAACCAAGTCCTCATCCTCAGGGAGATTTGCAGAGGCCCAAAGAAGCCAAGGTCTCCTGGGAGTTCCCTTCGTGGCTCAGTGGAAACAAATCTGACTAGTATCCGTGACGATGCAGTTTTGATCCCTGGCCTCACTAGGTGGGTTAAGGATCTGGCATTGCCATGAGCTGTGGTGTAGGTCAGAGACGTGGCTCGGATCTGGTGTTGTTGTGGCTGTGGCGTAGACCAGCAGCTACAGCTCCGACTCGACCCCTAGCCTGGGAACCCCCATATGCTGTGGGTACAGCCCCAAAAAAAGAGAAAGAAAAGGAAAGAGAGAAAGAAAGGAAGGGAGGGAGGGAGGTGGGAGGGAGGGAGGAAGGAATGAAGGAAGGAAGGAAAAAAAAAAACCAAACACCCAGGTCTCCTGATTTTAAAGGGCACAAATAGGTTACCTTGACCCAGAAAATCTGTTCGAACTAGAACTTCTCTCTTGCACTGTACTTCTGTGCGTGACTTGCCTTCTTATCTCCTCCAACACAACCCAACTTACAAACATGTAGCATCATGACCGAGTGTGGTCCTTGGGTGTCGACTGCTCAGCTTCGAAACCTGGATCCATCTCTTACCGGATGAGCGGCCTGAGACAGGTTGCCAGCTGCTCTGTGCCCTGGCATTTCCTCAACTTTAAAAATGGGAATATTATTGGTATCTCCCTCATAGGATTATTGTAAGGATTAAAGGAGATAATATACACGAAGTGCTTAGAGGAGTGTCTGCCATAAAGAAAGAGCCCGATTAAACAGTTATTGTTATTATTATTATCCTTCAACAAACTGACAGCTATGGGACAAACCAGTACTCCTCAAATTTTAATTTGTGATCTGGAGGTCTTGTTAAAATGCAGGCTTTAATTCTGCGGGTCTGAGATGGGACCTGACATTCTGTGAGATTCCGCTTTCTGAGGAGCTCCCGGCTGATGCCTGCTGGGACCACATTTTGAACAGCAAGTAGCTCTTGATGCATGGTTTCCTCTGCGTGGGTGTTTCCTGAAAAAATTACTGCCATGCAAATTTGGGGCCTGCTCTTCCCAGACCTCTGAATCAAACGCTCTGGGATGGGGCAGCAATCTGTGTTTGAATAAGCCCTCCAGGGTGTTCTGAGAGTCACTGCACAGAGGAGAGAGTCGCTAACCTGAGCAAAGTCTGGGACTGAATTCTGGATTTGTCATTTGACAGCTGTGTGCCCTGTCACTTAATCTCTCTTAGCCTAGCACTGAAGCCCCTGAATAGTTTACACATCTAAGCCCAGAATGTGACTGTGAAAGGCCCAAGGCCAAAACTGGGCAGTGTCTTACCTCCCTGGACTCCCAAATGCACTGCTTCTCTGCTGCTTCTGTAAACTAGGACAAATTATATGTATTCTGCTCAGGAAGTTGTTTCAAACCTCTAATGGGATAATGAAAAGTATTTGGAAACTAGTATAATTAGCAATGCATTTAATGAATGATTAAATGAAGACATGAATTACAATGTGTGTAACTAATGTACCTTTGGAAAGTCCAGACTGTTTATTTACAAAAAAAAAAAAAATCATTTGTTATTACGTATGCAAGCATGCATTCAAGTTTCCTTACTAGCTGTAGACGTCTTCCATCAGAAGTGGGCATCTGCTCATGATTGTTTAAAGAGCCAGGGTATTTTATTTTAGCACTATTAGTAGATCAGTGAGGAAAACCGCCACCTAGACAAAATAATTCATACATTCCAGAGCACATGTATCTCTTACATGAATATTTCCCCACCTTTTAAACTCTGTTATACAGTTGGGAATTTGCTGAGGCACCAGAATTTGTCTGAAGCAGCCGTTCTGGATGTTAATGCGTGAGGCTTTTTATCTGGCTCTGTCAACATACTCCCCACCAGGTACTGTCTATAATTAGGCAAACCTACTGTGACTATGACTCAGTCACTCCCACCTCAATCAAGAAATATTAATTGAGAAGGATGATAGGAGTTTTATTTTCATGTGTATGTTCAATAAATCGAAAAAAATTTTAATGACTATTACTGAATACCTATTAGGTTCAAGATAGAGTGGTAGTTACCAAAACTTTCTGTATGCCCTCCTGTTGCCATAAAACTGCCTATACAAATCCAAAATATGTGCCTCCAAGACCAATTACATCTTTCACATTTGAGAATAATTTTCTAATAGAGCCATCCCAGGTAATCTTTTTTTTTTTTGTCTTTTTTTTGCCTTATCTAGGGCCACACCCACGGCATGTGGGGGTTCCCAGGCTAGGGGTCTAACAGGAGCTGTAGCCGCCAGCCTACACCACAGCCACAGCAACGTCAGTTCTAAGCCATGTCTGTGACCTACACCACAGCTCACGGCAACGCCGGATCCTTAACCCACTGAGCGAGGCCAGGGATCGAACCTGCAACCTCATGGTTCCTAGTCGGATTCGTTAACTGCTGAGCCACAACGGGAACTCCCCAGGTAATCTTAACTAAGCAACCAATATCTACCAGTCTCAGGCAGAAGCAGAATATGGTAGTGGAGGAGACCTTGAATCAATCAACAGAAGTTCTAGGTTCTCACCTCAAGGTTTCTGCTAATCAGCTCTATGACTTTCCTCTGCCATTTGCCCTCTAAGACTCATTTCAATTTTCTGCAAGGTGTGAATTTTGAGATGACCTTTCTAACATTCTCTTCAGCGCTCAGGGATGTGCCCCAGGTGAATGTAGTTCTGCATTGTTTCTATGTCACCTTTCTGTGCACCTGCTTACACTTTCTCCTTTTTCCATCACTTCTACTAGTTGTAAATGCCTTTAAGGGAGATGATACAGGCCATGCTGCTTTTGAAACATCCTCCACAGGACATAGCCTCAAGGAGCATTCACTTTATATAGCAGGAACCTGTCAAACTGTCTCTTTGCATTTTTAACAAACCCAGGAAACCAACATGTCCTCTTAGGAAGCATTTTCTTTGTGTTGCTTTATGGCTGATATCGCTGGTCTTATGGATCCGTGTTACTGAGTCATCGTGAGGGGAGAAAGACCCTGGGAATTATCCTGCCACTATATTCAAAGAAAAGCTGCAATTCCACAGACAATCTTTTACTGATAAAAAAAAATAGGAGGGAAGGCTGTGCTGAGCCCCATCTCAGAAAATGCGTTCACTGCTCTGTGACAGAGCCATTGGCAAAATCATTCATGTCAAAACTGGTGCTCCTGGAGTTCAGGCTATGGCACAGTGGGTTAAGAATCTGACTCAGCAGAAACTGGTTAGTATCCATGAGGACGCAGTTTCGATCCCTGGCCCCAGTCAGTGGTTTACGTCGCAGACGCAGCTCAGATCCTACATTTCTGTGGCTATGGCGTAGGCCAGCAGCTCAGCTCCAATTTGACCCCTAGCCTGGGAATCTCCATGTGCCAAGGGAGTGACCCTAAAATGACCAAAAAAAAAAAAAAAAAATCTGACTGAAGTGGCTTAGGTTGTTGAGGAGGCACGTTTTGATCCCTGACCCGGAACAGTGGGTCAAAAGATTCGGCGTTGCCACAGCTGCAGTGTAGTTTGCAGCTACAGCCTGGATTCAGTCCCTGGCTTGGGAACTTCCACAGGATGCAGGTGTGGCCATTAAAATAAAACAAAACAAAATGAATGCCCCTATGTGGAATCACAGCATGTCCGTCTCAGAAGTTCTCAAGTAGCTTTCTTCCCCTTATGAGAAAACCAAAGCCTAGAGATAAGAAGAGATATGCGGAGTTCCCGTCGTGGCTCAGTGGTTAATGAATCCGACTAGAAACCATGAGGTTGCAGGTTCGATCCCTGGCCTCGCTCAGTGGGTTAAGGATCCAGCGTTGCCGTGAGCTGTGGTGTAGGTTGCAGACGCGGCTCGGATCCCGCGTTGCTGTGGCTGTGGCGAAGGCCAGCGGCTACAGCTCCTGTTAGCCCCCTAGCCTGGGAACCTCCATATGCCACGGGTGTGGCCCTAGATAAGGCAAAAAGACGAAAAAAAAAAAAAGAGAGAGAGATGCCTAAGGTCAGCTTTCTCTCTCTTTTTTTTTGGGGGGGGTCTTTTTGCCTTATCTAGCTGCACCCGCGGCATGTGGAGGTTCCCAGGCTGGGGGTCTAACAGGAGCTGTAGCCGCCGGCCTTCGCCACAGCCACAGCAACGCGGGATCCGAGCCGCGTCTGCGACCTACACCACAGCTCACGGCAATGCCAGATCCTTAACCCACTGAGCAAGGCCAGGGATTGAACCCGCAACCTCATGGTTCCTAGTCAGATTCCTTAACCACTGAGCCACGATGGGAACTCCGGCTCTCTTTTTAGGGTCACGGCAAGGATCTATCCATCCCTACCTTCCACTCCCAATGCTCTGAAAGCTTGAATTCCAAGTTCAGGGAGAAAGGACTGCAGGCAAGGACAGCTGTTTGAAGGGCTTTGGTCCAAGGCAGCTCAGCCAGGAAGCTGATGCGTTGTGTTGCAAGGTCGACAGCCCAGAAAATTATCAGGCGCAAATGGTGAACTTTGATGGGGACAAGTGCCATGAAGAATGCTCAGGGAAAACTGCTCAAATATAATATGCTGTAGAAATATTATACACGATAGAATATCCTGACTTGTTATGTGCATAAGCAGCAGAGAAATATTATTGCCTTAGGGGTCTAGAAACGGAACATGAGTCAGCAGCGTGGTGATATTGTTTAATAAAGCAAGAATGGAATTTGGAAGCAGACGGAGGCATAGAACATTAAACTCAGCACATCTGAGGGCTCTCGCTCTCTTTTATTATTCTCTAATTGTATCTTGTGTCTAAGTCTTGTCTCCCCAATGAGATTAAAGGCTCCCAAAGGACTTGATTCTTCCCTTATATCTTTTTACCACTAGCAAGAAAATATGTGTTGGGAGAGAGAGAAAGAAGTTGGACTCTTAGGAGAGTGCTGGTGCTGTTCTGGGATTCTATAATTCCAGAAGGAATTTGTTTAATAAACATGGAATATGATGGCTAAATGAAAATAGTTGGCTTAAGCCCACAAAAGAGATACCTGAAGGGACAGACAGTGACAGCAGTAGCTGTCATTTATTGAGTGCCTATTAGGCCACAGGCATTGAACATCCCCTCATATCCAATCCTTACCATGACCTTGAAGAGTAGGTTTTAGCAGCCCCATCTCATAGTTAAGAAAATTAAAACTCGGAGAACTTATAATTGTCTGATCACAGTCATAAAACTGCTAAGTGACTGAGTTAGAGTTAGAACCCAGGGCTGCTTGGTCTTGAATTCCAAGTCCTTTCCTGAGACCCATACATCTTCCAAAAGATGGAGAATATGTGTGTCTTTTCTTTGCTGGGACAGAGAAATGGATTTACAGGGCAAGGGGATCTTCAGCTTTGTGGGATAAGTGTCTTTCTGGCTAGGAGAGTCGTCATGGACAGCCCCACTGTCCCAACCTCATGGCCATAGAGGTTGAGATATGGGCATGTGGGGTCCTTCGCTGAAGGACCCACAGTGGCAGGTGCTCCAGCAACTGTCTGAGGTCCTGGAGTCAGAGCAAGATGCAAACCCTAGCTGCTCTGGAGATGGTCCAGTTCCATCTCTATTTGTGTCCCTTCCGTGTGCCTTTGGCTGACTCATCCCGCTGCTCTCCGTGAAGGAACTCAACCTCTGTCCTTGTCACAAGGAAATAAGAAATCTTAAAACAAGCTTTCCCACTGTAAGTTGCGAGGCAAGACAAGCAAGAAAAGATCCCTGTTATGGCAAAAAGAGTGGAAGTAAATAGAACAAAATGCAAAGTGTTGGACATCAAGTTGTTTTTGTGGTTTTTCACTTCCTCTGATATTTCTCTGAATTTTCTAGATTTTCAAAATAAAAATACTCTTCTTTCATAACAAGGCAAAATGTTACACATATTTAAAATTCAAAAAAAGGGAAAAAATACCCAAATGGAGAAATTGGGAAATTACCCACAAGAGGTTTCTAGGAAAACACATACAATGATTAGGTCTGTTCAGTTAAAACCTTTTCTTGGGCTCCCCACTGGAGAATAATCCTCATAATTTAATCCTTTATTTGAGATCAGAAACATCGTTCTCCCACACTGTAAATTATAACCACAAGCAAACATATAAAGAATTTTTTTTAATGTCAACAAAGTGTACAAGTTGTAAAGTTGGCTAACACAACAGTAGCCTTTGGACTATAGAAACAGACAGTAAGCACACAAGTGGTCACAGATTATAAAAGTTATATGTGAATTTCTGCTGTGGCACAATGGGTTAAGAATCCTACTGCAGCGGCTCAGGTAGGGAGCTGTGGAGGATGGATCCCCGGCCTGGTGCAGTGGGTTAAATAACCAGGTGTCACTGCAGCTGCGATCTACACGGCAGCCGTCAGATCAGCAAAAGCACTTCTTCCCCCAAGGAATCTGAGTCAGGCTGGAAAGAACTCCCGGACACCCAGCAGAGCAGTCCCGGATCCCGTTTGACTGTGGTGCTGGGAACTCCAGGGCAGAAATATCCCACCTCTATCCTATCAACACGTGGAAGAAAATATCTCTCGAGGCTAGGAGAGATGCATCAACAGCCAAACATGAGCGTTTAGACTCCCCTTATTTCTCTCAGTTTGCAACCGTGTGTGTCTGGTCTCAGAACAATCTTTTCAAATAGAACCAACTTTTCATTTAAATCGAAACGTCTTGGAAGATGTTTCAGAGAAATTTAAGAGGAGCCCCCTCAGAACTAGCAGCTCGGAGGGAAGACTGATGAAACAGCTCTGCAGTGGGTTCTCTGAGATGGGGATGTCATAAAAATCACTGTTCAGAGTTGTCACTGAAGAGTGTCTTAGAGCAGACCTTCTCAAACTCTGTGCTCCTTGGAATCACTTGGAAGTGCTCAAATGCAGATTCCGATTCTGTAGATGGCACCTGAGATTCTGGGTTTCTACCAAGCTTCCACAAGGTCTTGATGCTAATGCTCTGAGGACCACACTGCCAGTAACAAGGTACTGGAGATCATCTAGCCCTTGAATGACAAGAATGTTTCTTCTTGAGTATCCATCTTGGGTTAGGATTGATTGATTGTGGAGCTGGAACCTGGTTTTGAGAAAGAATGCGAAGTATGTGAAGCAGCTTTGAGACCCAGAAGACAAGTTGTATAATCAGTTAGTGATGTCTGGTATGAGGGAGAAAGGGCAACATTTCATTATCCTCGACTTACTTCTGTGTCCTCATTCCTAGAATAATTGATTCAGACATTCTCTTGAAATAAATATGGTTTGACCAGTTATTTTTCTGAAAGGCTAACTAGAGGTAGCAGTGGTGCAACGAAAACAGCACTTGTCTTGGAGTCAAAGGTCCTAGTCTTCCAGCTGATCTTTCTGAGTCTCTCTGAGCCTCAGTTTTATGCTTCTGTAAAATAGGGCTATTATATAAAACCAACTGACAGGGCGTCAGGGAGATCCATTTTAATTAAAGACTGTGTAAACGCCGTGAGATTGCACAACTAAAAGTATATTTTATATTTGGTGAGTTATCAAGTGGTGATTCAGCATGGCTGGTGGCACCAGAGTTGAGAGAAAACACATGGAAACTCAGGTGTACAATCTGATTTGCACAGTCTAGTCCGAGAGATGTAGCATGCACAGGTGGAAGGGAAGAATGCTGTCGTGTTAAAAGAATATGGTGTGGACTAGGTATTTAATTGCTAAGGAGATTCCAAGAGCTAGCAGGAGTTCAGTGGAAATAATCCTGGGAGACTCGCAGGAAGTTAGTATTAAGCTAGGACATGAAATGAGGGCTCTGTGTTGATAGAAAGAATTAACACATTGCTTAAGCAGTCTGACTTTTTCCTCATCTGTAAAATGAAGATTAAAATAAAACCCTGCAGGGCTTTTGTGGGGATTAAATGAGATATTTACAAATGGCTTAAACATAATAAGTACTCACAACAGTAGCCTTTGGAATATAGAAACATAATAAAGACCATATATGACAACATAATAAAGACATAAGTTCCCTTTCTTTCTGACATAAGTTCCCTTTCTTTCTGGAGAGTTGTTATCATAAATGGATGTTGGATTTTTATCAAAAACTTTTTCTGCAACCATTGAGGGGATCATATGGTTTTTATTCTTTGATTTGTTAATGTGGTGTATCACACTGATTGATTGATGGATATTGAAAAATGCTTGCATCCCTGGGTTAAATCCTACTTGATCATGGTGCATGATCCTGTTGATGTATTGTTGAATTGAGTTTGCTAGTATTTTGTTGAGGATTTTTTCATCTATGTTCATCTATGATATTGGCCTGCAATTTCTCTTTTTGTGGTATCTTTGTCTGGTTTTGGTATCAAGGTGATGGTGGCCTCATAGAATGCGTTTGAAAGTGTTTCTTCCTCTGCAATTATTTGAAAGTGTTTCAGAAGGATAAGTGTTAACTCTTCTCCAAATGTATGATAGAATTCTCTTGTGAGGCTATCTGGTCCAGGACTTTTGTGTGTTGGGATTTTTTAAATCACAGATTCAATTTCAGTTCTTATAACTGGTCTATTTGTATTTTCTATTTCTTCCTGGTTCAGTCTTGAGAGATTGTACCTTTCTAAGAATCTGTCCATTTCTTCTAGGTTGTCCATTTTACTAGCATATAGTTGCCTATAGTGTCAATTATGATCCTTCATATTTCTGTGTTATCGGTCGTAATTTCTCCTTTTACATTTCTGATTTTATTGATTTGAGCCCTCTCCCCCTTTTTTTTTTTTGAGTCTGGCTAAAGGCTTGTTAATTTTGTCTTTTCAAAGAACCAGCTTTTTGTCTTATTGATCTTTTCTATTGTTTTATTCATCTCTGTTTCATTATTTCTGCTCTGATCTTTAGGATTTCTTTCCTTCTACTACTTTTGGGTTTTGTTTTTCTTTCTTTAGTTGCTTTAGGTGTAAGGTTATATTGTTTATTTGACGTTTTTATTGTTTCCTGAGGTAAGACTGTATGGCTATAAACTTCCCTCTTAGAATTGCTTTTGCTGCATCCCATAGGTTTTGGGTCATTGTGTCTTGTTCTGTCTGTCTTGTTGTGCTTTTTTTTTTTCCTCCTTTATATCCGTAGATGTAGAATATCTTTTTTGGCAGGTTCCAGTCTTTTTTTTAAATCAGTGCTTTCAGCAGTTAGTTGTGTTTTTGGTGTGATTGTGAGAGGTAAGCCCAAGGTCCTTCTACCCCACCAACTTGAAAGTCTCTCAAATATCTCTCATTTTTAAAAAGCCAGATAAATTTTTACTTCTTTGCCCAGAAAGGAGACAAACCAACTTTTATCATATGTCCCACTAGATCAGGGGTTTATTATAAAAGGATCTAACTCAGGAACAGTCAAATGGAAGAGATGCAGAGGGCGAGGTATGGGGCAAGAATGTGGAGCTTCCGTGCCGTCTCCAGACACCACAGTCTGAGCCTCCCAAGTCTGTAACCTTATTCCGCCTTTCTTACACAAAATGTAATGTACGGTATACACTATTCTACACTTGAGTTTTTCGCTCTCTTCTTTTCATATAAGTAGCTAGATAACATTTTACCTCTATTTTTAAAAAACAAATATTATTTTTCTGTGCGGATATATGTAGTTGATTTTTTATTGAGACATAATTGACACATAACATTAGTTTCAGGTGTATCAACATAACAATTCAGTATTTGCACATACTGCAAAATGATTACCACAGTAAGTCTAGTTAACATCCATCAGCTCACATAGTCACAAATTTCTTTTTCTTGTGATGAGATCTATTCTCTTAGCACTGTCCCGTATTTATTTATCCAGTCCCCTATTAATGGCCATTTGGAGTGCTTATAAATATGCTACAATGAATACCTTTGGTATGCCCATCACTTTTATGTGTGCACTTAACTCCATAGGTTAAATTCCCAGAAGTAAGATAAATACGTTCATAATATTAATAAATATTGGCAAATTTCCATCCATGGGATGGGGATTTGTACTGTTTAACAGTTCCACGGTTTATGTCCCTATAGCCACGCCAACAGGTTGTTCTATCAAACTTTGGTTGTAGATAGCACCTTTACCACTTACTCTACTAAATTATTTTACTATTCAGGTCCATTTCTAAACTTTACGGTTTGTGTTATGGTCCATTTTCTTCTCAGGTGTCCTTACCCCATTTTGATTATTGAGGTTGTATAAAACATATTATTATCTAGAGAGGCTAAAATCTCTTCATTGCTCTTTGTTTTTAGATTTTTCCTAACTATTCTTGCTTGTTTATTTTTCCACATGGACTGCAGAATCAACTTGCCCAACTCCATGGAAGGAGAATGGGAGGTATTTGTTATTGCTTTCATTTGAATTTAATTGATTGTATAAATTAAGGACAATTGACCTCTTTAGGGTGTCCAGTCTTCCCACGCAAGAACACAGGATGTTTTGGCATTTGTTGAGCTCTGCTATTGTGTTGCATCATTACTGAGAATATTTCATGCCAAGTAATTCACAAGTAAAAAGGCAAAAGGGCAAAGACTAACAAGTTATGATCACAAAAAGCAAACAGATTAACTTGTCCAAATGTGAAGGGGCCATAACTCTGAATACTGTAAAAGTGCTAAGAGGTAAGATTAAGTCAAAAAGGAAAAGATAGGGGAAAAACATCATTACTATTTGGGTTCAGTGCTTTATACTGGTTATCTCATTGATAATCCTCAGCTCATAAATCATAAAAGTGCCATAATAAGTGTAATATTTGTCCTTAGGATTATTTTATCCATGAGATAACAAATGCAAAGCATTTAGCACAATGTGAGCCATAGATAAACCGACTCAACAAGCGTTAGAACTTGTAATGCTGGAAGTTCTCTTCATGGATCAGTGGAAATGAACCTAACTAGTATCCATGAGAACACAGGTTTGATCCATGGCCTTGATCAGTGGGTTAAGGTCCGGCATGTGGTGACTGATGGTGTAGGTTGCAGACGCGGCTCGGATCCCGCGTTGCTGTGGCTGTGGCGAAGGCCGGCAGCTACAACTCTGATTTGATCCCTAGCCTGGGAACCTCCATATACTGTGGGTGTGGTCCTAAAAAAGAAAAAGAAATTGTAATGCTGATGAGGATGAACAAGGAGGAGGAGCAATTGAGGCTCTGATATATGAAATAATTTGCCAACGTTTTTACAGATCCGTAATTCAAAAACAGCTCAGCCAGTTTCTAAAGCCCATGCCCTTTGCATTGTACAGTTATGCTTCTGGGGGAGTTCATGTAATTCAATATTTAAGAATTTGCTACAGGAGTTCCCGTTGTGGCTCAGTGGTCAATGAATCCTACTAGAACCATGAGGTTGCGGGTTCGATCCCTGGCCTCGCTCAGTGGGTTAAGGATCCGGCGTTGCCGTGAGCTGTGGTGTAGGTTGCAGACGCGGCTCGGATCCCGCGTTGCTGTGGCTGTGGCGAAGGCCGGTGGCTACAGCTCCTGTTAGACCCCTAGCCTGGGAACCTCCATATGCCACAAGTGCGGCCCTAGAAAAGGCAAAAAGACAAAAAAAAAAAAAGAATTTGCTACAAATAACTTGAACACTGTCCTGTTCCTGAAGTCACTCTGTGAAGGCTCATTAAAAAAAAATAACAGAAGCGAAATCTAATATATGATCCAAATGAACCTAACTACAGGAAAAAAAACCAAACTAATGGACATGGACAACAGATGTGGTTACCTAGGAGGAGGGAGAAAGAGTGGGATGAATGGGAGTTTGGGAGTAGATGCAAACTATTGCATTTGGAGTGGATAAGCAATGAGGTCCTGCTATATAGCACAGGGAACTATATCCAGTCACTTATGATGGACATGATGGAAGATGATATGAGAAAGAGAATGTGTAAATATATATGTGTGTATGTGTGTGTGTGCATGGGTGTGTGTGTGTGTGTGTATAACTGGGTCACTTTGCTGTACTGCAGAAACTGACAGAACAGTATAAATCAACTGTAATAATAAAAAAAGAGACAAAGACAAATACCATTAAAAAATAATAACAGAAGTAAATTCAAGCTATCTTAAGTATGACATGTCTAAAGGAATTATTTATCATGTAATCAATTATGGAAAGAGCTAGAGTAAGAATGGCCTAAGGGCTCGCTGGGTTCAGGTATTTGAATGTTGTCAGGCTGATTTTTCTAGCTCCCTTTCTCACGTCTTGCCTTAGTCGCTGGCTCCTTTTACTGCCCGTTTTCTCATCTCTGCTTCCCTGTGCTTTATGCTTTCAGGCTTGTTGTTGCCAGAGGCCAGGCTCACATCATTGCTCCAGGCTTAGAGCTCCACATCAAACTCTTTAGTTTAGTTCCAGTTAGAAAACTCCCATGAGTTCGGTTGGCCAGGCTTGGACCACAATCTCATGGCTCTGGCCAGAGGCTGGAGGGCAATTGGCAGTTTCCACCAGAATCACTTGCTTGAAGGGGAGGAAAAGAATTTACCCAGTTGAGATATGGAGGGTATTCCCAAGAATGTTAGCGTCTTGGGCAGAGAGAACAACAAATGACAATGACAGAAGTAAAATAAAAAGCAAAAGACCCAAGGAAATATGGCCATTATTTTCTAATAACTTTAAATACAGTATAATCTATAAAAATATTAAATCACTCTGTTGTACACCTGTATTTATAAGTAATATAATATTGTAAATCAATTGTACTTCAATTTTAAAAAAGAAATTATAATACAGCCACACAGTTGGGCTACCATGCAGCCCTTTCAAAATGTGTTTTAATCTTAATATGATCATGGGAAAATGTTTACGCCATGCTAATAGATTGAAAAAAAGCAGAATATGGAGTTCCCGTTGTGGCTCAGTGGTTAACGAATCCGACTAGGAAACATGAGGTTGCAGGCTCGATCCATGGCCTTGCTCAGTGGGTTAAGGATCCTGCGTTGCTGTGAGCTTTGGTGTAGGTTGCAGACGCAGCTCGGATCCCACGTTGCGGTGGCTGTGGCGAAGGCCGGTGGCTACAGCTCCCGTTAGACCCCTAGCCTGGGAACCTCCATATGCCGCAGGTGCAGCCCTAGATAAGGCAAAAAAAAAAAAAAAAAAAAGACAAAAAAAAAAGCGGGATAGCCAGTTGTACGAATACAACATGTAAAAGTAAGAAACAAAACCTTTACGTAAAGAAGAGACAAGAAAAAAATCCACCCGATATGAGCCCTATTTATCTTTGGGTGGTATGACTATTAGCGATTTTTTCTTTCACCTAATTTCTTCATTTTGCTATTGTTTCTGTTATGGTTGTCACGTAGATCTGGCCTCAAAGCTTTTTTCTTCTGAAATCATTTATCTTATTTTTTATCAAGGTAGTGCTAAAGTGTCTAAAAGTAGCAATCCCTTACCCCCACCACCAACACCCACTACCCTGTCAGTCTCACTATCCAGATCAGTCCCTTTGGAGTCTCACACTATCTCTTCTAAACAGTATTTTAATATGCCAAATAGCGTATTTAATAATATGCTTATGTTTCTCTGTCTTGCTTTATCCAGTTTAAAGCATATCTCATCATTTGTTTTCCTAGTATTTGAAGATTTAACCCATTAAGTTTATCTACATACTTTCCTTCCCCCATGGTCCCTAGATAATTATATTAAAATTATTATCTAATTAGAGAGAGAGTATATGATGATGGTATAAACACCACTAACTGCTTTTGGCCAAGCAGGGCCCCTCTCTCTTGTTTCCCTCATTTCTGTCTGCTGAAAAAAAAAAAAAATCCTCAAGCAGTTTCTTAAAGTAGGCTTGGGGAAAAGTATTTAGTCTTTACATATCTAAAAATATCTTCTACCTTTATCCTTGATGAATAGTTTGACCAGAGAGAGAATTCTAGACTGAAAGCTGTTGAAGGGTTGTCTAGAATCCAAACCACTACTGAGAAATTCAGTGCCATTCTTGAGTTTGGAACACATACTTTCCCTCTCTTTAGAAGCTTCTTTATCTCTAAGGTTCTGAAATTTCAAAATTACATGTCTTTCTTTTCCCCCATTCATTATGTTGGCAGTTAATGGGTCCATTGAAACAGAAGATACAAACACTTTGCCACTGAGAAATTTCTGTGTTTTTTTTATGATAGTTTCCTTCCATTTTTCTGTGCTGTTTCTTCTGAAAAGCTTAGGATAATAGGCGACATTTTGAGTCACTCCTACAAGTTTATTTTTTTTTCCTGCTATTGCCCATTTCTTTCACGTTTTATAATTTTTTCCGGAACATTTCCAAGGACCCTTCTACTGATTTAAATTTTTTATTGTGAAATTTTTCATTCCTGGAAGCTCTTACTGCTTTTCTGTTCTATTATCGCAGCCTCTTGTGCTTAACTTGTGATTACAGCATCTTTTCTTATGTTTATAAGGATACTCTGTAGTTTTTTGCGTTGAAATTGCTGTTTCCTGGAGAACTCTTTGTTTTCTCCATGAGGGTTCTTTTCCCCCTGTTTGTTTCTTTATTGTTTCCTGCTCCCTCTTTGTGTTTAAAACTTTCCTCAAATATCTGATGATCCTTTATGTTTACGTTTAATTTGGAGGTAGAGGCCATGGTCAGCTGTTGAACTTCTGAACAAGGTGACCAAGGAGTGAGGCAGTCTTTTCACTGGGGGCTCCTAGATGTCAATATGTGGGGGGTTTTTTCTCCAGAGGATTCTAGAATTTCCTGCCCGGGGACAGTGAGCAGAAGAGGATAATTGGGCAGGGCTCCCATGTTCTGGGTGGTGCTACAGACCCCTTGGTTCAATGCATAGATGTGCTCTTCCCTTTCTAGCGCCACACACTCTCCTTAGAATCGCCCACTTCCTTGGGGGATGGGCAGATGGCGACAACATAGTCAACTGGCTGTACGGGGTGGGTAAGAGAATCTGGGGGGAGTCTAACCTCCCTGCAAAACACCTTTCAGCTCTTCATCTCACTCAGCCTCTCCCAAACCTTAGCATTCCACTGTACTGAATGTCCCCGGGGTATCTGTTAGGTAAATGGGTCTCCTTTTCATCAAACTCCCTCTTGCTAGGCCCTTGAGTATAACTCCTCCACTCTGCTTGGTCAGTGAGCTCCCCTCCATCTGCTTTCCATTTCTGAAGATTTGCTGACTTGTGTTCTTTTGCCCTTCCAGGATATTTCTTTAAAGAAATAATAATAACTTCATGACCACTTTGGTGGACTTTCTGGAGAGGATAAAAACAAATGCAATCAACTAACCTGATTCTAATATGAAGCCTTGCTTTCTATCTCTGTTTTTAACTTTTTAAACCGAGCACACACACTGTGTTTGTAACGGAGATAATACACTTTAATTTCAAGTGGATAATTAAAAATCAAGACGTTAAAAAAAAGACCAAAAATGAAACAGGAAATGGACAAAAAGATGCTCTGCTTTACTTATAATGGGAGGACTGAAAGTAAAACTATACCTAGGTACCATTTTTTCATCATTTTATCACTATAAACGTCTCACCGATGTATAAGAGAGTAACAGCAACTGACAAGGATGTGAATTTGCTGGAGCCCTCATACACTGCTGTAGAAATGTATAATGTTGTGGTTACTTTGTAAAATACTTTGGCGGTTTCTTAAAATGTTAAACATAAATTTACCGTAGGACCTAACAATTCTACTCACAGGCATCTATCCAAGAGAAATAAAATATATGTCAACACAAAGACTTATACGAACATTCACAGCAGCGTTATTCAAAATAGTCCAAAGAGGGAACAAGCAAAAGGTCCATCAAGTAAGTGGATAAATCAAATGTGATGTATCCAGGCAAGGGAATACTCTTCAAAAATAAAAAGGAACAAAGTACTGATAAATGCTACAACATGGACTAACCTCAAAAATGTTGTGGTACGTGAAAGAATCCAGAGACAATAAACCACATATATATGAATTCCATTTTTCTGAAATTTTCAGAAAAGTCAAACCTAGGAGGGAAAAATGTATATTAATATTTGCCTGAGCCTGGGAGTGGGAGTGAAAAATGACGGGCATGCCATTCCTTTTTAGGGTGATGGAAATGTTTTGAAATTCGATTGTGGCAAGAGTTGCACAACACTGAAACTATATTTTAAAATCATTGAATTGTGCGTATAAAACAAGTGAATTTTATGATATGTAAGTTAGTCCTCAATAAAAATATGGAAGGAAGGAGGGAGGGAGCGAGGGAGGTGGAGAAAAAGCTTATGGATTTGGCACTGTGAAAAGTCAAGAATCCAACCACAAAAGTCACCATGAATCTAAAGTCTCGTGTTTGAAAGGAAACAAAGAATAAATTTTAAAAGCAAGTGTGAAAGATGCAAATCCCAAGGTTTCAGAGAAAGCCTTGGGTTTTTTCTTGTTGGGGTCCCCGGGGAATGGACTTATTTAAAATAAAATATAAAACAAAATCATGTTTGGCTAACATAGTGGAATATGCATAATTCAGCTTAAACCAGTCCCAGTGTGAGTCAGATAACAAACCAGAGGAATGATTATACTGGCAAATAAAAGAAATTCATGTTCGAGAAGCATCTTTTTTATTCATTTTGAAAGAGATCACACACTAACTCCCAGGGAACTAAATGAAATTTTAGAGCTGATTATTGCAATCTGTACATGTGGAAGGTACCGTGTAATCAGAGCTGATTTAACTTGGCCCCTCTCTTTGAGGGAGAGATTTTGAGAAAACTGATAAGCCAACTTTGCCTTGAAAGAGTAAAACTGAAAAAACACGGAGCATCATTTGAAATTCCAAAGGACAGAAAATCTTTTTTGGTTTTTTTGCCTTTTGTCATTTCTAGGGCCGCACCTGCGGCATATGGAGGTGCCCAGGCGAGGGGTCTAACAGGAGCTGTAGCTACCGGCCTACACCACAGCCACAGCAACTGGGGATCTAGTTCACATAGTGAATATAGATATGAGATTTGACCCCAGGTCTATTATAGACCAACGTCTCACATGCCTCTTAAAGATAAAATTAAAAACTAAATCATTAGCATCTCTGTCACCATACCTGACCTCCCCGAACTCTAGTATGATAACTTAATAGGTTACTTTAAGATATTTTATGGAGGCCGTTTTATGACTAAAGCATGAGAAGATAGAATGATTACCTGACCTGGAGCCCGTGAACTCAGTTCTGAATATCTGAGCGGGTTGCAGGAAACAGCTGTGTACGTACATCATGTTTTGATGAAACAGAACAGAAAAATGTGTTAAGCAGAAGGATAAGAAAGGGCTGTGGAAGCACAGAGGAGGAAGAAATTAATTCTGACAGAGTGAAAAGGAAAGGCCTCCGGGAGACCCTGCAAATGAGTTGTACCTTGAAGGCTGCATGGAGTTTTGATTAGCGGAGGAAGTAATGAGCATTCTGGGCCTAACCGAAGGGAGGAGGCATGAACATGCTGCATGTTTGGGGATCACGCAGGTGATTGGTGAAAAAGACTGAAGAATACACAAAGGGGTATAAGAGGAAACGAGGCTGGAAGACGAGCAGGGGTGGCGGTAGCTCCAGAAGCCCCTGAGTGTTTGTTTAAAAGACCGGACTTGATTAAGAAGTCGACGGGGAGCCGTCGAAAGTTTTATGAAAACGACTCTAACTGGCCGCCTTGAAGATGGGATGATAAAGCAGATTGACGGAGACTGGAGGCAGAAGGGAGAAAGGAAGACCCCAAGAAAACAGTCCACCTTGTTCTTCCAGGAGCTCTCTTCCTTTTCTTTTTTTTTTCCTTTCTTTTTTTTTTTTTTGTCTTTTTGCCTTTTTATCTAGAGCCACACCCGCGGCACATGGAGGTTCCCAGGCTAGGGGTCTAACAGGAGCTGTGGCTGCCGACCTTCGCCACAGCCACAGCAACGCGGGATCCGAGCCGCGTCTGCAACCTACACCACAGCTCACGGCAACGCCGGATCCTTAACCCACTGAGCAAGGCCAGGGATCGAACCCGCAACCTCATGGTTCCTAGTCGGATTCGTTAACCACTGAGCCACGTCGGGAACTCCCAGGCAGCTCTCTTCTGAACATCCTCCCCAAACACAAACCTTTGTGTCCATTTGTAATATAAACACCCTTCTCCTGACTTCCTCAAAGGAAAGATGCTGCAGATGGCAGAGGAATAGCGCAGTATCTCTGTCCCCCTCTAGGCACCAGTAGGGCAGTGCTTTTCACCATGTGTCACAGAGAGTGGGTGCTCCACGGAGAAGGCCAAGCCAGGGCAGCTCTGAGAAGCCTACCTTTTGGCCAGAGCAGCAGATGTGGCTCAGCCAGCAGCTGAGCTCCGATTAGACCTCTAGCCTGGGAACCTCCATACGCCTCAGGTACGGCCCTAAAAAGACAAAAAAAAAAAAGTTTTTTAAGGGGGTGCGCTGAGGGTTTCGGATGGAAATGCTATAAAATTGGGTTATGATAATTATACAACTATAAATGTAATAAAATTCATTGAGTAATTTAAAAAACACCCTAAAAAAAAGAAACAAAGTCAAGAAAAGTTTAGAGAACTGTTCTAAACAGAAGACTGAAAACCATGACAGTAAGACACAGTGTGTGATTCTGAACTGGATCCTTTTTTGTAAACAACATTATGGAGCAACGGGATCTGAGACTTAAAAGATGGTAATATATTATTTTCCTTATTTTGATGATTGGATTAAGGTTTTAGAGCATATGCTCATTTGCAGAAATACTAGACTTTTAGAAGGTGATGGGGGCAGCAGATTAATGATTTCCTTTGAAATGACTGAGATGGGAAATATGCTTTATTCTTGATATAATTGTGTTTCAAAATAGGAAATGTTAAAATGGAACTTTAGAGTAAAATGTCATAGAGAATCTCTGGCTGTATATCATTAAAAGTTAGAGAGGCGTTATAATCATGGATGACATGATTAAAACAGAGACCTTTGCTCTACCGATTTTTGCTGAGTCCCTCAGCCTTTTTATTCACTGCGTTCCCTGCATATCCAAGTGTAAATATTCTCCATCCTGCCCTTCTCTACAGCACCGAGAAAGATATTAACCATCACACGCTTAAAATTCTTAAACACTTATGTCAACAAGATTATTCTTTTGCCGGCCTTCTCACAAAATGCAAGTGTGAACGGTAACTTCTTTTTCGTTTGATCTGAGACAGTCAGATTTCTTGAGGCTTATAACTGTGTTCCACAGGAATCCACAGAAGGATCCGTGATGCCTGGGAGAGAGGTCACCGGGCTGGACTGCACCCTCTGGAGTGTTCCCTGAGGTTATTCAGAGTGAGCTGATGATTTGGGAAAGCCAGCGTCGTTCCTGGTAAGACGAGAGTTTAGCATCAAGTTTGAGACAGGAGGCAAAGGCAGGCAAAGAGCAGGGCTGGTGGTGTCCCGGAGCTGACAGGGAGGGGTGACAGGGTGAGACAAGGGTCAGGACACTAATTAGTGTGGGGCTCTGTCCCTTTTTAGAGAGTTTTGGCTGGGCCCCTCCTTTGGCAGAGTCCAGCATGAGATGTAGACGGGACTGAGCCACCTCGATTCTTTTGTACTGGAATTTCTCCCTTTTTGCTAAAGCAAATGCATATTGTCCAGTCACTCTACAGGATGGGTGGTTTAGCGCTTTCTTTGGGAGCTATGCCTTCTCAGCATCCTTTGCAGGCTCTTCATCCTCTCCCCACCCATTAAATGGTACTCTCCCCACAGTTTTATTCCCATCTCCCTTTCCTTCTTTCTTTCTTTCTTTCTTTCTTCCTTCCTTCCTTCCTTCCTTCCTTCCTTCCTTTCTTTTTTTTTGTCTTTTTTTTTTGTCTTTTTGCCTTATCTGGGGCCGCACCTGCGGCATATGGAGGCTCCCAGGCTAGGGGTCTAATCGGAGCTGTAGCCACTGGCCTATGTGACAGCCACAGCCACGCGGGATCTGAGCCACATCTGCAACCTACACCACAGCTCACGGCAATGCCAGATCCTTAACCCACTGAGCGAGGCCAGGGATCGAACCCACAACCTCATGGTTCCTAGTCGGATTCGTTAACCACTGAGCCACGACGGGAACTCCGAGAAACTCAGCCCCCTTTGTCTGCCCCTCCCCATGGGCATCTCCCTTTCAGCGACAACCCACCGTCCCAGGGGACGTGAGTAACCAGTGACCCGGGCAGTCACTTTCCACACCTTTTCCCAGAAGAATCTCACTTAGAAAACAGCCGTTTTACCAGGAAGCCTTGACCTCCTGGGGATTTTCCTCGTTCATTTTAATGCTGACTGATGGCCCTGTTCTTGGCATAGCAGTTCCCCGGATCATCATTTTACAAGAGAAAGAACCATGTTTCTCAATGGACAAAGAGACAGGCAGGGCCCTTAGTTTCGATCAGAACGACACAGGTACAAAGCGCTCACAAACTGTCCCCCAGTCTTTTCCATGTATAAAGTGGTCTAATTATCGTCTACCTGCAGTCAGTGCCCTGCGACCACGAATGCCATTTTATCATGGTAAAGGGGCTTGCCCCCACCCCGGGCTGGGTTTGACAGCTGAATGCACAAAAACCCTGTGATTTCCCATGATAGCACTTACCTCCCCACGTTGCCTTCACTGCCTCAACGTTGGTCTCCTCTCACCCCCAGCAAGGAGCCCTCTAAAACCCTCAAATCCCAGAATCCACTCACAGTTAATGTTTAGAGGCAGAGCTCTAGGGGGAAAAGCATCAGGGTTTGAAAGTGGACTGACCTGAGCTCCAATCCTAAATCTGCCCCTTTGGATGCTGAGTCTGGCTCAACCCTTTAGACACTCGGTTTTCTCGTCTGTGAGACGGGCGGCTCACTACGTGCCCAGAAGGAGGATAAGCGAGAAACTGCACGAGGGAAGTTCCTGGCCTCTCCTGTATTCTCTGATGATTAACTTTCATTGTTTTATTAAAAAACACATTCGAAGAAAAGCATTAAAAAGTTAAACCCAAAGGTTATATCCTTAGAGTATTTTCAGTGAAAGAAAATATTTTACAACATGGCTATCCGAAAATAAGGCAATGGTTTGTTATAATACTGAGTCCTTTGGCGGAGAGTTCTACCTCTAGGAATATATTCTACAAAAATACTCTCACGAAAAAGTACCGGAGGCGGGGGCAGGGGAAGTGGGACCGATGGGGAGTTTGGGGTTCGTAGATGCAAACTGGCATTTGGAGCGGATAAGCAATGAGATCCTGCCGTATAGCACAGGGAACTATATCCAGTCGCTTGTGATGGAACGTGATGGAGGATAATGGGAGAAAAAGAATATATATATATGTATATATATGTGTGTGTGTGTGTATATATATATGTATAACTGGGTCACTTAGCTGTACAGCAGAAATTGACAGAATATTATAAATCAACTATAATAAAAAATAAATAAATCCACCAAAAAAAAGCACACAAGGATATGTGCCCAAGAATATTTCATTGGAGGATTCCTTGCAATAGAAAAATTTGGATTTCCCTTCACGGCTCAGCAGCTAACGAGCCTGACTAGGATCCATGAGGATGAGGGTTCGATCCCTGGCCTTGCTCTGTGGGTTAAGGATCCAGCATTGCCGTAAGCTGTGGTGTAGGTCGCAGACATGGCCCAGATCTCTTGCTGCTGTGGCTGTGGCGTAGGCTGGTAGCTGCAGCTCCGATTAGACCCCTAGCCTGGGAACCTCCATATGTCACAGGTGTGGCCCTAAAAAAATGGCAAAAAAAATCAAATAAAAAAATAAATAGAAAACTTTGGAGATAATATCCTAAAATTCCATGCAGCCATATCAAAAATGAGTATTTCACAACATGGAAGAATAGTCACGGTCCTTGATGAGTGAGAAAAAAACAAAAATAAACCCCCCAAATTGTGGGACGCTATGTATAATTTGAGCCTATTTTTGAAAAGAAAGAGAAAACTAAACGGAAAAGCCTACATATTACTAAATATACAGAAAAAGTTTGGAAGTTTGCATACAAAACTTTAGGATGGTGGAGGTTTTTTGTTTTTGTAGTGTTTAAATTCTACAAAAATATGATTTTTATATTTTTAAATATGTAACTAAAAATGAAAAAAAAGTAAAGGTTTTGAAAAGGGGATATGTAGACAAGTAAAGGCCATAAAACCTTGCAAGCAGGAGAGCCCACGAAAGTGTTTTCATCCAAGAGAAGGGCTTACAGCAGACGCAGGTGTACAAAGAGTGACAGCCCGTCAGAGATAACCACAGATCAAGACCTGGCCCCCGCCACGTGGGTCCAGTAATAAAATCAGTAACGTGTTTTGAGTCCAACATATTCCAGGAACTAGGCTGAGTGTGTCTGAGCATCGTCCCACTTCATTGTCACAAAAACCCCGTAAGTGTGCACTATGGCCACATCTGTTTCCCAGATGAGGGAAAAAAATGGAGGCTCGGATATGAACTTGCTCACGTTCCCAAGGCTAACAAGCCAAGGAGCCATGAATGAAATCCAGATCACTCCAAATTTTGAGCCCAAACCCTCAACCACTGAGCTCCTACGCCATCATAATTTTTCAGTTCACCCCTAACGATCCCCTCATATGAATCAACTAAACCTATAAGGGATAAATATATAAACCAAATGCCGGTATAATTATTGATCACAGTCGTGTCCTCACCCAGAACACCTCCCATCCCTGCCTCACATTTTTGGGGAAGCTGATGCACAGAGAATCAGCACCTAGGAGTTGGATAGTTCAGAACTTATTTCGAGAAAAACACCATGAGCAGCGCCAGGAGGTCGAAAAGCAGAGTGGCTGAGAGAGCCCTAAAGGCAGACAGGCCTGCCCTCAAAACCTACATCTCCCAATTGCCAGCTCAGTGACTGTCTTAGGAAATGAGGGACTGGTATTCTCGTCCAAAAATGTGGATGATAATGATCCTCTGTCAGGGGGTCATTTTCAAGGTTAAAGGTAAAAAGCTATTAAAGTACTTTAGCATCTAAAATCCAGGTGTTCAGCAAATGCAATAACTTGGCTAGTACATTTTATGTCTAAGTAGAAAATATAATGTTGCATGCTTTTAATATCTGTGACCGCTCCCCTTACTGGGCGCCTCTGAGGGATCACACGGCCAGGGTCTGGCAGGTATAGACCCTCAATCTCACTGTAAGAATCGGATAAACCCCCTTCTCCCCACCTCTCTCTTCCATGCATCGTCCAGACCGCACCCCTTACTCAGGCAGATCACCACACGTTGATTTAATGCTGCCTCTCGGCAGAAACTTGCCCATCTCATGCACGTACCCCAGCCGCTCAGATTGCATTTACGTTTTTGCCAGATCTGCATCATGGAGTTCCCGTTGTGGTTCAGTAGTTAACGAATCCGACTAGGAACCATGAGGTTGCGGGTTCGATCCCTGGCCTTGCTCAGTGGGTTAAGGATCCGGCGTTGCCGTGAGCTGTGGTGTAGGTTGCAGATGCGGCTCGGATCCCGCGTTGCTGTGGCTGTGGTGAAGGCCGGCGGCTACAGCTGCTATTAGACCCCTAGCCTGGGAATCTCCACATGCCACGGGTGCGGCCCTAGATAAGGCAAAAAAAAAAAAAAAAAAAAAAAGACAAAACAACAACAAAAAAACCAAATCTGCATCAGCAACACACTCACATTCCATCTCTTAGGGAGCTCCCTCCTGCTAAAGCAAGTTTCTTTTTAATTGGTCTTAGTTAATTTTCACTTTCTAAATGTGACTTCTGCTGGCATTGTTAGCTTTGGGTGATTAAATCAGACTGGAACCATGACTCAAAAACTGACCAATTAGAGGGTAGGGTTTTTTTGGTTGTTGTTTTTGGCTGTGTTTTTTTTTTTTTTTTTTCCATCTCTATTCCTTCCACCCTTCAAAGAGTCCGCAGACAGGATATCAGCTGACTAGCTGACAGTTCTTTCTTACCTGGCATAAATCTTACTCTCCTAGATGACTAGGGGATTGCTTTACTCAGCATGAAACACCAGGCTGAATGATTTATAGTCAGAAAAATGCTGCCAAGCTCTTGTCTGATTTTTCATCACAGATTTCCTAGGTCGAGCTCATCCTGATCTTTGTCCTCTTATATAGCTAAACAGATAGACAAGGTTCACCATTCTAGTCCTGGAGGAAAGTGTAGGCAAGTCCCTGAAAATAAGCTATACAAAGGCAGCATATTTTTCTGGCAAAAGTCACCGTTACTCAGCAATCTGACAACCATGCTGATGAGCTAGCCACCTGCGTAGGCTGGAGCAAAGGGCTCATGCGCTGAATGTTGACAAAACTCTTACACCCCTCAATGCCTCGAGGGAGTCATCTGTGAAGAGGTGGTGACGGTTAGGAGCAGGGAGGGTAATTGCAGCCTGGCTATGGGAATCTGAATCCATAGATTGCAAAACTAGAAGGGCCTTGAGGAGCACCTGGGGCAATTTTTCCCAGCATCAGGGAGAGGTCTGCTTACAGCAAAACCACCAGAAGACAGATTCAAAAGACAGTTTCTCAGGTGTATTAGAAGACATGGAGTTCCCGTCGTGGCTCAGTGGTTAGCGAATCCAACTGGGAACCATGAGGTTGCGGGTTCGATCCCTGGCCTTGCTCAGTGGGTTAAGGATCCGGCATTGCTGCGAGCTGTGGTGTAGGTTGCAGACGTGGCTCAGATCCTGCTTTGCTGTGACTGTGGTGTAGCCTGGGAACCTCTATATGCCGCGAGTGTGGCCCTAGAAAAGGTTAAAAAAGAAGAAGAAGAAGACTTGAATAGGGAGGTCTGGATAGGTCTCTAGAAACTGTATTTTTTTTTCTATTTTTTTTTTCTGCACCCAAGGCATGTGGAAATTCCCAGGCTAGGGGCATCGCAGCCACATAAACACTGGATCCAAGCCTCGTCTGCGACCTACACCACAGCTCATGGCAACACGGGATCCTTAACCCACTGAGCAAGGCCAGGGATCGAACCCGCATCCTCGTGGATACTAGTCAGATTTGTTACCACTGAGCCACAGTGGGAGTTCCCTAGAAACTATATTTTAATTTTAGTTTATTTATATTTTAACTTTTATCGGAACATAGTTGACTTACAATGTTGTGTCAGCTTCAAAAGTACAGCGAAATGAATCAGTTATACATATACTTATAACCAGGATTTTCAGAGTCTTCTCTCATACAGGCCATCACAGAGTATTGGGTATGGAACCTGTGTTTTTAATAGGCTACGCTAATGTACAACCAGGTTTGGAAAATACATGCTGATCTAATTTAAACCTCTCTTGTTGCACAGGAGACTGCCACCTGCAGAAGGGATGGGTAGGACGTGAGCATAGTGACCTGGGGATTAAGGAACAGCTGTCAGACCAAAATATTACACATAACCAAGGCTTTCAAATAAATTCCCCACATCACCAGAAAAGAATGCTTATGTGATGGACAAATGGGGAAACAGTGACTCAGAGAAGCCAGCGCACCCCCCCCCACCGTGGGCACCCCCCCACACACACACAGTCCAAGCTCCTGTCACATTTCAAGACTCACAAGCACAAGAGACAGAGGAGAGAAATCAGCTCTGTCAGTTTGCAGGGACAGAAATTACTCCTGCCAGTTTCTCTAAGCATCTTCCCCTTCTGAACCACAGACTGTTTTTGCGTTCTTCAAACACCTCTAGTTCTTGCTTGGTACAAATTGGGGAAAGCCTTTTTTGTTGCCATGGCACCACTGCAATAAGCTGTTTTCAAGTGTTAGGGGTTCTGAAATGACAGGCTCTGTTTTGAGAAATGAGGATGCTGAAGGGGTCGGTAAAAATGGCCAAGCTCTGGAGTTCCCGTTGTGGCTCAGTGGTTAACGAATCCGACTAAGAACCATGAGGTTGCGGGTTCGATCCCTGGCCTTGCTCAGTGGGTTAAGGATCCGGCGTTGCCCTGAGCTGTGGTGTAGGTCGCAGATGCGGCTCGGATCCTGCGTTGCTATGGCTGTGGTGAAGGACGGCGGCTGCAGCTCCAATTAGACCCCTGGCCTGGGAACCTCCACATGCCGCAGGTGCAGCCCTAGAAAAGGCAAAAAGACAAAAAAAAAAAAAATGGCCAAGGTTCATGTATCAATGGGTTGTCACGAATCAGTAGTGTCACTCTACCAGGAATTTATTCCTGAAACCAGAGAACATAGTTTTAACAATCTATCCCAAGCCTGGGTCCCAAATGGAAGTGATGGCAGTTCTCTCTTCTGGCCGTGCTTCCACCTAAGGGGCCGCAGGCAGTCAGAGACCACTTACAGTTGCCTGCTCGTGTTACCATCAGATGAAGGTTGAAATGCTCAGGTCTGAGTCACGGAGGAAGTGCTGGTCCAGTGGAAAATAACCACACACTGATGTCCTCCCCTTTTTTTCTTTTTTGCTTGGATACCTATCCCCTACCTCTGAAAATGAAGACAAATTATCTTCAAGCTTGCAATTCCTGGAACAAGATGGACAATTGTACCTTGTAATACCTGTGTTCTAGGCCTTGAGGCAAGCTAGCTCTTTCACCACCGTTTTGTTTATAACCTTGTACTCTAGGGACGCATGCGATGGATGTGTTTTTATCTTCCTCTCTGTACTATAAGCTCCTCAAGGTCATGATTTATCCCTCTCCGCCAGTGGCTGGTGCATCTCAAGTATTCATTAATGTTTATTAAGTGTTCAAAGTTAAATTAAAAAAAAAAAAGAAGTGTGTGTGTGTGTGTGTGTGTGTGTGTGTGTGTTGGCTGATATGGGCCTGGCTTAGTGAGATGATAGCAAGAATAGGAAGGAAGAGAAATCTTAAACGTTCCTTTCAAAGCATCTCCAAAAGTAGCTGTTGGCAAAGTTCGGTTGACATTTGTTAGCAAAGCTTGGTTGAACACCTGAGAATTCATTTAAATAACAGATTTCAGGTGCCCATACCTGGAGTTTCTGATTTACCTGGGCTGTGAAAAGACCCAGGAATCTTTCTTTCCTTTTTTTTTTGTCTTTTTGCCTTATCTAAGACCACACCCGCGGCATATGGAGCTTCCCAGGCTAGGGGTCTAACAGGAGCTGTGGCTGCCGGCCTTCGCCACAGCCACAGCAACGCGGGATCCGAGCCGCGTCTGCAACCTACACCACAGCTCACGGCAACGCCGGATCCTTAACCCACTGAGCAAGGCCAGGGATCGAACCCGCAACCTCATGGTTCCTAGTCGGATTCGTTAACAACTGAGCCATAATGGGAACTCCGACCCAGGAATCTTTCTAATTCAGATCCCTAGGGCATTTGGATATAGGCTAAAGAATCCAGTAGAAGGTTAAAAGGAAAGAGTGAAGGATGCCTACACTGTTAGCGGCTCTACCTTTAAGTAAGTTACAGGGTGTGTTAGGAGTTAAAAGCTGTGCCTATTAAACAATTAGGCATGAAAAGAAACACAGTAGAAAAGAGTACACATTAAGATGTAAAATGATCTGATCCAAAGCCAAAATGCAAGTCAAACAGTAAATGCCGTTGTGGTTCGCAGGCACCATCCAGGGAGGGTTTCGTAGAGAAGTGAGACTTGAGGTCTTTAATTGCTGGTAGAACTTTCTTGGCAGAGGTGGAGGGGGCATTTCAGGACGAATACGTTTCTTATCTCTACTGTGTTTTGAAATGCCAGAGAGTTTATGAGCTATACTGGAATCGGATGAGGTCCCGGCTAGGAGTGACGGTCTTAACATTTTCTGCCACAACTTGGGAGTTAGAGCCTTTGCGGTGTGGAGTCACCTGTTTCCTGATTTTCTGAACACTCATCATCCCCACAGTTTGCTCCCAGGCGGCCATATTTCACATCAAAGTCTTATGTAGATATTGGTATAGATGTGGATGTAGCTATAGACATAGATGTAGATGGTACAAATACAGATTAGACATAAATGATATAGAAATAGAATATATGGATGACATAGGTATGGAATAGACAAATGATATAGAAATAGAATATATGGATGGCATAGGTATGGAATAGACATAAATTATATAGAAATAGAATATATGGATGACATAGGTATGGAACAGACAAATGATATAGAAATAGAATATATGGATGGCATAGGTATGGAACAGACAAATGATATAGAAATAGAATATATGGATGGCATAGGTATGGAATAGACATAAATGATATAGAAATAGAATATATGGATGACATAGGTATGGAACAGACAAATGACATAGAAATAGAATATATGGATGGCATAGGTATGGAATAGACATAAATGATATAGAAATAGAATATATGGATGACATAGGTATGGAACAGACAAATGATATAGAAATAGAATATATGGATGGCATAGGTATGGAACAGACAAATGATATAGAAATAGAATATATGGATGGCATAGGTATGGAATAGATATAAATGATATAGAAATAGAATATATGGATGATATAGATATAGCCTAGACATAAATGATATAGAAATAGACTATATGGATGATATAGGTATAGAATAGACATAAGTGATATAGAAGTAGAATTTATGGATGGTATAGGAATAGCATAGATGTAGACGATTAAGAAATAGATATAGGAGTTCCCATTGTGGTGCAGCGGAAATGAATCCGACTAGGAACCATGAGGTTGCGAGTTTGATATCTGGCCTTGCTCATTGGATTAGGATCTGGTGTTGCTGTGAGCTATGGTATAGGTCGCAGATGCGGCTGAGATCTGGCGTTGCTGTGACTGTGGTCTTGGCCGGCAGCTATAGCTCCGATTTGACCCCTAGCCTGGGAACCTCCATATGCCGTGGGTGAGGCCCTAGGTAAGGCAAAAAGACAAAATAAAATAAAATAAAATAAAAAATTAAATTAAATTAAATTAATGTCAAACGAAGGCAAATAGGGGCATGAGAAGAATAGAAAAGACTTAGCTGGCTTTATAAATAAAGACGCTGATATCCAAGGGTTAAATAACCATTTGTTCTTGGGAAAATCGAAGGAAGCCAAGTAAGAATCTGCTTCGTCAGTAAAAGCTTACAGAGGAAGATAAGGGCAGGAAAGAAAAAAACCGCAAAAAGGGATTAGGAGAATAACAAAGGCTTTTTTGTCTACCTGCCCTAGCATAGAAGGCAAGAACGTTGGCCAATGTAAACCTACTGACAAATGGGAGGGTATTAAATAAACGATTAGGACAAAATGACCCACACGCGGAGCTTCAGCTCTCGCAGAAAAAGACAGAGAAGCTGCAGTGGACAATTAAGAGCTACAGTGATAAGATCAGAAAACCGTGGGGGCAGCGGCTGCCAGACCGGGAGAGGGCTCGGGCAGCTGGGACGCAGGCAAATTCGCAGAGTCTCCGTTTCCGGAGAGCCCAGGGAATTGGTAATGAACTTGAATCTGCCACAGCTGACTCATCAGCGGGAAGAGCAGAGTGGGGTAACGGGGCGGGGGCGGTGCTGCAGGGAGCAAAAGTGCAAACTCCGAATTTCTCAAGAGGCCTCAGAAATGAGTAGCCAGTGCCAAGAAATAGTAGCATCAAGCTGTAGCTATGTGAGTGCAAAATCCACAGAGAATGTATGTAAATACATTCTATCTGCAAGTTAATGCTACTTAAAGCGAGGCAGATCTGTTTAAGTAACTGCATACAGAAATAAATAGGTAAGATAAAGTCATGAAGTTGGTGTGTTTGTATAATTAGACTGAAGTGATAACAAATTAAAACAGGTCCTGTCTCAGAACTCAGGGGGTTAGGTTCCATTTCCTGTTGTTATTACCAGCGTTACTGAAAATACCTCTAATTTATGATTGTGTGCCAGCCACTAGGGCTGAGCATTCTACGTATAATAAACTCATTTAACCCCCAGAGCCTTCTTACGAGTTTATTTTCATTTTACAGGTAAGAAAACTTAAGCTCAAAGATATTATTTAGATAATTTAATCTAAATTCCTGTTACGAGTACACAGCGGAGGAAGAATAACCCAGATGTGCCACCAAGCAAGGCTCAGACCCCAGTCACTTCCCCTGGCTCACAGTGGAACCTGCAAGGGGTCCCTTCACTTCCTAAAGTCTTGGTTTTATTCGTTTTATCGTTTGTGTCATGATGGGGATGGAATGTCACTAGATGTCCTTGCATAGTGTGTGGGTGGCATCCTATCATCTACTGTAGACAGAATAGAGGCTTAGAATTTGGAGGGCGCTGAGTTTAGAGCCTTCTAGCTGAAACTCAGCCTCTGTCCACTGGTGCCAAATACAAACATGGAGACAGAGTTTTGGGTGAAGGGGAAAAAAGAGCTTTATTGCTTGGCCAGGCAAAGGGGGGCCACAGCAGGCAAATGCCTAAAAGACTGTGCTCCCCTTGGAAGAGATTGGAAGGTGAAAAATAGGGCCACTGATAAGCTCAAGGTAGATGAGCCCTTGCATTTTTCTTCAAAGGTGGTGTTTAGGTGGTCCCAGGATTGGTTCTGATGATCTTTCCTTTGGAATGAAGAATGCTTCATCCACATCTGCCATTTGTTGAGGGTTTTCTGTTCTGTGGAAGGACTTGAGATACTTAAATATATTCCTTGAGAAGGAACCAGGACCCTGCTCCAAGACTGTACTGTGTTCTCTTGACTGTTCCTCCCTGATCTCTGCATCTCCTCTCTTCCTTGGTTAGTTTGAACCTGCTTTTTGGAACTTAGGGAAGGTCATGGAGGCTGAAGCCCATTTTCTCAAAATAAGAAATGGGGGACACAGAAAAGCTTGTCGTCTGCCCAGGAGACCCGTAAGGCTCTGCTCAGTTTCACTGGGTAGCCCATCCCTGCTTCAGTTCCCTGATATATAAATAGGGGAAACTCACACCTAACTTATGAGGACTTTTACAGAATTCCATGAGCTATCCCGGTAGGTGCCCAATAGCTTTCATAGCCTGTGATTTCAGTCTAAAATATATCGACCTGACTGTTATCACATGAAAGCCAAAAGATAACATGGTAGTTCTTGAAAGAAAAATCTTTTAAAAACTAATGTAATAAGGGAAATTTATTGAAAAATCATTAGTTTCTGAACATGTTATCTGGGAGTTCCTGTCGTGGCTCAGTGGTTAGCGAATCCAACTAGGAACCATGAAGTTGCGGGTTCGATTCCTGGCCTTGCTCAGTGGGTTAAGGATCCGGCATTGCCGTGAGCTGTGGTGTAGGTTGCAGACGCGGCTCAGATCCCGCGTTGCTGTGGCTGTGGTGTAGACCAGCGGCTACAGCTCCTGTTAGACCCCTAGCCTGGGAACCTCCACATGCCGCAGGTGCGGCCCCAAAATGACAAAAAAAGCCAAAAAAAATATGAATGTGTTATCTGGCGTGGGAAATGCTATAATGATAAATTAAAGAGGGCATGCTGCCTTTGATCTTCCACAATTCAGAAAGAAAAGTTATGAAGGTTTTATTCCCTTAAGTCACTCAAAATTGAATTCTGAATCTAATGGCAGATTCCAGAGCCTCTGAGGATAATGAGGAAATTATCTTCTAAAGGGAATCTGTTTTCAATGAAGTAAAACATCACATTACCCAATCATTTCCAATAAAGGGAGTGCATACATGTGATAGAAATATTTGGAGAATTTTATGCCATTTTGCCCTAAGACAATGAACTTTTTTAAAAAGTGGCAGTCAGGTGTTCCCGTCATGGCTCAGTGGTTAACGAATCCGACTAAGAACCATGAGGTTGCGGGTTCGATCCCTGGCCTTGCTCAATGGGTTAAGGATCCGGCGTTGCCGTGAGCTGTGGTGTAGGTCGCAGACGCGTCTCGGATCCCGCGTTGCTGTGGCTGTGGCGAAGGCTGGCGGCTACAGCTCCTGTTAGACCCCTAGCCTGGGAACCTCCATATGCCATGGGTGCGGCCCTAGATAAGACAAAAAAAAAAAAAAAAGTGGCAGCCAGCACTCAACTTTGTAACTTCTTCTCCATGCCAATTTTAAATCTTCTATTAGCTGTCATTAGCTTCAAGAGAGCAGACGAAATCACAAATTGAATTTAAGTAGTTTCTTGATGTCCTTTATTGTACTTGATATGGTCAAAATCAGTCCTCCCCTTAATCAGTTATTGCAGAATCCTAATAGGGAGACAAACAGGAACTGCCAGATGGCTGACTTGGAACAAAAACCGCACTTCATTCCCCCACCAAAAAATGTAAAAATGAAGGAAATATAATAGCAACCAAGACTAACATCTTCCACTTCCTAATGAGACAATGGTCTGAGAGAAGAACGAGTTCAGCTGATTTTTTTTTTTTTGTGAGCACTGACTATGTAGATGTTTTCCTTAGATTTAGAATTCATGGTGCTTAAATGCATCATCACATGCAGTGCTGGAAACAACCTTATAAGGTACGTGGTGACTGTTAGCCTCATGATATAGCTGAGAGGGTAGAAGCACAGAGAAATAAATACTTACCAGGAGGTTTTCTTTTTTTTAATTGTTTAATGATTTTTATTTTTCCATTATAGTTGGTTTATAGTATTCTGTCAATTTCTACTGTAAAGCAAAGTGACCCAGTCACATATATATATGTTATCCTCCATCACGCTCCATCACCAGTGACTAGATATAGTTCCCTGTGCTATAGAGCAGAATCTCATTGCTTATCCATCCCAAAGGCAATAGTTTGCATCTATTAACCCCAGACTCCCAGCCCATCCCCCTCCCTCTCCCTCCCCCTTGGCAACTACAAGTCTGTTCTCCAAGGCCAATACACTGGAGCCCAAGCTTTTAAGCATCGTGCCATACCTGGGCCACTTCTGGAGTGGTCAGGGCTAGCCCCTGTCCTGGTTCAGCCGAGGATGCCATGAGTTTATTCTAAAGACTCCCTCCAAGATTTCAATTACCAGTTTATAATAGAATGTTCTGTTAACAGGAAAAATGCTCGTATTTGCGTATCCTCTCACTGCTCTCAAAGCATTTGATATACATCCATTCCTTGGACCCTGTTAATTTTGGATGAGAAAACAGGCTCAGAGGGACACAATGATTTGCCAATGTCACCCAGCTTTTTGGAGACAGAGGGATTCGAACCAAGGCTTCCGACTCTCACTCCAGGGCTGCTTGCACCGTAGGAGCCATCCCTGAGAAAACATCAAATCCTGGAATCTGTCGGTGGTGCTGCAACCAGGAACCTGCATCCCACAGCACTTCTAAGATTGATACCCAGCAGGCAGTTATTTTCCACCAGGGACTACATAAAGCATTTTGTTGTATTAATCTCATTTAAGCCACCTTCTCAATCCTAACGAGAGCGATGGAGTAGTCTAGGGACACAAGTGGTTGTAGAAGTCCCAATAAGGGACCACAGATAGAGAGGGAAACCTAGGGGACTTTGGGAGATCCAAAGTTAATAACTGCTCTAGAGGGCCATCAGAACAGAGGTGGGCTTGCTTGACTAGCGGAGGCGCAAGATATGCGTCAGGTCATTGAGTGGGGGATACATTCAAGTTCAGACCAAGGGCAGGAGTTTAAGGACTGCCTTTCTGCTGATTTGCATAAACACCAGGACACTCCTAGTTTGACCTTATAGGGACAAACACTCTCTTATCAGATACCGAGGAGGAGCTACTACTTGAAGAAAAAGGAAGAGGCAGTCTTTTCCCACCCCCACTCCCCTTGGGTTATAAAACTGTAGCCCATCTGATCCTGGGGGCGGAGCCTCCTTGCCTGCCTGCTTGCATTTCTCACAAGCGTCCTATCTTAATAAATCTGTTTCTTGCCTATCACTTTGTCTCTCATTCAGTTCTTTCTGTGCTGAGGCAAAAAGAACCTGAACCTCAGTAAGTCCAGACACCGGGGGAGTGATTCTAATTTAAAAACTGTGGGTTCAAGTCCCAGTCTGGGTCTAAGCTGGGTTTGAGTCCCGGCTAGTGGGTTCAAGTCCCAATCTGGGTCCTCGCTGGGTTCAAGCCATAAGTGTTCCCAGTTTCACTGGGACGTGGGTCTAATTAACACAGGTATTTTACAAGTTGGCAGGACTCAGGTCCCTTGGGCTATAAGACAGAGAGTCCTCATTTCTTTCCAGCTGTTGACCCAAGGTGGCTCCCAGCTCCTAGGTGGTTTTTGGCCAAAGCCTTCTTCCTTGATGCATGGGCCTCCACCACATGGCCTCTTGCTCCATCAAACACAGCAAGGGGCTCCCAGCATGACAGTTTATGATCTTACATAACATAATCTGGAAATAACATCCTATCATCTTTGCCACATTCTACTGGTAGGAAGCAAGTCACAGGTTCTGCCCACCCTCAAAAAAGGAATGACACCAGCTGTGAGTACCCAGAAGCAAGGATAATTGGAACCATCCCAGAGTCTGGCTAGGACCAGTCCCTCCTGGATGCCAAACATACAAGTCTGGGTTATAGAGAGCACTTCTAATTGAATGGTGCCTCTCCTCTTAAGAAATTTTCAAAGAGCAAACAAGAAAGATAATTTCTACCTCTTTGATAAAATTAGGAGACATCCATAACCCAAATCGCAATATAGAGGAAAGTGCCCCAGTTCTAGGCTGAGTTTCATAGAGATGCATGAAGGACCAAGAAAAGAGGCCCAGGGCTTCAGAGTTTAGACAAAGCTAGAAGAAAAGTGTTCTAAAAACATGGGCACATCATTAGGGAAAATCACGGTGCAGTATGATTTTCCATAGATTCTTTTTGTTACAAAGCCTTAAGAAGTTGAGAAGATAGGGCTAAATGAGGATTCACACAGACAAGCCACGTTTGCAAGAAGCAGTCTATCAGGATGGCAAGAGGAAAGAGAGAGGCTCTAAATTGGGAATCTTTTGCTGTGCCAACCTGGTTTGGCTGGGGAGAAACGAACACAAGAGGAAGGCACTCGCACAGACTCAATCCCATCCTAGGAAAGTTTCCTGCTGGCCTGGATAGAGGTCTGACCCCACCCCCCAGCACCCCGGACACAGACTCACATCTTCAGCAAATAACCGGTCCAGAAAAGACTCAGCTAATTCAAAGATGATTACTTAAATGAATGCAAGATCAAAAGGAAATAAAAGAGGGGAAAAAAGCAGTAGCAAAAGCAAAAACAGCTGAAAACACATTCTTAGGAAAACTTTTGTAGGACTCCCATTGTGGCTCAGTGAAACGAATCTGACAAGTATCCATGAGGATGCAGGTTCGATCCCTGGCCTTGCTCAGTGGGTTAACGATCCGGCATTGCCATGAGCTGTGGTGTAGGTCGCAAACGCGGCTTGGATTTGGCGTTGCTGTGGCTGTGGTGTAGGCCACGGCTATAGTTCCGATTAGACCCCTAGCCTGAGAACCTCCATATGCCGCGGGTGTGGCCCTAGAAAAAGGCAAAAAGACACACACAGAAAAAAAGCTAAATCATAAGCAGACTAAATGATAAATTGCTAAGCGATGAAAAAAAAAAGTGACAAAAGCTTCCAAAATCCTTGAGGAATGTTGAGACCCCAAAATTTTATTCCTTAAAAAATTAGTTCAAATACAAAGACAGCATGAAAATCTCTAGTCAACATGCTAGAACTAAGAGAATACTTACTATGAGTCCTTCCTGAAGAAAGTATGAGGACAAATTTTATTCAATTAAGAAATAGATAAACTGCTGCAAAAGGCAGCAATGGCTATTGAATCCTTAGCTTTAAGTAATAGTCTCAACCATATGTGGACATTAGAGTTACAGAACCAAATGAAACGTTAGGAACCTTTGCAATGTAGATGCGAAATAACTGGAAAAGTTTAGGCGAACTGATGACAAATGGTGAAAATAACATATTATGATTTATCTTTTACATTTTTGTGAAAGATATACCATCTAAAGCTGCTAAATCAAATCACCTTTTTTTTTTTTTTTTTTTTTTGTCTTTTTGCCTTTATCTAGAGCTGCACCCACGGCATATGGAGGTTCCCAGGCTAGGGGTCTAACAGGAGCTGTAGCTGCCAGCCTTCGCCACAGCCACAGCAACGTGGGATCCGAGCAGCGTCTGCAACCTACACCACAGCTCACGGCAACGCCGGATCCTTAACCCACTGAGCGAGGCCAGGGATTGAACCCGCAACCTCATGGTTCTTAGTCGGATTTGTTAACCACTGAGTCACAAAGGGAACTCCAAAATCAAGTCATTTATATCCGGTTAAAGACAGGAGGTTTAATGAAAAAAGTGGGGTTTTTTTGTTTGTTTTTTTTTGTCTTTTGTGATTTTGTGGCTGCACCTGCAGCATGTGGAGGTTCCCAGGCTAGGGGTCTAACAGGAGCTATATCCACCAGCCTAAACCGCAGCCACAGCAACGCGGGATCTGAGCTGCATCTGCGACCTACACCTCAGCTCACGGCAACGCCAGATCCTTAACCCACTGAGCAAGGCCAGGGATCGAACCTGCAACCTCATGGTTCCTAGTTGGATTCGTTAACCGTTGCGCCACGACGGGAACTCCTAATGAAAAAAGTTTTATAGGAAATGGAAATTGAATGAGTGTAGAAAAGGGAAAATAAGGAGAGAAAGAGGAGGTAAACTGGTATAATTTCCTCATTGAAGATAATCAAGACACTAACTACAGAAATAGAAGGTTGGTGTATTATATACAGATATAGATATAAAGATGACTGCTAGAAAAAATTCATGAAACTAAAATATATATTATGTATTATGTAATTTCTATAATTGTGATGGTTGAGTTTATGTGTCAACTTGGTTGATGTGGCAACCAGATAGCCGAGAAAACATTATTCTGGATGTTTCTGTGAAAGCGGTTTTGGATGAGATTATCACTGAAATCGGTGAACTTCGAGTAATGTAGATTACCCTCCATAGTATGGGTGGGCCTTGTTTAATCAGTTGAAGGCCTTCCTTTGAACAAGAAGGAATTCTGCCAGTAGAGAGCCCTGAGACTCAAACGGCAACTCTTTCCTGGGTCTCCACTCTGCTGATCTACCCTGCAGATTTTGGACTTGTCAAGCCTCTACAACTAGCAGTTCCTTAAAATAAATCTTTATTTCCCTGAAGAACTCTAATACAATAGCATGGTGTGTGTGCGTGTGTGTGCGTGTGTGTGCGTGTGTGTGTGTGTGTGTAAAATTTTAGAGACATATGAGTCATATATGTAATTCTAAAATATGCATACTCCATTCCATGATGAAAAGTGGCCATAATTTTTTTAGACGATGCCAAAAATATTTGCAAAAGTTTAGACTTTATTATGCCCAAAGAAAGTCCATACATTCCCACATGTAGAAAGAGTGTAGTCATTATTCTTGTGTCACAAAACAATAGAATTAGAAATCAATTAGCAAAGCTAGAAAAAATAAGAAAGTCTTTCCCCTATACAGCTATTAATTCAAATAGGAAAAGTGAAATTGCATTTCATCAACAAAACAGCATTAAAACAGTGCCATAATCTTTGAGCAGCACTCAAAAAATGTGCATTTATGTTAATAAATCAAAGGAAAAGTTTATACTTATATAATATTTTAAAGATAAATAAGACACAAACTTACATTAATATATATTAAAAAATAAAAGGAATCAAGGAAGTAAAAAAACAATAAAAAGTCTAAAAGGTAAAGGAAGAAAATATTATACATAAAAATAGACACAAGTTAGAAAACAGAATAATGATGAAACTAAAAAAAAAAGTAATACACCAACTAACATTAAAAAGGTAGAATAGTCAGTTCCCTTCTTGGCTTAGTGGTTAATGAGCCAGACTAGCATCCCTGAGGATTCTGGTTCGATCCCTGGCCTAGCTCAGTGGGTTAAGAATTTGGTGTTGCTGTGAGCTGTGGTGTAGGCCGGCAGCTACAGCTCCTATTTGACCCCTACCCTGGGAACATCCGGATGCCGTGAGTGCGATCCTAAAAAGAACAACAACAAAAAAAAGGTAGAGAAGACACTCCGAATTAAAAAAAAAAAAAGTCCAGAAGATAAACTACACAAAATCGTTTGCATTGGAAGAAAATACCACTTAAAAAGTCAAAGGCAACTGACCAACTAGGGGGAGAAACAAAAGTCCAGTTCAAATCACAGGTAGAAGGCTAACTAATATCTAAAGGACTCTGACTCATCAATAAAAGGTCAATGATCCAATTTTTTTAAAAATCAGCGTACGAGCAGAAAATTGAATTACAGATGTCTCCTAAAAGTAAAGAGATGCTTGACCTTATTCATTAAAGTGAAAAGTAAAATGATAATGTTATCCTTTTTTAAATAACCAACTAGATAATGTAAAATCAAACGTTTGGAAACGTTATGTTGGCAAGAAGGTACAGAAAAAGGCATTGTCCTCACATAGCTGGTGGTGAGGCGCATTGACAGAAACTCTGCCGAAAGCAATGTGGTAACATCTATTAAATTATAAAGCAAGTATACTTTCACCCAGCAATTCTTTTTTTTTGTCTTTTTGCCTTATCTAGGGCCGCACCCGCAGCATATGGAGGTTCCCAGGCCAGGGGTCTAACAGGAGCTGTAGCTGCCGGCCTACACCACAGCCACAGCAATGCGGGATCCGAGCCGCATCTGCGACCTACACCACGGCTCATGGCAATGCCGGATCCTTAACCCACTGAGCGAGGCCAGGGATCGAACCCGCAACCTCATGGTTCTTAGTCGGATTCATTAACCACTGAGCCATGAAGGGAACTCCCGTCACCCAGCAATTCTAACTCTTAGGACTTTATCTCACATATATACCAGCATACATATGAATGATACTGTTTATAAAAGCAATCTGTATATAAAAGCAACTACCTACCTACTAATAGAAAACAAAACAAAAAAAATTACGATCCATTCTTTTTTGTTGTTTATTTTATTATAGTTGATTTACCAAGTTGTGCCAATTGCTGCTGTACAGCAAAGTACTCTCTTAAAATTCGATATAATACAGCTATTTAAAAAAAGATGAGACTGTTCAATATGAATTGACTTGGGCTGATCTCCGAGATGTTATCTATTGTTAAAGGAAAAAAGAGTCAATTTAGAATGCCAATGTCTGTTTTTTTAAAGACAGGACATATTTACAGCTTTTTTTTCCTTATGCATTTACTACGACTGGCAGGATAAACAAGAAACTGATTATAGCAGTTGCCTATTGAGAAGGAAAATTGGTAGGGGGTGGTGCAAGAATTGGGAAAATCCTACCTTCTACAAGCAACCTTAAATATTTTTGCTTTTGTACCATACTATTTATTTAAAAATAAATGACTAAGAGTTTAAAAGAGAGAAGATGATATGGGCGCTATCTATGGGATTTGAGTTTTAAGCAAAATGGCTCAGGATTATTTACCATTAGCCCCTGCCCACGGCTCTCCCACAACTGCCACGACTCAAGATCCATTTCTCTGATTCCTGAAGATTTAAAAACTAGTCCTTAGGATGTGTCAGTTGGTCAGCTTTGTGGGTCTTTAACTTAAGGCCCATAACTTAAGCCACATCAGTTCTGAGGCTCATAGATCATCAGCTCTGTTGAGACCAAAGGTCTGTGGAAATGAGACATAGCTAAGGAGGAGTTCAGGAGGGAATGCCAAAAAAAAAAAAAGGAGACCTAAAGACCTGCTGCAGTGCCAACTCAACTGATTCCTGAGAGGCCGCTCAGCAGGCTGTCCCACCCTGTTTCTCACCACCCCCACCCCCACCCTGATCTAAGCCACCCTTAAAGGTATTGCAGGAAACAGGTCTGCACACAAGGACTAAAGTCAAGTCCTTTCTCTAGGGCAGTAAATGTGATATATTTGGGTTTTGTTAATTCCAAGATCCACTGTCTCCTGAAATCTAATTTGCCATTTTTTTTGTATTTTTGCCTTATTTAGGGTCACACCCGTGGCATATGGAGGTTCCCAGGCTAGGGGTCTAACAGGAGCTGTAGCTGCCGGCCTACATCACAGCCACAGCAACGCGGGATCCGAGCCGCATCTGCAACCTACACCACAGCTCACAGCAACGCCGGATCCTTAACCCACTGAGCAAGGCCAGGGATCGAACCCTCAACCTCATGGTTCCTAGTCGGATTCGTTAACCACTGAGCCACGACGGGAACTCCTAATTTGCCATTGGGCCCTAAGCTTATTTGAGGCTCAGTGGAACAGAAGCTAGTGCAAGGTAGCAGAGTCTCTCTCCATGCAAGCCCCAACAGATCAGTCAATCTGAATAAGCCCAGTAACGATGAGAAGGAGGCTAGGAAACCGCCTGGTTGGTTATGAGTGGGAACATTTCTTTCTTTTTGCTTTTTGGCTTTTTAGGGCCATACCCACGGCCTATGGGAGTTCCCAAAGTAGGAGTAGAATGGGAACTACAGCTGTGGGCCTTCACCACAGCCACAGCAACGCGGGATCCGAGCCGCGTCTGCAGCCTACCCCCACAGCTCACAGCAACTCCGGATCCTTAACCCACTGAGCAGGGCCAGAGATCGAACCCACATCCTCATGGATCCCAGCCCGGTTCATCAACCGCTGAGCCACAAAGAGAACTCCCAAGTGGGAACTTTTCTTAAAATATCCTCTTCTTGTTTTCTCACGTTGTTTGCACCCAGTGCATTTTTGTTTTTTATTGGATCAAATTCAATCTTCAGGACTGTTAACTTTTTTTTTTCTTTCGGATCTACTAACAGTTCCAATGAATAGAACACAGTTTCCATAGAGCAGACAGATTTGCAGGCACAGGGAACATGCAATTCCAGGGGCTTTAGGGAATAGCACAAGGCCACACTCCCTTAGCCTCTGCTGGGTTCTAATCTCTGGATCAGAACCAGAGGAACAAGTTTTCCTAGATAAGCTGTTTTTTGTTTGTCTGGCCCTTCAAGCCAAGGGAAAGTACACTCCTGAGTCCATCCTGCCGAAAATGTGAAAATTAAGTTCATCCCCTCATCCACTGCATAAAATCCTTACTAAGCATGTACTGAACGCTGACAAGTGAACCGAAGGAGGCCTATGGCACAAAAGAAATGTTAAGTCTCATCTCTGCCCACTGAGAATTTACGGTCTAGTTGGTAAGATCTAAAGAGCACACTTGAAAAGAACCAGAGAAGATGTACATTTGCACTTGATTCTTTTTTTTTTAACTTTTCTCAACCCAGAAATAGAATTTTATTTTATGCTTACTTAATTTTTTTTGTCTTTTTGCCTTATCTAGGGCCACACCCGCGGCATATGGAGGTGCCTGGGCTAGGGGTCTAACAGGAGCTGTAGCTGCCGGCCTTCGCCACAGCCACAGCAACGCGGGATCCGAGCCGCGTCTGCGACCTACACCACAGCTCACGGCAACTCTGGATCCTTAACCCACTGAGCAAGGCCAGGGATCGAACCCGCAACCTCATGGTTCTTAGTCGGATTCGTTAACCACTGAGCCGCGATGGGAACTCCGTATACTTACTTAATTTTGAATATTTATTTATTTTTTGCTTTTTGTAGGACCGCACCCGTGGCACATGAAGGTTCCCAGGCTAGGTGTTGAATCGGAGCTACAGCTGCCGGTCTACACCACAGCCACAGCAACACCAGATCTGAGCCGTGTCTGCGACCTACACCACAGCTCACAACAACGCCGGATCCTTAACCCGCTGAGCGAAGCCAGGGATCGAACCTGCAGCCTCATGGTTACTAGTCGGATTCATTTCCTCTGGCCATGATGGGAACTCCGCACTTGATTCTTAATTGACTTCACACGTCCCTGTTCAACGGCTGACAGGATCCCAAACATCCGGGCTCTGGAAGAGTCTCTAGAAGTTTGGCACAAATGGGCCTGTATTAAATGATCTTCCTTAGTCAGTCTGCAACGCAGTTTTCAAACAGAGCTCTTGTGTTCCTCTGAAGCCCAGAGAGAAAGAGGAAACCTAAGATCTCTGAGAGCAGTGAGTTACCATCGTGGCTCAGTGGTAAGGATCCCGACTGGTGACCCTGAGGACTTGGGTTCAATCCCTGGCCTCACTCAGTGGATTAAGGATCCAGCGTTGCCATGAGCTGTACTGTAGTTTGCAGATGCGACTCGGATCCCATGTTGCTGTGGCTGTGGCGTAGACTAGCAGTTACAGCTCTGATTCAACCCCTAGCCTGGGAATTTCCGTATGCCCTAGGTGTGGCCCTTAAAAAAAAAGAAAAAACAAAAAAAGATCTCTGAGAGCGGTTTTGATGATTTTTGGTGTGCTGGGGGTGTCAGCTGGTAACTAATATCCAGAGGCCCTCTCGGGGTGAAAAGTTGATTTCAGGAGTTCCTGTTGTGGCTCAGTGAGTTAAGAACCCAGAATAGCGTCCGTGAGGATGTGGGTTCAATTCCTGGCCTTGCTCAGTGGGTTAAGGATCCGGTGTTGCCACAGCTGTGGTGTAGTTGGAAGATGCGCCTCAGATCCGGTGTTGCCATGGCCGTGGTGTAGGCCTCAGCTGCAGCTCTGGTTCTGTCCCTAGCCTGGGAACTTCCATATGCCACATGGATAATTGTTTTTTTT
>PVHT021183515.1:283754-495510 GCA_004024745.2 Catagonus wagneri
CTCTGGTTCTGTCCCTAGCCTGGGAACTTCCATATGCCACATGGATAATTGTTTTTTTTTAAAAAAAAAGGCAGGGAGTTCCCGTCGTGGCTCAGTGGTTAACGAATCCGACTAAGAACCATGAAGTTGTGGGTTTGATCCCTGGCCTCGCTCAGTGGGTTAAGGATCCGGCGTTGCCGTGAGCTGTGGTGTAGGTCTCAGACGCGGCTCGGATCCCGTGTTGCTGTGGCTGCGGCGAAGGCCGGAGGCTACAGCTCCTGTTAGACCCCTAGCCTGGGAACCTCCATATGCTGTGGGTGCGGCCCAAATAAGGCAAAAAGCCAAAAAAAGGCAAAAAAAGTTGATTTGAGATCAGGTTTCAGCAACGGAGGGAGTGATGCCCAGGAAGAGTTGGTATCTTTCTTCACTCTTTCTTTGCAGCTCTCTGGACTGAAACCCATGAGGATGTGAATGTGATCTTTCCTTATACATAAAGTCCTCCACTTCCGGAAGCATGGCGGGAACTTAGAGAAGGGAAAGGCGGGGGTGGGCTGGGTCTTTATGGAAGATCGTCTGGGAGGGGTGGGGGTTTGAGCTGAACACAGAAGCTAAGGAGAGTGTCCTGGAAAGGGCAGTTGAGGCAAACGAGCTGTGTGAACCCAGCTTTGGAGTCTAGGATGGACCGGTCTGAGAGGGCGGGCGAAGAGCCATCTGTAAAGAGAGAGCTTTGAGAGAATTTCTCAGTGAGGGGACAGCATGGCGGTCCTCTCCCAAGACCCCATGCCTCCTCTACCCAGAAAGCTCATTTCCGTTTTGAATTCTGAACATCCCAGTGATTCACAGCTGCTAGAAAACATCGGAGACCCATGGCCTTTGCAGTTGGACTGAGTAGAACCCGAATTTCCTGCCACGCTCCCAGCTCTAGGTCATCTTATAGACCCAATTCCTATGCCACAGGTGCGCCCCTAAAAAGAAAGAAAAAAAAACTTGGAGTTCCCATTGTGGCTCAGAGGTAATGGACCCAGCTGGTATCCATGAGGACGCGTGTTCAATCCCTGGTCTTTCTCAGTGAGTTAAGGATCCCGGGTTGCTGTGGCTATGGTGAAGGCCGGCAGCTGCAGCTCCAATTTAACCCCTAGCCTGGGAACCTCCCTATGATGCTGATGTGGCCCTGGAAAGCAAAAAAAAAAAAAAGAAAAAGAAAAAAAAATTAAAATTAAAAAATAAATATGGACCCAATTCCTCTGGCCTATAAAATGAAAATTTTAATATCTGCTTTGCAGAGTGTTTGCATTGTTCGGATGTAATTTATGTAAAGGGTATGAAACATAGTAGGAATCCCAAACTGGAAGTTGTCTTTACTCTTGGGTCAAGTTACTGTGCTCCTCGAAAAAAGATAGAGAAGAGAAACCAGCTCTGGCACTCTTCTCATGAAGGAAGGGGACTGCTACCTATTGGGCCCCTGGGTCCTGGACCTTCTAGGCCACATAGGTAATAAATATTCAAATACCAAATTAGTAAATAGGTTCTGCTTGCTAGTGTTGGTATTTATTTTCACATCATTTTATTACTGTCATAAAGGTCTTTAGTGAATGATGCGACTATCTTTTAGAATTTGTTTCACCTAAATTTTTTAAATTTTATTTTTATTACTGAATAGTTGATTTACTGCATTGTGTCCATTTCTGCCATAGAGCATAGTGACCCAGTCATATATATACTTTGCTTTTCTCATACTATCTTCTACCGTGTTCTATCCCAAGAGACTGGACATAGTTCCCTGTGCTGTAGAGTAGGACCTCATCATTTATCCATTCTAAATGTAATAGTTTGCATCTACCAACTCCAAACTCCCTGGTCATCGTACTTTCTCCCCTTGCCCCTTGGCAACCACAAGTCTGTTCCCCATGTCTGTAAGTCTGTTTCTGTTTTGTAGATAGGTTCCTTTATGCCATATTTTAGATTTCACATACAGCAGCACTATTCACAGTAGCCAAGATGTGGAAACAACCCAAATGTCCATAGACAGATGATTGGATTAGGAAGGTGTAGTATAGATATACAATGGAATACTACTCAGCCATAAAAAAGGATAAAATAATGCCATCTGTAGCAACATGGATGGAATTAGAGACTCTCACAATGAGTGAAGTAAGTCAGAAAGAGAAAGACAAATACCATATGATATCACTTATATTTGGAATCTAATATACTGTACAAATGAACCTTCCCATAGAAAAGAAAAACACGGACTTGGATAACAGACTTGTGGTTTCCAAGGTGGAGGGGGAGGGAATGGGATGGTCTGGGAGTCTGGGGTTAATAGATGTAGACTATTGCCTTTGAAATGGAAAAGCCAGGAGATCCTGCTGTATAGCACCAGGAACTTCATCTAATCACTTGTGACCAATACATATATGTGTGCTTAGCTGGGTCACCATGCTGTACAGTTGAAATATTGACAGAAAGCTGTAAACCAGCTATAATGGAAAAATAAAAATCATTATATTAAAAAATAAAATAAATAGATTTCACATATAAGTGACATCATATGATGATTTGTCTCTTTCTGACTTACCTCACTTACTATGAGAATCTCTAGTTGCATCCATATTGCTGCAGATGGTATTGTTTTGTTCTTTTAATGGCTGAGTAGTATTCCATTGTGTATATGTATCACAGCTTCTTAATCCATTCATCTGTCAATGGACATTTAGACTGCTTCCATGTCTTAGCTATTGTGAATAGTGCTGCAATGAACATAGGAGTGCATATATATATATTTTTAATTTTTAAAGTTTTTTTATTTATTTTTTGCTTTCTGGGGCCGCACCCACAGTAACGGAAGTTCGCAGGCTAGGGGTCGAATTGAAGCTGCAGCTGCTATTCTACGCCACAGCCACGACAACACAGGATCCCAGTGGTATCTGTGACCTACACCACAACTCTTGGCAATGCCGGATCCCTAACCCACTGGGTGAGGCCTGCGTCCTCATGGATACAAATCAGGTTCATTTCTGCTGTGCCACAGTGGGAGCTCTGATACATCTTTTTAAAGAAAAGTTTTACTTAAAGTAAATTTTACGTAAATTTTAAAATTTAGATTTATGAAAATGAGGAAGAAGGTTCCATATCAGACTGTGTGCCTTGGTTTTTGCTTTGAACAATAGTAAGTTTAGTCATAACTCTGGTTTCTCCGAAATACCCAAATTATGCATCCTGGTGGTCACAGACACCAGAAGGTCGCCAGCTTCCAAAGACCTTCAGGTGAGGCTGCTGATGCCAAGAGCCAGGAAGGAAACTTCTGAAGCCTGAAGGTGCAAAATGCTGGTTGCAGATGACAGGTTTCCCCAACCCAGGGCTGGTGACCTGGCAGTTAGCCTTGATCCATGCTGGCTTTAATATCAGACAAAAGTGTAGCGCTTCAGTCTCTCTGTTCCTAAGGATTTAAGAGCAGTTACAAATTACAAGCAAATCCTGGAGTTCCCTTTGTGGCTCAGTGGTTAACGAATCCGACTAGGAACCATGAGGTTGTGGGTTCGATCCCTGGCCTCGCTCAGTGGCTTAAGGATCCGGCGTTGCCGTGAGCTGTGATGTAGGTTGCAGACGCGGCTCGGATCCCGCGTTGCTGTGGCTGTGGTGAAGGCCGGCGGCTACAGCTCCTGTTAGACCCCTAGCCTGGGAACCTCCATATGCCGTGGGTGCGGCTCTACATAAAAGGCAAAAAGACAAAAAAAAATTACAAGCAAATCCTATTGCTCATGGTGGTACTTGCATGGACCCCCACCCTCATAAAAAAAGAAAATAGCTTAAATTATATTTTATGCATTGGAATAGAGATGAATACATTAAAACATTTTCTCTGACCAAAAAGTTCATTTCCCTCCCACCCCGATTTTAAGATAAATTGAAAAGTTTTGTGGACCCTAGGCGCTGTGCCTATTGTGCTTTCTGGAAATTTGGCTCAGATGAGGGTGAGAATTAAATTTAAAAAAACGATGACAGGGAGGGAAGATTTGGAAATACGAAAAAAAAAATGGCATCTCTGAGGACCACAGAGTGGTGAATTAGAGAAAGCAGCAAATGAGCTAGCCAAATTCTGTTAAGGTCCTCCAAAGCACTCTTACTTTGTAAGAGGTTAAACTCTCCAGGTCTTAAACATTTGCTTATTTTACATTCAGGTAGATTACAGCTTCATACAAAGCACCAAGGTGATCCCTTTTCGATAGCAAATGTTTTTCTGATGACTTCGTATTTGTGTATCTAAAACTGGGATTCCGCGAATGCTAACTGCGGCAATTTGAGTTTCCAATTGAATCGTCCAGTGGCGATTTTGTTCTCTCGCTTGTAAACTTCCATGTAATGCTCATAGTTTCTTCAATTTTTCTCCTTTTTTTTTTTTAATTCTTTTTGCCTTTATCTAGAGCCGCACCTGTTGCATGTGGAGGTTCCCAGGCTAGGGGTCTAACAGGAGCTGTAGCTGCTGGCCTTCGCCACAGTCACAGCAACACGGGATCCGAGCCGAGTCTGCGACCTACACCACAGCTCACGGCAACGCCGGATCCTTAACCCACTGAGCAAGGCCAGGGATCGAACCCGCAACCTCATGGTTCCTAGTTGGATTTGTTAACCACTGAGCCACGACGGGAACTCCAATTTTTCTCCTTTCTTGTCATCTCAAAGTGAGATTAGATGCTCTCGGTCCCAGCCAGTCACTCCAGAGGCGGCTCCACAAAGAGCTGGGACAATCATGGAAAACCTTACAGAGAGCCATCAGAAATTTCACTCTTAACTTGCCCCCAGACCTGTGCTCTTCTGGCCAGAGATACGCCCACAGCCAACACACCAACATCCTTGCCTGCCATACAGAGTCACCAGGACCTCCCTGGAAATATCTAGTAAACCTGCAATGTGGGCACTTACAAAGGCAGCCTCTCCAAGGTGGGACGTCTACCAGTTGATATGCTCCTTGCCATTGGGTTGTGCAAGTAATGGTTTTTCTAACAATCTTCGTGTTCCCGTGAAGCAGGCTTCTCCTCACTCACAAATCCAAATGGAACAGAGTATCTACTTTCTAGAGGAAAGGAAGACATGCTTCCAGTATACATTAGTGCTGTAGTTTTTGCCCCAGATGAAAATGTGCCCTATGCTGTTCACTTCAATATCAGAGCCCCTGCTCTGAAGTGTTTTCCCCTTTATGGCAAGTAGGTTACACTGACTTACCTCCTCTCTTTTAACCATGGTCCCACTCTAGCCACCAGTTGCATTGTGGTTTTTTTTCCTCGAGGGAGCAGGACTTACTGACTACTTACTATTGAACAAGCTTTGTTCTTTCCTATGCGTCATCTCAATCATCACACCTTTTGGAGGTGGAAGTAAATGTCCTTTATAGGTGAGGAAACCAAGGCTCAGAGAGGTCAGGAAATTGAGAGAACTCAACCACAGAAATGCAAGAAAACTGTGAGACATGAAATTTACCAGATAAGCAAGGATATGATTTTATTCAAGCTATTGCAATATGGAGAAAGTTAATTAAGGAATATCAAAAAAAAAAAAAAAGAAAAGAAAAGAAAGTAAGGAGACCTGGGTTTTGGAGAAGCAAATAAACAGAAAAGTCACCTACAAGTCTAATGAGAGTCAGAAGGAAGGATGGAAATTGATCTTGGGATATACCAAGAAAGGATGGTTCTCTGTGGTTAGCTGCTCCCAGGACAAAAGAAGGTGGAGGATTTCTGTTTGTTTGTTTGTTTTATGGGGGTCTTTTTTGTTTGCTTGTTTTTGGCAATTTTTTTCCCCTTGCCTGGGGCATGTAGGTGGAAGTTCCCAGGCCAGGAAATGAACCTGAGCCGCAGCAGTGACAACGTCAAATCCATGACTGCTAGGCCACCAAGGAACTCCCTGGCAATTTTTATTTTATTTTATTTTGTTGAAGTATAGTTGATTTACAGTGTTGTGTTAGTTTCTGGTGTACAGCAAAGTGATTCAGATAGATATTTAGATATTTAGATAGATAGATAGATAGATAGATGATAGATAATAGATAGGACTGAATTTTCTTTTCAGATTCTTTTCCATTATAGGTTATTACAAGGTATTAAATATAATTTCCTGGGCTAAGCAGGAAGGCCTTATTGTTTATCTACTGTATGTATAGTAATGGGAGGATTTCTTAACTTGATGCAACTTTCTGGAGCACAAGGTTCAGAAAATAATTCAGCATTGTCAGAACCCCTTTTTTTCCCCCAAATATCATTCATTGCTGAACAATTCAGAGGTGATCATAAACCTCTCAAGAAGGCAAAGTAAAGTCTGATAAATAGTCCCCTGAGGATTCTTGTTGGTGTTATTGCCGTAAAACCAGTTGAATTATCTGTTGAGAAATGGTGGCAAAGATCAGTCTTTTTATGGTTCTGGAGATCAGGAATATTGAAAGAGGGATATCTACAATTAAAAAGGACAATATTAACATTGAATGTTGTATTAAAGTAAAGAACCAGGAGCTGAATTCTGGGGGCAGCCAGTCCAGTGGATTCCAAGAGATTGGTGGAAGAAATTCTTGGTTATTGTTTCTTAAAACTCTCCAGCTGGGAGTTCCCATTGTCGCACAGTGGAAACGAATCCAATTGGTATCCGTGAGGATGCGGGTTCTATCCCTGGCCTCACTCGTGGGTCGGGAACCCGGTGTTGCCGTGAGCTGTGGTGTAGGTCACAGACGTGGTTCGGATGTGGTGTTGCTGTGGCTGTGGCGTAGGCCAGAGGCTACAGCTCTGAATAGGCCCCTAGCCTGGGAACCTCCATATGCCACGGGGGGCAGCCCTAAAAAACAAAAGAGCAAAAAGCATACAGGACCTGAGCACTTCACTGGACTCCCTTAGTGGTCCAGACACAGCGTGTTCAGTGAGTTTCAGTGAGAATTCTGCCCTGGGCGTGGTCTTCTGCTGCAGTGAGCCCATGGGAGTTTATGGCAAGTGGTTTAGTTTTGGTTTGCCGGGCCTCTTTGGATCTCAGGAAAAAGGGCCAGCTTCGAGGCAACCTAGAGCCCTGCTAGGGATCTGGGAAGTCAGTTTTTAGTTCTCAGTGGCTCTTAAGTCAAGTCAGAGGGAGAAAAAACTGGAAAAGTTTGTTTGGAGGACTGTAGCCAGAGATTGAAGGAAATTTAAAGGATTTAAAAACTTGGTAAAGATTGCCAGTTGGGTCAAGATACCAGGAGCCAGTCCAGGTTTTTCCGGGGGGGTAGGGGAGAAACTTTCTACATCTCTACCAAACAAGATAGAGTTTGCACATCTACCTGCAACTTTCACCAGTGAAAGATCTGAGAACTGTTTGTGCAAGAATAATGCAACTGGCAAAGGAATTTATTTCTGGGCAAAACAAGATACAATTCAATCCAAAAGATGTTTAGACAAAATATGTACGAATATAATGCTTAACCATATTTTCAAAGAGTAGATATTATATATAATTTATAAAAACAGACAAATGTAATCTTTACAAAGGAAAAAGATCTTCATATTGAACATATTTTAATCCTGAGACATATCATACCATAAAGATGTCAAGTGCTTAGTGAGAGAAGGTCAGGAATATGCGATGAATACAGGTAAAGAGATTCTGGTAAGCCTGGAGTAGGTCCTAAATATCTGTCTGTTAATAAAACTTCATAGGTAAATGATATTAATAAAACTCCAGATATAATAAAGCTGTACTTGAAAACTATTGCCCCTGAAGTTGTAAGATTTAAATGAAAAGAGCAAAGTTGCAGCAAAGTTAAAATTTTTTTTAAATACTGAAAATATGACTGACACTACACTTGTTAGTCAAATACAAGGCAAAGAAGAACCAGGACTCTGACAGACAGGAATATATTACAGCCAGGAAGGGCACTCACACATCTCCAGGAACCTCCCATATGACATACGATCTGAAATATTTGTATTAATACCATCATCCATACAAATTTAACCTAGGGAAGTCTGAGCATCGCTTCTGATCTGACAGCTCTTTGCTTGCAATTCATCAATAATAATGTATCAAATAAATTGTATTATTTCTAGCACCTCTCTTTTTACAAGGTGAAAGAACAAATTCTCTGTGATTTTCTAGGGGCCCTCTGGGAAATCTCAAAGACAGTTTTAGGTGCCAAAGATGTCATTTATAATTGGATTTTGGAAAGAAAAAGTCAAAAATTGCGAGGAGATTTGAATACCTAGGAGAGAATTGGATGGTGGATGCCTGAGACACATCATTTGGCTTCTCATTTCAAAGTGACAATGAAACATTCAAAAATAAACATTGTAGGTAACATGCTCTTTCCTAAGTGAGAAGCTCTTATTTTCTTAAATCATCATGGATACATTAAAATTAGCATAAACCATACAAGGTTATTCCGTGAAGACACAAAACCTTTGCAATTTAAGAGAGGTTACACAGAAGGCAAAGAATTACATTTCATAGCCTCCTATTAAGAGCAGACCAACGATCCAAGAAATTTTTGCCATTTTAACAGAGATAAAAACAATCCAGGGAGTTCCCTTCGTGGCTCAGTGGTTAACGAATCCGACTAAGAACTATGAGGTTGAGGGTTCGATCCCTGGCCTCGCTCAGTGGGTTAAGGATCCGGCGTTGCCGTGAGCTGTGGTGTAGGTCTCAGACGCGGCTCGGATCCCGTGTTGCTGTGGCTGCGGCGAAGGCCGGAGGCTACAGCTCCTGTTAGACCCCTAGCCTGGGAACCTCCATATGCCATGGGTATGGCCCTAAAAAGAGAAAAACAAGAACAGCAACAACATCAAAAATCCCAGGTTTGCATCAGCATAACATTTGATACAAAAAGTCCCTTTTGAAATCTTATAAAGAAATCATTCAAACCCGAGCTTGCTTTGACCACAGGTAAAATTTCCTTTCCATGAATCTTCTATAAGGTTTTGTATCCATTTAGGTTTGGTCTTCCCCTTTCCTCTTCTTCATTCGGCAGCAGCGACCAGTCACTGCGGTTTAGGACCACACCTCTCTCATGTTTCATCAACAAAAGCACATCCTGTCTCCTTGCATATAGAGTTGGTCCCCTCTGCCATCTCATTCACATACATCGATTCTCACTTTTAACCACAGTCACTTCTATTTCACAGAGAAAATTAGGAGGCTGATAAATATGAGCAGTCTGTCACAGCCCAGTATTGTGTGGCAGATTATCAGAGCTCAAAACTTCCTACAGCCATACAAATGCCTTACAGTACAGCGTCTCAAAGTGGTAAAAACTGAACATGCTCATCAACAGAGCCAAAAGAGATGGCCTCTCTGCCGCATATAAAAATAAGAAGCTGGGAGTTCCCGTCGTGGCTCAGTGGTTAACGAATCCGACTAAGAACCATGAGGTTGCAGGTTCGATCCCTGGCCTTGCTCAGTGGGTTAAGGATCCGGCGTTGCCGTGAGCTGTGGTGTAGGTCGCAGACGTGGCTCAGATCCCGCGTTGCTGTGGCTGTGGCGAAGGCCGGCAGCTGTAGCTCCTGTTAGACCCCTAGCCTGGGAACCTCCATATGCGGCCCTAGATAAGGCAAAAAGCCAAAAAAAAAAAAAAAGAGAGAGAGAGAAGCAAATGTATTTCAATTCAAAATTATGATTAGTAATTCATATTTAAGTCCTCAGTCTTGCTCGGAGAGGATGAACCTATCCAATGAATACACATTAATGAACTCAATTTGTACAAGACCAAGGTTTTAGGTTACTGAATGTTCTTGGAACAGATCCTCAAGCTTACCTACTATAAAACATAATTATTCTTGAAGTACAGTTTTCAGAATAATGATTCAAATTTAGCCAAATACAATACAATTATGTTTTTCATAATCTAGAAGGTAGAAGTAATGCTAACTTATTTGATGGGTGAACATGTGTACATTTAGAAAAGCCATATCCAAATAGAATAAAAATATATGCTTCTATTACACTTAATGTTAATAATTCCAAGAAGAGAAAACAGTGGTTTTTATTAAACCCAAAGTATTGAACTAGTCTTCTTTGCCAAAGATTTACTTAAATTGTGTGAACTTGCATTCTTAAAATATCTCTGAGTTAGATTATATAACAATACCTCTTTTTTTTTTTTTCCATTGAAACTCCTTGAGGTTTAATTTCCGGGAAATTTTTTTTAGGAATACTCCTTTTACATAAGCAATTATTTACCTCTAAGGTGATCAAAGTAGGATTCCTATATGAGATTTTATAATCTGATTTGGTAATGCAATCCAGAAGGAGGAAAATAGTACATATTCACATGGTGGAAGGTGAGAGTCTCTCTGAATTACAGACATGGAAACATACAGACACGTACAGAGAGAAAGCTTATAGCTTCAAGTGTAAAAAATTCAGTTATAGGTCAAGCATAAGTATAAAAATATAAAATTCACCTGTCCATACAAGGAACTCTTCTCTTCCCAGTGGTTACAAATTCTTAATTGACTTGAGTTCAAAACAGACAAGATGACAAACAGAAAAGACTAATTCTGATTCTTTGGAATCTTTCATCTAGCAAAGAAAAGATCTGTTTCTTCTTTTCTTTTTTCTTTTTTTGCTTTTTAGGGCTGTACCTGAGGCATATGGAGCTTCCCAGGCTAGGGTCGAATCAGAGCTACAGCTGCCAGCCTACACCACAGCTCATGGCAACACCAGACCCTTAACCCACAGAGGGAGGCCAGGGATTGAAGCCGCAATCTCATGGTTACTAGGTGGATTCATTTCCGCAGCACCACAACGGGAACTCCAAGATCTGTTTCTTGACATCTGTTACATCTACATTAATCTGTTTACGGAGAACACCGATTTGTCAGATGATAAAACCAAGAGAAGCCAGGATCAGAAGTCCAGTGAGTACTCAAAAAGCATCAACATCAAGTACTTTCTACCAGCAGACAAGAACCCAGAGCACAGGACCAGGAGTCAAGCCCACAGTTGGGGTCCCAAGTCACGGTCACAATAGGCTGTGAGAAGTTTCCATAGGTAGATGAAGTACATGAGGACTCAAAGATGAGTCCAAGCTTATTAGAGTCACAGCATCAAAACTGTGAAAGAAAAAATGCAGTGGACAATTAGGATGTGATTTTACTTAGGCTATTGCAATAGGGAAAACATTCACGAATGAGGAATGGCCCTAAGGAAAAGGAAGGGGCCTTGAGATTCACAGAAGCAGGTAAACAAGCGAATCATTAGGAATCTTAACAGGAGTCCTGGGAAAGGACTGATCTTATCTCAGAATATGCAAGAACCTGGGGTCTTTGTGGTGAGCCAGGAAGGAAAGATAATCTTGTATATAAAGAACTTAACACATTGCCTGGCCCAGAGTAAGTGTTCACTTCTTGTTTTTTGTTTGTTTAAATTTTAGACATTTTATTTTATTTTTTTAAATTGAAGTATGGTTGATTTACAATTTTGTGTTAGTTTCAGGTGTACAGCAAAGTGATTCAGTTATACACACACACATATATGTGTACGTATATTACATATATATTACAAAATATTGAGTAAAGTTCTGTCAATTCTTGTTATTACTTGCAATTTTAGATGACTCTGGCTACTGTATGGAGAACAGATTGATGAGATAAAGGATGAAGACTCCAGTTAGGAGGCTGGTGAGAAGTAGATGAGAATCTTAAAGACTAAACGCCTGATTTCTAATAGCATCTCTGAGGAAGTGAAATATATAATCACACTCAAGGACATGTGTTGTGATGAACTTTCTAATATTAGGAGCCTATAAACATAGCCAGAAGGAATGCAAGAGTTTTCCATTTCTAACACCAATTTTATAAATAAAGAAGAAAGTCAGGGAGTTCCTGTCATGGCTCAGTGGTTAACGAATCCGACTAGCAACCATGCGGACGTGGGTTCAGTTCCTGGCCTTGCTCAGTGAGTTAAGGATCTCGCATTGCTGTGAGCCGTGGTGTAGGTCCTGAGTTGCTGTGGCTGTGGTGTAGGCCAGCAGCTACAGTTCTGGTTTGACTCCTAGCCTGGGAACTCTCCATATGCCACATGTGCCCTGAAAAGGCAAAAGACAAAAGACAAAAAAAAAAAAAGAAGAAGAAGAAGAAATGCAGAGAGAGTCAAAAAAAAAAAGAGTGGGGGAATTTTTAAACTTCAGCTTTCAGGAGTATAGGGCTCAGTGCTCAGATAAAGTCCATCAGTGTTAAAAGCTTTTATATATAAGCTTTTATATATATATAAGCTTTTATATATATATATATATATACACACACACACACACACACACACACATATATATTTTTTTTTATTGGAGTATAGTTGACTTACAAATTTTTATTAGTTTCAAATGTACAACAAAGTAAATCTGTCATACACATACATATATCAATTTCTTTCAGATTCTATTCCCACATAGGTTATTACACAGTATTGAGTAGATTACCCTGGCTATACAGTAGATTCCTGCTACCTATTTTAAATATAGTGGTATGTATATGTCACTCCTAACCCCTTAGTTTATCCCTCCTTAACATTTCCCCTTTGATAACCATAAATTTGGTTTCAAAATCTTTGAGTCTCTTTCTTTTTTGTAAGTTCTTTTGTATCACTTTTATTAGATTCCACATATAAGTGATCTCGTGACATTTGTCTTTGTCTGGCTTACTTCACTTAGTATGTTAATTTCTAGTCCATCCATATTGCTGCAAATGACATTATTTCATTCTTTTTTATGGCTGAGTAATATTCCATTGTATGTACCCCATCTTCTTTATCCATTCCTCTGTTGATGACCAGTTAGGTGGCTTCCATGCGTTGGTTATTGTAAATAGTGCTGCGATGAACATTAGAATCCATTTACATTTTTGAATTGCTCTTTTCTCCAGATATATGCCCAGGAGTGGAACTGCTGGATCATATGGTAGTTCTATACTCAGATTTTTAAGAAACCTCCATACTGGTCTTCATAGTGATTGCACCAGACTCTCCCACCAACAACATAGGAGGATTCTCTTTCTTCACACCCTCGCCAGCATGTGTTGTTTGTAGGCTTTTTGATGATGGTCGTTCTGACTAGAGAGAGGTGATACTTCACCTTTTCATGTCCTTTTTGGCCATCTGTCTGTCTTCTTTGGAGAAATGTTTGTTCATATCTTCCGACCATTTTTTAATTGGGTTGTTTGGTTTTTGGTATAAATCTGTATGAGCTGTTTGTGTATTCTGGTGAATGGTCTCTTCTCAGTCACTACATTGGCAAAGATTTTCTCCCATTCTGTGAGTTGTCTTTTCATTTTGTTTATGAGTTTTGGGTTTTGTTTTGGGGTTTTTTTGTTTTCTGTGTGTGTGTGTGTGTGTGTTTTTTTTTTTTTTTTTGCTTTTTAGGGGTACACTTGTGGCTTGTGGAGGTTCCCAGACTAGGAGTCGAATTGGAGCTACACCTGCTGCCCTGCGCCACAGCCACAGCAACGCCAGATCTGAGCCACATCTGTGACCTATGCAGCTCATAGCATTGCCGGATTCCTGACCCACTGAGCGAGGCCAGGGATCGAACCTGAATCCTTATGGATACTAGTTGGATTCATTCCCACTGTGCCACAACAGGAACTCCTGTTTATGGTTTCTTTTGCTGTGCAAAAGAAAAGCTTGTTTTTTAAAGGTGAAATCCTTTCCAATCTTTGCCTTTATTTCTCCAGCTTTCCTGGCTTTGGTTCTGGATAGTCAGGAAATGCATAATAAGTGCCTACTGCACTAGCTATAATTGAATATGGTGACGGAGGCTCTATGTGCTAGGAAGGACTTGGGGAGTACAGAAAGGGCTCGCTGTGCTCCAGCAGGAGGGGGCTCAGGTCAGTCTGTGAATGTCAACACTGTATAAATCCATGATTTATTAAAATTGGTCAGCTTTCAAGGGTTCAAATTGGCTCTGCTACTGAGGAAGTCAAACAACTTTTCAGAGACTTACTTTTCATCTCTAAAGTGAAAATGTAATGACATGGTAGAGTCTCTGAACCTTCAGCTACATAATAACACTAGAATGCCTGCCATATGTTGGGTACTCGGTATTTCTTCTCTTCTCCCCACTCTCATCCTTCCCCTGTGTACACAGCACTTTATGACTCGGTTACAGCTCAAAGTGTGGGATATTTCCTCACACTTCAGTGCAAGCTCTGCCTGGACAAGGGACACTTGAATCATCTTGTACAGCGAGCATCGCAAGTCTCAGTGAATGTAAAGGTCATTGCTGTTAGATGGAAGTAGGCTGAGATGCTACAGCAAAGAAACCCTAGCAGAAAGTGTCTTCAATGAGAGAGGTTTACTTGTGAATTAATCTAGAGGGCAGCAGTCCAGACTGACGGAATGGTTCCATGTGACTGTTCTAGGATCCAGTTCCTGTTCTCCGTATCTTTGTCCTTAGACTCCCAAAGCACACTCAGTAGACCTAAGTCCATGGGCAGACCGCCTGCTTTTTAAAGTACATTTTATATAAATACAGCGATGCCCATTTGTCTGCATAGGGTTCACAGCTGCTTCTGTGCTACAACAATAGACGTGAAGGTTTGTACAGAGACCATATGGCTCACAAACCTAATCTAGCTTTCTAGTCTTTCTCTCAAGAAAAAGTCTACCAACATTGCCCAAAAGGCACCCATGGTTCTGCCCAGCTGAAGCTGAGTAGCAGCAAACCTATGTTGCAGGAAGGGGGAAAAGATAGATGCTCAGAACAAGTAGTTTTGGTTTTCATTGAAGATGACTTATATGTGACATATATGGTATCTGCCCTCATCTCATTGGCCCAGACTTTGCCACATGACCACACCTAGCTGCAAGAGAGGTTGGGGAAAGTAGCCGGATGCCCAAAGTAAATCCCAAAAGTTCAGTCATTAGGAGAAAAAAGGACTGCAAACCACATACCCGAGAGAGGATCAGTATCTAGAGCATACAAAAAAAAAAAAAGAAACTCAAAACTCAGCACATAAATTTTAATTGTCTCCAAAGTGAGCAATCTAATTAGAAAATGAGCAAAAGATATGAACAGACATTTCACTGAAGAAGATAAACAGATGGCAAGTAAGCCCACAAAATATAATCCACATCATTATTCATTAGAGAAATGCAAATTAAAACCATAAGCCGATACTACATCCCTATCAGAATGGCTAAAATAAAAAATAGTGACACTAAATGCTGATGAGGATGTGGAGAAACTGGATCACGCATACATCGTTGGCTGGAATGTAAAATGGTATAAGCCACTTGGCAGTTTCTCGTGAAACTAAACATGCAACTACCATAAGCCCTAACAATTGCACTCTTGGGCATTTATCCCAGAGAAATGATGCTGTCAACCAAAAACCTGTACACAAATGTTCATAGCCCTAAACTGGAAACAATTACATATTCTTCAATGGGTGAATCGTTAAACAAACTCTGATATACCCACACCATGGAACAGAACTCAACAGTAACAAACATAGCACGGATACATGAAACAACTTGGATGAATCTCAAGGGAATTATGTGGAATAAAAAAAAAATCAATCCCAGCATGTTACATCCTGCAGGATTGTATTTACATAACATCTCTGAAAGGTCAAACTTACAGAAATAGAAGAAATTGGTGGTTTCCAGTGATAGGGACAGTAGTGGAAGGCAGAGGGGTGGGGTGGGGGAGAAGGAGGGAAAAAGAGCAGGACTTGTTATGAAAGGACAAGGCTAGGGACCCTCGTAATAATGAAACCGTTGTCCATCCTGACTGGTGATGGATAGACACATACTCATGTGATAAAGTTCCTTAGAATTAATACAGGCGCACAAATGAGTACAAATAAAAGTCAAACCTGGAAAAAGGAAGGAAGAAGGAAGAGATGCATGCTGCGGAGAGTCAGTAGGCTCCACAATCATGCTATTGTTCTGGCATAAGGATTTGAGATAGAGAAATACTCTTATCACTCTGACTTTGCTTCTGCCCCTTTCCTCTCCTGAAATTTGCTACATGGCATGAAAACACTAGCATGTGACTGGTGGTATCTCTCCCTCCCGCCCTCCCAAAAAAGGAGAAAATATGAGAGCAGCGGCTGTCTCTCTGTTAGTTAAATAAGGAATTTTTATTATCCCATAAGAATTCCCCATGGAAAAGATTAGAGAATTAGAGATAAACTCCCCCTTTTTACCAGATAACAAAATAATAAGCTGAAAACTTGAGGGCTTTAACAGAGCAAATAACAATGAGGTGGTTTTCCTCTTTGTAAAACTTGCGTGCATGAATCATTTAAATTGCAAGAGGGATTCTTGAAAGTGGCAAACATAAACTCTTTTAATCATCTGAGCGTTCCAAGGCAATAGGAATCGCATAATAATGCATGGTCCGGAAGGAATTAAAGTCTGCTTGGCCAGACTCAAAAAATACCTTGCACTCTTGGAATGTGGACTAGTAACCATTAGCCCTGGGACCACCTTCGCTGCCCAGAAAGAGTCATTCAATTTCCCATCTGCTGGCCGTGCACAATTCATGTGAATTGTTTCTTTACAATTCCAATATGCCATGAAGGCAGGCAGAAATTTCTGTCCAAGATTCTCTATAGGGGGAATGACAGTCAAGAGCTTTGACCGAAGTGAGAACAGCTGCTAGACCCATTCCAGTAGCCTGAATTAGAGGCCCAAGGAAACAGCGATGGGCTCTGCAGATGCCTGAATGGTGCTTTCTTCTGCTCCCTGGCTCCTTTCCAAACGCCAAGGCACTCCTCTCTATGCCCCATGCCTCTGATATTCCAGAAAGGTTCCCTAAAGGACCAGGTTAGGGAACTGTCTTCTCTCTTTTTTAAAATTTTTTTATTACTCGATGAGTTTTATTTCATTTCTAGTTGTACAATGATCATCATCACAACCCAGTTTTATGGCATTTCCCTCCCAAACTCCCAGCGCATTCCCCCTGCCCCCCAACCTGGCTCATTTGGAAACCATACGTTTTTCAGAGTCTGTGAGTCAGTATCTGTTGTGCAAAGAAGTTCACTGTGTCCTTTTCTTAGATTCCACATGCAAGTGATAGCATATGTGGTTGGTGTCTCACTGTCTGACTGACTTCACTTAGCGTGATAATTTCTAGGTCCATCCATGTTGCTGCAAATGCCGTTATTTCTTTCCTTTTAATGGCTGAGTAACGTTCCATTGTGTGTATGTACCACACCTTCTTTATCCACTCCCCTGTCGATGGGCATTTAGGTTGTTTCCATGTCTTGGCTGCTGTATAGAGTGCTGCATTGAACGTTGGAGTACGTGTATCTTTTTAAGTCATGGTTTTCTCTGGATAGATGCCCAGAAGTGGGAATGCTGGATCAAATGGTAATTCTATTTTTAATTTTCAGAGGAATCTACATATTGTTTTCCAGAGTGGTTGCACCAATTTACATTCCCACCAACAATGTAATAGGGTTCCCTTTTCGCCATACCCTCTCCAGCATTTATTGTTTGCAGGCTTTTTGGTGATGGCCATTCTGGCTGGTGTAAGGTGGTACCTCAGAGCGGTTTTAATTTGCATTTCTCTAATAATTAGTTACGTTGAACAGCTTTTCATGTGTTTTTTAGCCATCTGTATGTCTTCTTTGGAGAATTGTCTGTTTAGATCTTCTGCCCATTTTTCCATAGTATTGTTTGTCTTCTCTCCTTTTTTTTTTTTTTTTTTGTCTTTTTCCCTTATCTGGGGCCGCACCCGCGGCATATGGAGGTTCCCAGGCTAGGGGTCTAACAGGAGCTGTAGCCGCCGGCCTTCACCATAGCCACAGCAACGCGGGATCCGAGCTGCGTCTGCAGCCTACACCACAGCTCACGGCAACGCCGGATCCTTAACCCACTGAGCGAGGCCAGGGATCGAACCCGCAACCTCATGGTTCTTAGTCAGATTTGTTAACCACTGAGCCACGAAGGGAACTCCCTGTCTTCTCTCTTAATGACGGTGCATTTATCCCTGAGTGAACATGGGAAAAGGACTCCAACCCCAGAGCCCAGCTCTGATCTCACCTTATAGGATTATCTTATTCATGTGTCTTATACGTATTTATTGAACATCAAGTATGTGGCAGCCTTCATGAGGACAAAGTTTAAATCGCAGGCAGAGGTTAACTCTGAAGGTGGCCCTGACTCCCTAACACCACAGATTCTCTGGGTTTCCTGTTACCGGGGCCTGTGAGAGGCCCGAGACCGGCCGGTCACCTTGTGGCCAGTGTGGGCAAAGTCGGGCCGTACTTGTGCTCTGCATCCTTTGTTACCGTGAAATTCTTCAGGGAGCTTTGCTTAGAAAATGCTTTTACGTATCATCAGTGTAATCGACTGTGATTTGGCGAAGTCAGTGGTTTTGAAGTTTATTGTGCATCGGAATCAACTGGGGAGTTCCCGTCGTGGATCAGCAGTCAGTGAACCCGACTAGCATCCATGAGGACATGGGTTCGTTCCCTGGCCTTGCTCAGTGGGTTAAGGATCCGGCGTTGCCATGAGCTGTGGTGTAGGTGGCAGACGCGGCTCGGATCCCACATTGCTGTGGCTGTGGCGAAGGCCGGCGGCTACAGCTCCTGTTAGCCCCCTAGCCTGGGAGCCTCCACATGCCGCGGGTGCGGCCCTAAAAAGCTGAAAAAAGAAAGAGGAATTGCCTGGAGGGCTCATTAAAATAGTTTCTGATTCAGGAGATCTGGGCCGGGCCCTGAGAATTCATATTTCTAACAAGTTCCTGGACATGGCTGCTGACGCTGCAAACAAACCACTTACATCCATCTCCTTAGAGGTTCCTCCTTCTCCACCTTTCCTCACTCTTAGCCATGCATGATGCAATGTTTGTTTTTGTTTTTGTTTTTGTTTTGTCTTTTTGCCTTATCTAGGGCCGCACCCGTGGCATGTGGAGGTTCCCAGACTAGGGGTCTAACAGCAGTTGTAGCAACCGGCTTACACCACAGCCACAGCAACGCAGGATCCGAGCCACGTCTGCAACCTACACCACAGCTCATGGCAACGCTGGATGGTTAACCCACTGAGCAAGGCCAGGGATCGAACCCGCAACCTCGTGGTTCCTAGTTGGATTCGTTAACCACTGAGCCATGACGGGAACTCCATGATGCAATGTTTGGGAGGCAGAACTTCATTTTTTCTTCAGCTGGAAACTTAGCTTTGCTTCTCTGTATAGGCGGGGCCAGCAAGAACTTTGGACACAGACCCTTATTAGAGAAGAATCTTTGCAAAGAGCTTCTTGGTGATGTAACTCTAAAACCAGAAGGCTTCCAGGAGAGGAAGAGGGAAAAAGGACTCTGTGGCCTGTTGTCTCCCCAGATTCTCCTGCTGGTCAGAGCCCTGGGAAGGGAATGAACTGATCTGCGTAAGGAGCCCAGGGGGTCTGCTGAGGGAGTGGGGGACTCAAATTTAGCAACTGAAAACAACACCCACTGATGGTTTCTGAAGATGGAAGTCCACACGCTGCTGACCTAGTTTCTCTGCCTCACGGGCTGACATCAGGGTGTTGGTGAGGCTGGTGCTTCCTGGAGCTTGGGGGTCCTCCTCCAGACACACGTCGTTGCCAGAAGAATTTGATTTGCTGAGATTGTAGGACTGAGGCCCCCATTCTCTTGCTGGCTGTTGACTTGGGGCTGCTTTCAGCTTCTAGAAGGTAACTGTGCTTCTTCCCCACATCATCTCCACCTGCACTCAGCTCCATCAACCCTCTCGCATTTAGGATATCTTCTTTCAGGCCGGCAGGAGCATAGCTTCCTAACTTCTTTTAAGGCCTCCTTTGTTGAGGTCGGGTGCATTCAGGAAAATCTGCACTTGATTAACTTTCGATCACTAATCATGGAAATGATAACCCATCATATTTACAGACTCTAATGCTACTCAAGGGGAGGGGATTATACATGGCACTACCCGGGGTTGGACAGGAGGTGGATGAAACTGGGGAAGGTGGCGTTTAAGAGACACCTTGGAATCCTGCCTGGGATACCACCCTTGACCTTGAGAGTCAAAATTCCTAAGTCATACTGGAGAGGATTCAAGTCATTCTGATCAAAGTCAAACTGACAAGCAAGGGTACCTAAGAACTCGAAAGTACTCCCACAAGTAGAAGGGACTGGGAGTGGTGACTTGGTCTCACACAAAGGTTCAAAGTCTCCTGGGAGAGGGATGTTTTGGGTCAAGTAATTGGCTAAGGCTGTACTGAGATTTACTTAGGAACAACGACCAAGAAAAGCATAGTAGAGAGAGTGGAAAGGAGAACAGGGCCCAGATGCTGGAGAATTGTGTGTATTAAAGTAACTTGGACACATTGGTAACTAAATGGGTAGTGGTGTGGTCAGCCTTGTATTTTAGGTTACTCTGGCTGCAGAGTGAGAAATTGATTAGATAGTGATAGCAGCAAAACTAGAGTATTGAAGAGGCTTCCATAATCATCCAGGTGAGAGATGACATGGCCTAAGCCAGAACACAGTGATGAGGGCCAGAGTTAAGGATATTCAGCCATTCCCCCCAACAGGAACAGCTCTGTTATTTAGTAATGTATGCCAGTGTCTCTGCCTTCAATCAGACCTCATCATCTCTCTAATTGACTATATCAACAGCCCACTCCATCTGTTGTTTAATAGCTCTGTTGTTAGAAAGGCCAGGTCCAAATTTCTTGGTCTAGTATTCAAGGCTATATGTGATGTGGCCTTGTTCTTCTCTCCAGCTTCAACTTCTGTCTTCTTTCATCATGCAGTCTATAGAAATGTTACTTTCAACATTTTTGTAGTTCCCGAGTAAGTGAGCCTTTCCACATCATAGCCCTTCAGCCTAGAAAATTGCCAGAACTCCTACTCATCCCTCAAGGCCAAGCCCCAGTGCCCTTTTCCTCATTCTATAACTGTAGTCAGCTGAATAATGACCTCCAAAGACATCCAGGTTTGAATTCCTGGAACCTGTTACCACGTTACCTTATATGACAATAAGGGACTTTTGTAGATTTGATTGAGTTAAGGATCTTGAGATGGGGAGAGTATCCTAGATCAGGTAAACCTTAATTGTAATCACAAAACTTCTTAAAAGAGGGAGGCAGAGGAGATTTGACTGCAGAAGAAGAAGATGTGACAACAAAAGCAAGAGGCCGGAGTGATACAAGGAAGAAGTCATGAACCAAGAAATGCAAGTAGCCTCCAGAGGCTGGAAAAGGGCAAGGAAACCAAGTCTCCTCTAGAGTCTCCAGAAGGAACCAACCCTGCTGGCCCCTTGATGTTGACCCGGTGAAAGTGATTTCAGACATCTGGTCTCCAGAAGTAGAAGAGGAAAACAAATGTCATTTTAAGACACAACGTTTCTGGTAATTCGTCACAGCAGCAATAGAATACCGGGACGAAACCCCTCAGCAGCTCATCACACATGAACTAATGTTTCTGCTGGAAGAACTAACCACATATTTCTAACTATGGGTTTACAAGTCTATCTCCCCCACCAGATCATGAATTTCTCAAGTGCAGGGATCATGTCACTTGCCTTTGCGTCCTCGGTGTCCCACACAGTGCGTGGCCATAGCAGACCCTCAGGAATTGTTTGAAGAACAATTCAAAGAAAGGGATGGAAGGAAGGAGTCAAAGCAAGAAAAATGCTCCCTTGGGCATCTTACCAAGATGTTTGTACCCCCAACACCCTCTGTTTATCCCTGTCTACAGGATTTTGTTTTTTCTTGCTGACCACAGTACGGCAACTCCTCAATGGAGAAGTCAGGAACCGAGGAAGGATAAGTGAAAAGCTGGCCAAGAAGATGCTCTGTTTTTTCCCAGGTCAAAATGTGCCCTTCAAGAAAATGGGATACCAGAGAAAACTGTGAACTATCTCCTGGGGGAACTATCACCCCCACTTGAGAACCACTACTTTTGACGAATGCTCCTATTAGACTGTGGGAAATCTGTAGCAAAATAAATACAACATCTCTGAGCATTCACATCCTCGTGGTTGTTGGATATGGTGCCCTGCCTGGTTGGTCTTGGTGAGATTTGGCATCCTAATTCCTTCTTCCCAAGTCCTATGGAGCCTGATCCTTTTGCCAAACCACTCCTTCCAAAGGATTCTTATACACATATTTTCTGCAGTGAAATCCACGCCTAAGGACATACGCCCAGCTGCACTTTAATATTTCCTAAATCGCCATCAGCAGTACACTGACAAAGCACTTCTCAGGGTAGGTCCCCTCTGGCATGGCCAAGGGTAGCCACTGTTTGCTGAGTCTTCCCCGTTTGTCTCTTGGCTGATGACCTCATCTGCCACACTCCTGAGGCCACTCACTGCAGACTCCAGTGTTCTGTTCCTGAACTGAATGTGGTCAGAGCAGGATTCAGAATGATACACACAGACAAGTCTGCCAGGGACAACTGAGGCAGGCTTTCCTGTCCACGATTGGGTGTGGGGGTGGGAGGTCTTGCATTATGTTGTGCTCAATTAATTATAAGCATTACCTGCTTTATATTGTATAATACTGAGACATTGCGAAGGCATTCTTTTGGCACTGGCTTTCCTTAAAAGTAAAGGAAGTCCAAATGAGGTGAATTATGGAATTAATGGAGGAAGGGATCCCTTGAGCACTTGGATCAGGATGGGTCCACAGGTGGAAAGGGGCAAGCTCTGCAGAAAGATGCTGCGCTAAATAAAACTGGATTTTTTAAAACCAAATGGATTAGATAGACTCCTGGACCAACAGAAAGATGCAGTCAGCTGAGCAGTAGCCAAAGACATTAGGAAATTAAGGAAAAAAAAAAAAGCCCCTCAGAATTTAGGAGCCAAAGCAGAGGGTGTGAAATGCCTCAGCTGAGTTTGTAAGACAGGACTGACTCCAATACATTTTTGACAGTTTGTAGCCTAGCTTCAGAAGCACATAGTTCTCCATTCTCCACAAATACCCAGCTAACAGGCATTGTTATATTATTCCTTTTAGTTTGCATAATGCTGGACACTAAGGTGTTCGATAACTGTTGATGGATGCTTTTTAAATTCAACCATGATGCAAACACATAAGAAAGTAGTTATTTACAGATGAAGAAACCGAAGTTTGAACTTGTTTACGGACTGAAGGGCAAAGCAGGACTCAACTGAACATTTAACTCGATGGCTTTAGGTCCAGTTTTCCTTTCTGCACATTCATTGATAAGAATCGCTTGTATTTTGGCTCTCTCTTTCAAATTATGCCATCCTAAATCATTTTACCGAAGCTGATAGGAAGTAATAAAATGAACATATTTCACTTTTCATTCTTTTTCGTTCCCCAGGGAGAAGCAAAAGTCATAGGTTAAAAAGGAATTAGGTAATAGACCACCAAATGATCAAAAGCTGATTTCCCCAGAAGACCCACCAATTTGCAAAATGAGGTCAAAGTACTCAAGCTTTCCTTTAAAGAGCTTCAAGGTAAGCACCAACACGGATCTGGCCGAATGAAGTATGAGCCTGTGATGCTCTGGGTGAGCAGAGAGTACCAGGACTATGGAAGGACAACGGCCGCCCTGGGGCAGGGAGATCTGAGCTGGATCCCAGTTCTGCCACTTCCAAGCAATTCCAAGCACTTATACAAGTCCCTTAAGCTTTCTCAGCCTTTTCCCTTATCTTTGAAATTGAGCGAACAATATCCACATTACAGAGCTGTGGTGAGGATGACATGAAAGAGTAATAGGGACTTCAGGTTTCTGGTCCAGCATATAAAGAGCTTGGAAGTTGTCACTTTATCCTAACAAGAAATAAATGCTGCACAAACCAACACAACAACAACAACAACAACAAAAAAACCCCACAGACACACAAAAACAAAAAACTCTTCTCAGATTCATCAGAGAAGTGAGATCAGAGGGCAAACCACTGCCCACCAAATCGGTAAGACAGGCAAGCAGATACACAGGCAACTCATCACTGCTTACTGGAGCAGAAACCTCTATGGAAACCTTCCAGGCTAGGGAAACCTAAAGTATAATTGACAAATTTCCAGAAGCTCGGTGTGGATAAATCTGAGTTAAAGACTCTAAGGAGGAGTTCACTGTGGCTCAGCTGTAATGAATGCAACTAGTATCCATGAGGACGCAGGTTTGATCCCTGGCCTCACTCAGTGGGTTAAATATCCAACATTGCCGTGAGATGTGGTATAGGTTGCAGAAGGCTCGAATCTGGTGTCTGATGTTGCTGTGGCTGTAGTGTAGGCTGGCAGCTGCAGCTCCGCTTAGACCCCTCACTTGAGAACTTCCATGTGCCATGGGTGTGGCACTAAAAAAACAAAAGAGTGGTATTTCTGAACAACAGTTTTATCAATGGTATCATGATCACCAAAAATCAGGAAGGCTCTAAGGAGACCTATGCATATGAAAGCCTTCATTCTTTTTTGCAAGTTTGACCTCTAAGAGCTCTACCATACTCTCAGAGTGAAGATAAGAGAAAAATCTCTTTATGCTTCTGGCAGGAGAAGGAGGAAAAAGGTAGCCATTTTGAAATAGACCAGAGTATTCTATTATTTTTAACAAAGCCTGCTCTCAAGAGAAACTGATTTACCAAGCCTAACTATAGGGGCTTAATCAGAGCCCAGCTGACCTGGGGGAAGAAAAATACCCAACTAAAAGTCCCCCTAACTTTCCACGTGGGAGAAGGAAGCACACAGCTCCAGCCCCTTCTAGAAATCCTGTTCTACATTAGGAGGGGAAAAACGGAGAAGCACTTGTGGAACTTACAGTTCAGAGGCACAGATTCACTCAAAGACACAGATCTCATCCTAGAACTGTAGAATGCTTCTGTTCCCTCTAGACATTCCCACCACATGACTCATGACCTATTCATTATAGTTTCTTTTACCCAATATATCATGTCCAGCCATCAAGAAAAAAATTATGAGGTATACTAAAAGGCAAAAATCACAATCTGAAGAGACACAATAAGCATCAGAACCAGATATGGCAGGAACGTTGGAAATCTCAGACCAAGAATTTAAAACAACTGTGATTAATATGATAAGGGCTCTGATGGAAATAGTACACAGCATGCAAGAACAGATGAGCAATGTAAGCAGAGATGGAAATTCCAAAAAAGAATCAAAAAGAAATGCTAGAGATCAAAAACACCGTCCCAGAAATAAAGAATGCCTTTGATGAGCTCATTAGTAGACTGGACACAGCTGAAGAAAGAATCCCTGAGCTTGGGGATATGTCAATACAAACTTCTAAAACTGAAAATCAAAGAGAAAAAACACTGAGAAAAACAGGAACAGGATATCCAAGAACTGTGAGACAACTGCAAAAGGTAATACCAGAAGGAAAAGAGAGAAAGGAACAGAAGCAGTATTTGAAACCACAATGACAGAGATATTTCCCAAGTTAATATCAGACATCTCACCATAGATCTAGGGAATTCAGAGAACATCAAGCAGAATAATTGTGAAAAAAACCCACACTTGGACATATCATATTTAAACTGCAGGAAATCAAAAGTAAAGAAAAACATCATTTTTTTTTTTTGCCTGTACCTGTGGCATGTGTAAGTTCCCGGGCCAGGGATCAAACCCTTGCTACAGCAGTGACAATGCCGGATCCTTACCCGCTAGGCCACCAGGGAACTCCAAGATAGATGTGTTAAGTAACTAGATTGTGAGAACACTTTCACACTGTATGTGTGTATCAAATCATCATGTGTACACTTTAAATATACTACAATTTTATTTGTCACTTATATGCCAATAAAGCTAGAAAAAAAGAAAAAAATTTCTTTAAAGAGAAGGAAAATAATATAGGTCCAAAATTCACAACTACGTAAAGAAAGTAAGACCGTTAGAGAAGAAATATGTAAGAGAAAATTAATTAAAACCTTTTTCTTATTAGTTAATGATCTAAAAATTCAAAATATAGTAGTTCCCCATTGTGGCTCAGCAGTAAAGAACCCGACTAGTATCCATGTGGGTTTGATCCCTGGCCCTGCCCTGTGGGTTAAGGATCTGGAGTTGCTGTGAGCTACAGTGTAGGTCACAGCCGTGGCTCGGATCTGGTGTTGCTGTGGCATCTGCAGCTCCAATTTGACCTCTGGCCTGGGAATCTCCATATGCCATGGGTGAGGCCCTAAAAAATATATAAACAAAAAAATTAAAAATAAAAATACAATGACAACACTGTGTTTGATGCTTACAGCTTATATATAAGTCAAATGAATATCAACAATGATATAACAACAATGAATAACAATGATATGAGGCCAGATGGAAGATTTAGGGGTATTTTGTTAATATAAGACACTTCACCTGTAAAGCAGTATAGTCTGAAAGTGGACTTGGATTAGTTATAAATATATACTGAAAACTCTAGGGCAACCACTGAAAAATAAATAAAGAAGTATGATTGGTATGCTAAGAAAAGACAGGCTAAAGAAGAAAAAGCACATAATTACATCAACAGATACAGCAAAAAGCATTTGAGAAAATTCAACACTAATTTATGACTAAAAAAAGAGGAATAGAAGGGAACGTCCTCAAATTGATAAAAAATCTACAAAAAAATCCTACAGCTAATATCATACTTGATGAAAAACTTGAAACTTTCTCATAAGATTGGGTACAAAGCAAGGATGTCCTCTCTATTTCTTTTCAACAGTGTTTTGGAAATCCCAGCTAATGCAATAAGATAAGAAAAGAAAAGTTATATAGATTGAGAAAGAAGAAATAAAACTTTGCAAATGTCATTATTATCTGTGTAGAAAATTAGAAAGAATTGAAAAAAAAAAACCTCCTGGAACCAGTAATAAATGACTACAGTAAAGTTGCAGTCTACATAGTTAATATAAAAACGTCGATCTCTTCCATTTAAGAATAAACAAACGCAAGTGGAAGTTAAGACACATAACCATTTACATTAGCACCCCCTGCCAAATGAAATACTTATGTATAAGTTTAACAAATATGTCCAAAATATAAATGAAGAAAATTACAAAACTCTGATAAAAGAAATCAAAGAAGAACTAAGTAAATGGAATATCTTTCTATGTTCATGGATAAGAAGATTCAATATGTTCAAGATATTAGTTCTTCTCCACATCATCCAATAAAAATCCCCACAAGTTATTTTGTGGGTAGCACAAATTGTAAAATTTATATGGAGACCAAAAGACCCAGGATAGACAACACCTTATTGAAGGAGAACGAGCTGTCCTGAACTGCGGTTCCTCTGCTATTCTCAGATAAACCCATTTCGCTGGTAAACAGAAGAGAGCTGAGGAATGTGTCCTGAGGCACTGCACAGAGGATGAGGGGGAACCATCAGGGGATGCGAGAAAGTGAGCAACTGGTGAGGTGGCGGCTGATCAGGTGAGGGTGTTGAGATGGGGTGCTTGTTTATCTGTGTCAAATGTTGCTGATAGGTCAAGTGAGATGAGAATGGATAGTTGACCATTGGACTTAACAGTTTGGAGGTCCCCAGTTTCTGTGTCATGGGGACAACATCTAGGTTGGAGGATCTCAATAGGAACTGGAAGGAGAGAGTTTGGAGCTGCTCTACATACTGTAGATCATTTGGGCGTCTGAAGAGTTGCAAAGAAGTGGGGAAAAACCTGGTGGGGCAAGTGTGGTGGAGATATAAAAAAATCACACAGCGTGTTTGTATGCTGGTGAGGATGAAGTAGAAAGACAAATATGTATTGTTAACTATAGTCAGCATGCTGTGCATTAGATCCCTAGAACTTACTCATCTTCCAACCTGAAGTTGTTTGTTTGTTTGTTGCTTTTTAGGGCCACACTCACAGCATGAGCTAGAGAATGCAGGTGGCCTCTAGAAGTGTAAACCTCTCGGGCAGGACACCGGGTCCTCAATTCTACCACTACAAGGAACTGAATTCTGCAAATGACCCGAATGAGTCTGGAAGCAGATTCCTTCTCAGAACCTCCAGTGAGAGCTCTCAGCCTGGCCAACACCTTGATTTTGTCGCCGTAGCCCTGAGCCGAAAACCCAGCTGAGCCACCTCACATTGGAGGTAATAAATGGGTGTTATTTTAAGCTGCTGAGTTTGTGATAATTTGTTATGACAGCAATGAAAAACGAATACACCCAGTCGCTACCTATCACTGAGTGACGAGGGACCCTGAAATGTTTATAACAAGAGAGCTTTTCTCCAACTCAAGAATCAGAGACCTGGCTTTTCTTGGCTTCCCAAAGATGTCAAACTGATGCTTCGAACTGTTGTTAAAACACGACTTTAGGAGTTCCTGTCCTGGCTTACTGGTAATGAACCTGACTAGTATCCACGAGGATACGGATTCGATCCCTGGCTCCACTCAGTGGGTTAAGGATCCGGCATTGCTGTGAGCTACGGTGCAGGTCAGCAGCTACAGCTCCAATTCGACCCCTAGCTTTGGAACTTCAATATGCCACAGGTGGGCCCCAAAAAGACAAAAACAAAAAATAAAACCCCACCACTCTCTTCTGATTCTCCTAGTGTCAGAAATTCATATGAACCAAAATAATAGAAGCTGTTCTGTAGCTTTTTTCAAATTGTGGGAGGAAACGTTAGAGACTTTGCCCCTTTGCATAAGCTGGGCTGTGTTTAACTAAAGGTCTGATTTTCTGTTAAACTTCAGAGGAAGTGAGAAATGGCTGCTTTCCTAGAATGAGCAAATGCCACCAAAACTAAAAGTCAAATGCAGTTGACATTAAATACAGTATTTCCAGTGGGACAAAGTGGGGCACTTGAAAGACCTGTTCCCACAATCACCCACAAAACCTATTCTCTGGGCTTGCGGTGAGTGCTAATGGAAGCCAGTTAAACTCTCTCAGCCCCTGGCCTTCCCACCACCTGTGACCTATATTAGCCACAATAAGTCTGTTTTCACAGACAAAACCCCCTTGGCGACCAACGTGGAGAAGTGCTGTGTGGCTGGTTCCCCACTGTAGATGTTACATTCATTCATGCAGGTTTCTCAGGCGCCCCCAGCCCTGCCAGCTTTCAGCATCACTCTGAGCTGCACACTGTTTTATCCCCTCATGTGGCTTTGGAGGACAGAGAAATAAAGGAGGACCAGACACAGGGCGGGTTCCAGCGGAGCTAAATCTGCACAGGAAACTCAAGCTTGAACTAAGCTCCCTGGACGCCTGGGAGCTTCAAGAAGCAGAGAGAGGCAGACGTGTAAAGGAAATATGCACAAACTGGGGAGCCAGGCTGCAGCAGGTGTGAATTCCAGCTCCACCCCTTAATAGTCGTTTATCCTTAGATGTGATTTTTAACCACTCTGAGCTTCAGTTTCCTCATCTGCAAACTGGGGATTGTGGAGTTCCTGCGGTGGCTCAGCGGGTTAAGAACCCCCATAGTGTCCCTGAGGATGTGGCTTCAATCCCTGGGGTTCAGTGGGCTAAAGATCTGGTGTTGCCACAAGCTTCCGCACAGGTTGCAGATGCAGCTCTGATCCAGCACTGCTGTGGCTGGTAGTGCAGGCCAATTCAACCCCTAGCCTGGAAACTTCCATATGCCACAGGTGTGGCCCTAAAAAGAAAACAAAATTTTTTTTAAAAAATAGGGGGAACAGTACTAGATTGAAAGTACAGGGGGGGAGTTCCCACCGAGGCTCAGCAGTAACGAATCCGACTAGTATCCATGAGGATGCTAGCCTCGCTGTCCTCGCTCCATGGGTTAAGGATCCGGCATTGCTGTGAGCTCTGGTGTAGGTCACCAATGCTGCTCGGATCCCGCGTTGCTGTGGCTGTGGTGTAGGCTGGCAGCTGCAGCTCTGATTCAACCCCTAGCCTGGGAACTTCCGTATGCCTCAGGTGAGGCCCTAAAAAAAAAAAAATACTATAAATGAAGTAATGTACCCTTCCTACTTTAGTGTGTTTTCCGTTACCTGTACCTTGCCTTTTTTTTTTCAATCTGTGGCACTTATCACCATCTGACATCAGCATATCAACATGTTTATTGTTTAAACATCCATCTCCCTGCTCACCAGAATAATGTAAGCCTCCTGAAGCCAGGGACTTGGCTTGGTCGCTGCTGTATCCTTGGTACCTACAGGCAACAAGGGGCAGGAGAGCTTAGTGCTTAAAAGCATGGGCTCCTGAACCAGGTTTCTGGGGTTTCAGTATGGACTGCAAACTACTTGCTATGTGAACCTGGGAAAATTCTTAACTTCTCAGTTTCCCCATCTGTAAAATAAGGGCAATAGTAGAATCTAGGGAGACTGAAGGGCTAAGAGTTATCCGAAGGATTAAGCAGCTGATGCATGTAAAGCATTTATAATAATGTTAGGCACACAGTAGGTAGTCAATCAATATTAGCTAATAACGGAGTTCCCGTGTAGTTCAGTGGTTAACGAATCCGACTAGGAACGATGAGGTTGCGAGTTCGATCCCTAGCCTTGCTCAGTGGGTTAAGGATCTGGCGTTGCCGTGAGCTGTGGTGTAGGTCGCAGAGGCGGCTCGGATCCCGCGTTGCTGTGACTGTGGTGAAGGCCGGCGGCTACAGCTCCTGTTAGACCCCTAGCCTGGGAACCTCCATATGCTGTGGGTGCAGCCCTAGATAAGGCAAAAAGACAAAAAAAAAAGAAAAAAATTAGCTAATAACAACAATAATGGAAGCTGGTATATTGTAGGTGATGACTAGGTATTGTTTGAATGAATGATAAATTTTTCCAAAATTCTTGGAACTATGCCTTAGTGCACAGTAGGCCCTCAAGGAATGACAACTGCACAAAGTGGCACACTGGAATATGTTTAGTAACAGATTCTCAGAAGGCGGGGGGGGGGGTTGTCATGTTTGTTGGTGTCATCCATTGTGGCTAATTTCAGCTACCAACTGGACACCCGGTGTGCAGAGATTTGACAAGTAACATTCCATGACAGAGAGTTTCTATCATTCAGATAGCAATAAATACATATAACCCCGAGAACATAGAGAGTAAGAATTAGGAAGTAATGAGTTTTAAGTGTTTATTACATTTGTTTTAGTGTAATTTAATTGTAAGTTTGCATAATGTAATTTTAATAATTGCTGAATTTCATTTTCAATAACAGCTCTCAGGTTTCCTGAAACTGTAACAATTGGCTCTTCTGAGCCGGTACAAGTTAACTCCAGCACACAACTGGCTGTACATATGTTATTTTTCCCTATCCCTGATAGGTACACCTTCCCAGCCCAAAATAAGAAAGAAAGAGTGACATAAATGCTTGTGCAGCAATCTAGGGCAGACCTCTCTCCCAGACGAAGCATGGAATCGATCTCAAAGAGGACATTAATTGATCTCCTTCTAAACCCTTGGCCAAACCTGGTGAAACAGGTCAAGTCCCAGGCCATACCCTTCTATAGGACTGCCTAGACTTCCTGACTGTGCTAGAATTTCACTGTCTCAAAAACTGCTGGAAATACATGAGCCGTTAGCCTAGACTTGGATATCTCCGGATTACATGGTTATTTAAGAGACCAGACTTTAGGGATTTGTGCAAAGTGACTAGACAGGGCAGTTGTGAAGGCCATAGCTGTGTCAATAGTCATTGTCACGGCTGTGGGCTGTGCATTCTCCCACCACTCAGTTTTCTTACTCTGAGCTCCATATTCAGGACAATAGAAAATAGGAGATCTGGAGAAAATTCAGTTTAGTCTGGTCATCTCGCTTTGGTCCATTGATTACAGCCTCCAAAGTAAGCTCCTCAATTACCCGGGGCCATTTCTAGGAGCAGGGGCATTAGGGCCCTTCACGTGTCCTGTCAGCAGGGCAACCAACCACCCTGATTATACAGGACTCTCCAAGTTTTAGCACCAAAGACCCAGAGTCTCAGGAAATCCTTCTACCCCAGGCAACCAGGACAGCTATTCCCTCTTAACACTTGGCCCCCTGGTAAGCCTGGCTTTCAGTCTGCCAGGAGGGCCTCAGACAGTGATTCTCCCAGAGTCCTTCAGACAAAGGGTCTTCTCCAGGGTTCTTCAGACCAAGGCTGTGACGTAGGAGCATGCACAGATCCAAGAGGTCAAGAATTAGAAGTTAGGGCGTCTTGGGCAATAAGGGGTGCTACAACAGAATTTCTCAGACTGGGGGGGGGGCTTTAAGCAACCAACATTTATTTTGCACAGTTCTGCAGGCTAGAAGTCCAAGATCAAGGCATAAGCCTGGGAAATATAGGTCAGCCGGGCAGTCATACAGCCAGTACAGCAGGGAGGCAGCCGTCTCCAACACACATATCACTGGGAAGGACAGTGACTGCCCTGCAGATGTGTAGGGAAGAAGTTCAGACACACAACCGCTGGATGAACCAGAACTAGATTAATAAGTCTGCCTCAAACCAGTGATTTCCAACCAGCAAATTACTGCTTCTAAGGAGACAGGAGAGATCCTGCCTCTCCTCCAAAAGGTACAGCGCTGTCCCCAGGCACCTTCGCGATGTGCCTTCCCTGTACCCTGTCCAACCAATCCGCACACAACCCGTGTCACCACCTCACCTGTCTGGAATCCCAGTCTTCATCAGGGAACAGAAGACACCGAAGCAAATAAGAGTATCCTCTCAACAGAGAGAAGTGGGGATTCCTTACTGAACTCAGACACCAGAGCTGCTCCCAGTGGTACCTGCTGGCCCCTCACTGTGGCGCATCCCGGGAGGGGCTTAGGGGTTTTGCTGTTCCCCGGGGTTCCTCTTAGCGCTCCTCCTGCAATTGTAGACCACAGGAGCAGCCCATGAGCGCTCCCGTGGTTCCTAATAGTAACAAAACCTCACCATGGAGACTCCTTGTCCTCCGACGGTTGCTGCTCCCCCAGAGTAATGGAAGTGCAGCTACAACGCCAACTATAAAGGATCGTCAGTGCTCTATTTCCATGCCAAGGAGGAGGCTGTGCCAAGATGGGCATTATGTTTGTTAAGAAATAAGCTGAACAGAAACCATGACTCAAAAAGACACATGTACTCCAGTGTTCATTGCAGCACTCTATGCAATAGCCAGGTCATGGAAACAACCTAAATGCCCATCGACGGAGGAGTGGATAGGGAAGATATGGTACATACACACAATGGAATATTACTCAGCCATTAAAAGGAACGAAATAACATTTATAGCAACATGGATGGACCTAGAAATGATCATGCGAAGTGAAACCAGTCAGACAATTAGACAGCAACACCCAATGCTACCGCTTACATGTGGAAACTAAAAAGACACAATGAACTTACTTGCAGAACAGACAATGACTCACAGACTTTGGAAAACCTTTGGTTTTTCAAACAAGACAATCTGGGGGGTGGGGGGAAGCACTGAGGGTTTGGGATGCAAATGCTACCAAATTGACTTGTGATGATTTTTGTACACCTATAATTGCAATAAAATTCATTAAGAAAAAATAAGTAAATTTAAGAACCTCACGAAAAAAAAAAAAAAGGAAATTAGCTGAACAAACATGTGCCAGGCACTGTCCTAAGTGCTGGGAAGAGAATGATAAATAAGACGTGTATTTTTTCTGTGTCTCATATTGCCCATTGCCAACCCACACGGCAGCCGAGTGCTTTTGCTGAAAGATAAACCAAGCTTCATCGCCCCCCTGCTTACAGCAACTCCTCGCTCAGCCAGTTCCCCTCTTCAGCATCATATTCAGTGCATTAAAAACAGACAAGCAGGAGTTACCATTGTGGCTCAGTGGTTAACGAATCCGACTAGGAACCATGAGGTTGCGGGTTCGATCCCTGGCCTTGCTCAGTGGGTTAAGGGTCCGGCGTTGCCGTGAGCTGTGGTGTAGGTCGCAGACGTGGCTCGGATCCCGCGTTGCTATGGCTGTGGCGAAGGCCGGCGGCTACAGCTCCCGTTAGACCCCTAGCCTGGGAACCTCCATATGCCGCGGGTGCGGCCCTAAGGCAAAAAGCCAAAAAAAAAAAAAAGGAAATCCAGACAAGCAGAGTGGGGCAAGAACCCGGGATGCGGGATTTAGCAATGTTGGCTTGCCCTGGGCCAGCTCCAGGAGAACATGCTTAAATGCTGGCATAGGTGGAAGTCATATAAAGAGAGCCCTGAGCGTGCAAAACTAGGTCCTCAGCCTGGAAAGGCAAAGGGCTGCTCAGGGGCCATTTGAAACGTGCTTTCTCTCCAACAGTGTTTCATCAGAACATGGGTATTCTCACTCCGTTCCTCACCTTCCTCCGTACCAGCAGCTCTTTTCCCCGTCGAGTCCCCAGGTACATCTTTCTAAAGGTGACCACTCACTCTGCAAGACCCTGAACAGACCTGAAAGCAGTTTGATCGGCTAGGAATCTCTGAAAAAGCCACCCCCGCCACACCCCACCCCCACCTCTCCACCCCTCCACCAACAACCATGTGCATTTCCCCTGGAACTTGCTGCATTTTCACCAAATGCGCTTCCTTCATTTCTCCTGAGATCAAACTCAACAGGCCACCCCCTCCAGGAAGCCCTCCCAAATGCACCGCCATACCCCTCCTCTTTCTAATCATTTATTCACTCTGTCACCTTCCAGCAGTTATGTATTTATGTGTGCACATTTGACTCTGTCCTTCTCCACTTGTCGATACGTCATTGAGACTACAGATCCTTTCATTTTTATCCCAGACCTGTAGAATCAAAGGTATTGTGGAATTCAGAACGTCTCAAATTTGAGGAAAATAATAGAGGCGCTGGGATAGCACCTATAATCAAACCCATTCCTATTTGTTCAGTGAGATATTCACACCAAGCATGATACGTAAAGATTTTTTTTGTCTTTTTGCCTTATCTAGAGCTGCACCCGCGGCATATGGAGGTTCCCAGGCTAGGGGTCTAACAGGAGCTGTAGCTGATGGCCTTCACCACAGCCACAGCAACGCAGGATCCAAGCCGCGTCTGCGACCTACACCACAGCTCACGGCAACACTGGATCCTTAACCCACTGAGCAAGGCCAGGGATCGAACCCGCAACCTCATGGTTCCTAGTCGGATTCGTTAACCACTGAGCCACGACGGGAACTCCGAGGATACATAAAGTTTTTTTATCAGCTTTTTATCAGTCCGGGTCAGGTTTTGCCGTACATGAGTTTAGTATTTCAGAAGCGTGGGTCTGTGTTACTAATAATTAACGCCACTACCGAACCTTCCTCTGGCCTCTGTGCTCTGTGCCTATTATCTCATTTAACCCACAGCAGCGCCATGGGAAGCGGGCATTGTTTTCCACACATGGTAGAGGAGGAAAGCGAAGTTCAGAGGGGTTATTTGTCCAAGGTCAGACTTCTAGAAAATAGAGGAACCAGCATTCAAACCCAAGGCTGCCTGACCACAAGCTTGACGTTCAAGGTCAAGTTTTCATACTGAATGTGATTCCTCTCCTACCTCCCATGACGGGGCTCCACATGCAAGACGGAACATACAGATGCTTGGCAATGAGGCGGACAAACAGAAGAGCAGCGAATTTTTTTATTTGGCATTCACGGGTTACATTTTCCTTCTTCCAAAAAAGACTCTACAGGGCGTAAAGTGTCAGTGCCGTAAAGCAGGCACCATACCTCTGCAAGTCCAGATGTGACCACGGAGGATGAAGGCACGTCCCTGTCAGCTGACGGGTCACAGCAGGGAGCCAAGGACCACACCGACCACCACGTGTGTTCATCGGCTCGCACAGAATCGATGGTCAACATTCAAAAGCCAGAGGAATTCAGTTCAGAGTCCAAAGAGATTCTCCAAATATTAAAAATGTTTTCTTACTATGTGTTTCTCGTTGCTCATCATTTTTTCTCTTGAAAAATCAGGTATTTCCACTCTACAGTGTTTTTGTTCCTTCAGGGGAGCAGCTTGAGGCGGGGTAAGCGTCCACTTAGCAACGGCCCCCCACTTCTGCACGCCTGGATTTGGAGGGAATTTGAGTTTGGGAGGACGACATCTGATGGCTTGCCCTGTCACGCTGTCCAGCAGGCTGACACTCTGTTTTCTGATCTCAGGGAGGCACGTGGGTTGTATAGTTTTGTTTTGTTTTGTTTTGTTTTTGAGAGTTAAGTGTTATTTGGGATGAAGTTAGGACGTAAGCCCAGGAGTCAGCATTTCAGGTAGCCCTGAGAAACCACTCTGAGGTGGCGAGGGGGGAAGCTAGGATATATGAGGTTTTGCAACAAAGGGGAGGGAGCCAGAATAAAGGACTTACAGATAACCGGGTTTACAGAAAACCATTTCTATGGGAAGACATAAAGGTCCGGGCTTCCTGGAAGTACTCTGCTGATATGCTTTCTTGAGTTCCCTCAGGGCCCATTGGCCCATCCTTGGGAGTGGCTCTTGTCACACATGACCGTGACATCTTTATAGTTTTTCTAATGCAAGTCAAGGATTTCCAGTAAACATGATACCTTGAGGATCATATTTTCAGCAAAGCCACCAACAAATAGCAAGAACAGCTTGAGAGATAAAAACAGAGAAAGTGAGGCAGAGGGAGAGAGAGAGCATGGGGAGAGAGATGGAGAAAGAGAGAAGGGGGTGTTTATTTGTGCTGGAAACAGAAATCTGAAGTGATGGAAGAAAATAAAGTACACCTTTAGTTTCCAGAAGGAGGCAGAGGTGACCGACCCAGTGTCAGCTCCTAAGAGGTCAATTTCCTCCTGTGAAGCAGAGCAACCAGAACCTAGGTCACTTCTTGAACCCAGACTCCGCCACCCTGTAGAGGAAGTTGAGAAAAGCTGCAACCAACTGTTGCTTGGGGTCAGGGCATATACATAAAGACTCTATGATCAGAGGACCTAAATGAAACAGACAATGTCACAACAGGACCAGGCCACAGCCACCTTTTTTGAAAAACTACCAAAAGAATGCAAATATAAGTTCTATCTTCCTAACTAGCAGAGAGAAGACAGAAAGGAAAAAGTTATATTCACCAAAAGGTAGGAAAATGAAAAAGAAAGAGAGGGGAAATAAAGGAAGAATGTACTGGAGAATCTTTTTTTTCTTTTGTCTTTTTGCCTTATCTAGGCCACGACTGTGGTGTGTGGAGGTTCCCAGGCTAGGGGTCTAACAGGATCTGTAGCTGCCAGCCTACACCACAGCCACAGCAACGCCAGATCCTTAACCCACTGAGCAAGCCCAGGGGATCGAACCCACAACCTCATGGTTCCTAGTCGGATTCGTTAACCACTGAGCCACGACGGGAACTCCGTTAAAATGTATCTATTTCCCGGGTTTTCCCAGTTCCCCAGATGATCATCCAACATCCAAGTTTACCAGTTTCATGACTTTTCTCAAGGTCAGTAAAAACACCTGCAAAGTTTACACTGGAACTGTGAAAAGAGGCAAATATTCCTTTTCCTGCCAGTGGGAAGCCAGAGGTTTGCCCATTACCATCTAAGGCCCACACTGCAGGAAGCTTCTACCTTCCGACCCTCCGTTCCTAGCACCAGCCCCTCACTGGGGACGTCTTGTTGATAGAGCTCTCAGAAATAAATGGGATAGCAGTAAAATCCAGAGACGCGATCTTGCCAGACCTTGTCAAGGGCCCCATGGGCAAAGGGACCTTGAACGGATCAGCCCACCTCCCATCTTGCAAAGAAAGAGAGTGGAGTTCCTGTTGTGGCGCAGCGGAAACAAATCCGACCGCTATCCACGAGGTGGGTCCGATCCCTGGCCTCACTCAGTGGTTTGGCAATCTGATGTTGCCATGAGCTGTGGTGCAGGTTGCAGATGAGGCTCAGATCTGGCGTTGCTGTGGCTGTGGTGCAGGCCAGCAGCTGTAGTTTCAATTTGACCCCTAGCCTGGGAACTTCCCTATGCCTCAGGTTGGGCCCTAAAAAGCAAAAATAAATAAAATAAGATAAGTAAAATAAAATAAAAGTAAAGTAGAAGTTCCTGTTGTGGCTCAGCAGATGCAAATCTGATTAGCATCCATGAGGACACAGGTTCTATCCCTGGCCTCACTCAGTGGGTTAAGGATCTGGCGTTGCCATGAGCTGTGGTGTAGGTCACAGACACGGCTCAGGCCTAGCGTTGCGATGGCTATGGCATAGGCCAGCAAGCTACAGCTCCGATTCAACCCCTAGCCTGGGAATTTCCATAGGCTGCAGCCCTAAAAAGACAAAAATAAATAAACAAATAAAAGTAAAGTAAAATAAAATAAAATAAAATAGTAAAGCAAAATAAAATAAAATTAGATAAAGTAAAATAGTAAAGTAAAATAAAATAGAATAGTAAAGTAAAATAAAATAGTAAAGCAAAACAAAATAAAATTAAATAAAGTAAAATAGTAAAGTAAAATAAAATAAAATAGCAAAGTAAAATAAAATAGTAAAGCAAAATAAAATAAAATAAAATAGTAAAGTAAAATAAAATAAAATGAGAGCAGTGATGGCCCTTCCTCTAATCACCAACCCCACTGCCTCTCAGATCTAACACTGATATATATTCCTCTCAGATATAACACTGGTGATTGGATTCTGAGCAAAATGCCCTCCCCTCCAGTCTCCTGCACTGAATGGAGGCAGTGATTTGTTAGCTGGTCTGAAAATTTCCCGACTTTCCAAATCAGCTCAGTTTTCTGGACCTGGGAAAGAAAGCCCAGCAGGCTGCGTGCCCCCGGCATCCTGGGAGCCGAGGTGCTGCCAAGTCCCCACTCCTGGAGCCTGCCATGTAATGGAGATAAGGTCAATTGCTTTGTTGTTCGGGTTTGGACCTGAGAGGCAAGCATCCAATTTGAGATCAAATAAATGGATTCTGGGTCTGAATAAGCGTTTTCAATAGAGTTCACTCTAGAGCAGTCTGAAAATCAGAAAGATGTACCAGCAAAATTCTGCCTGTGTTTCCTGAACTAAAAAAAGAGAAGAGCTCCCCCAACCCCTCAGCCAGTTTCCCAGGACAGGATGCATCTCTACCCGATCCTATGCTTTACCTTTAGGAAAGTATAGTCACAGGCTTAGGGAATAGGGCATGGTCATACGCAATTTTGACTTGAATGAAGACAAACAGAATTTTAATGTATAGAACAAATGATTCCAAAATAGAAAGAGCTAAGGTTTATTGAATGATTACTAGGTCCTTGACACTGCTTCAAGTACTTCATAGCTATACAATATTACCAACTCACTATTTGCAAAATAATAATAACAGTGTTAACGATAGCAAATCCCCCCCACACACACACACTATGAGGCACTAGTGTGTACCATTACTACCCCTGGTTTACAGAGGAGAAAACTGTGCTAGTGCCAAGATCCAAACCTAGGACTTCTGACTCTCAATCTCAAGGGCATAACTACTAATCTACCTAGAAAGCACTCTTACAATGCACTACATCAAAAAAATTTCAGGAGTTCCTGTCGTGGCTCAGTGGTTAACGAATCCGACCAGGAACCAGGAGGTTGCGGGTTCGATCCCTGGCCTTGCTCAGTGGGTTAAGGATCCAGTGTTGCCGTGAGCTGTGGTGTAGGTCGCAGACGCGGCTCGGATCCCGCGTTGCTGTGGCTGTGGCGAAGGCCGGCGGCTACAGCTCCTGTTAGACTCCTAGCCTGGGAACCTCCATATGCCGCGGGTGCAGCTCTAGATAAAGGCAAAAAGACAAAAAAAAAAAAATTTCAGGATCTATGAGTCTCACCTATAATAAAGCACACCCCCTTTCTCCCCCTCCAAAGACCTATATTTAGCCCCGTCTTTAGTTTCTAGAATTTCACATTGTCAGGGAAGCCACCTCTCAAAGAAAGAGGGATCCTCTTTCAGACCTAGGATGTGAATTATGATCAGCTTGGGCCCCGCGGGACAATTTCTTTTCTCTTTGCTGGGGATTGGTGGACACGTGACCCAGATCCAGTGATGAGACGTGGCAGAGGTATTTGGGAAGGGTTTTCACTCCATGATGAGTAGATAGACCGAGAGCGTCCTCTACATTTTTCCTTTTTTTTTGAATGTGTGGAAAGCACGATGCTAGGAGTTGAGACAATTATTCTAGGCTTGACAGCCTCTGGACAAAAAAGCCAACCTGCTGAGGATGGCAGAACAGAAAGATTTCTAAAAACCTGGGTCTCTGATGACAGATGGAGCCTACACAGCAAACCTGGACTCCCCCATCTGCAGACTTCTTGCTGTAAGGATAGTTTTCTACCTTTGTGGCTTGAACTGTTGTAAGGCACTGTGTCACTTTGCCTCTGAATGCACCCTGACTAGTACATATATCCATGGAGTTATGTATAGACTTATGCTATATCTACACGTCTTCCGTCTTTCGTCATTCCAGTTGACTTGTAGCTACACGGTCAGATAAGACCAGTCAGTCAAGGGAGGAAAGGAAATGTGTTTGAGCGGCAACTTATCAACACTGTTCTGGGGGAGAAAAAAAAAAAGCTGAAGACTGCTGTACTATCATATACCAATCCCCGAGCCCAAATCTTGCTTAGATGCGCTCCCGGCAGACTGTGACTCAGCAGTAAATAGAACGAAGTAGCTCCCCAGTTTCCTATCAGTAAAACAAGCTATCAGGACGAGGTGATCCTTACACCTTGTCGATGCCTGGGGATCCTTCAGCACCGACATTTGATGCTTCATGTTTTATCTGTCTGTCTATTAAGAAGGGTCACGTGCTAATCATTTCTAGAGCTGCCCTATAAATAATGGCCATCTCTTTCAATACTTGATAAAACTATAAGAGTTCATCACAACCCCAAGGCCTTCCTCTCTGCAGACCTCAGCGCCTTATCAGAAAACGGAGAAAACGAGGAAAAGGAATACCTTCTAAGGCCCTTTTCAGCTCAGATGCTCTTGAATCTGGCCAGATTCTGAAGTATGAGATTCTTAAGCATTGGTGTAGACTTTTTGCAAAGCTTACGCAGTCAGGTCCTGACAATGTCTGGATCACGTAGAAGACTTTTTACCTTAACTTTTCATTAAGGTAAAAGTTAACTGACTTAAAACTGTGAGCTCCTTATACCCCGGATTCTCCTAACACACCACACGTGAACAGAGTAGGTTCTCACTAAGGACTGGTAATCCAGTAGTGGTGCCATTTTTTAAAGCCTTTTACATTTCTTCCCTTTTTTACTGTAGTATAGTCAAGTTACAATGTTGTGTTACTTTTCAGATGAACAGCAAAGTGATTCAGCTGTGTGTATGCGTGTGTGCATATGTGTGTGTATAGCATACCTATATATATTCTTTTTCATATTCTTTCCCCATACAGGTCATTACAAAATATTGAATATAGTTCTCTGTGCTTTACAGTAGGTCCTTGTTTATTTTATATACAGCAGTGTGTATGTGTTCGTCCCAAACTCCTAAGTTAATCCCTTGCCCTTTGGTAACCATAAGTTTGTTTTTTATGTCTGTGGGTCTATTTGTTTTGTGTATAAGTTCATTTGGGGTTTGTTTTTTTTTTTTTTTTGGTAGATTCCACATGTAAGAATTATCATATATTTGTCTCTGTCTGGCTTCCTTCACTTAGTATGAGAATCTCAAGATCCATGCCTAGAGCATCTAGTATCTGACAGAGATTTTAAACAGGGTATCTGAGCTCCTCATAATAATCCTGCAAGGGCAGTCTTTTACATCCATCACCTGAATAAGACTCTCCTGCCTATAGGCCAGTCTCTGCATGGTGTCCCATCCAAATCAAACCCCAAGCCAAGCCCAACAACTTGAAAACTTATGTAGTTTTTTTTTTTTTTTTGGCCTTATCTAGGGCTGCACCCGCGGCATATGGAGGTTCCCAGGCTAGGGGTCTAACAGGAGCTGTAGCTGCCAGCCTTCGCCACAGCCACAGCAACGCGGGATCCGAGCCGCGTCTGTGACCTACACCACAGCTCACGGCAACGCCGGGTCCTTAACCCACTGAGCAAGGCCAGGGATCGAACCCGCAACCTCATGGTTCCTAGTCGGATTCGTTAACCACTGTGCCACGAAGGGAACTCCAAGATAGGTTTTGATGTAATGCTTTACAACACAGAGGCTTCAGAATTCAGCCACAGGGTCACTCGACCCCACGGGAACAGGCACATTCGGCCGACCCCCATTTTCCTCTCCAGTCTCCATTTCCACCTGTTGTTCCAGGAACACAAGCAATCCCTCATTCCTGAGCCCTGCATTTTTTCAAAAATACAGTAGTCAGCAGTGACGTGCAGCCCGAAGGCTTTCTGCAGAGAACAGGGACCAGGGAGCCATGCAGGCCGGGACAGTGGCCCAAAGTCTTGTAGGTCTTTGCGAAGTGGTTTTTGTGAGAAGTTATACACCAAAGTCCCCACTGGGGCTGCCAGGAACAGTTTCTCCCTGAGGCGGGCCAACAGGAGCCTAGGCTTGACTGCCCTCCTTTCTGGGGGACTGGTGACAAGAGGGTGTCAGCTGGTGACAGAGACAGCAGAGCGCTCCAGGAGCTATGGAGACGGAGGTCAGAAAGCCAGTCCTCCATGGAACCAGGAAGGGGGCCCCCAAGGAAGAGGAGATGCCGACAGCAGGGTTTTCATAGAGAGAACCCCGGCAGTGGCTTCCTTCATAGCGTCAGGGCTTTGAACTGAGAGCAAAAAAAAGGGACATTCACTGGGCTGAAGAGGCACATTGAGGAAGGGGAGGAGGGCTTGAGGCCTCAGATCCCAGGGCCCGCTTGAGGATCAATCCATCAAGAGGACGGGAGGCCAGGCCTAGGTCAAGGGCAAGCCTTTTATTAAGGAAGCGCTCACCACATGTTTCCCCCTGCCGGAGCCCCTGCTCTCTTTGGAACAAACGTCAACATCTGGCAGCTCCGTATGGGACCCCTGCAAAAAGAATTTAGCCCCTGAAAAGAAAGCACCCTGACCTCATTAAAAGGTGATGTCACCACACAGCTTCTGAAGATGGCTTTAGCGGGAGGGCCAGTGCATTCTGAAACTCAACCGCCTTGCACGATTAGCAGCAATTACTGTCAACAAACATTTATCAAAGATCTACGGATGCTCTAGGCCTGAGGAACATGTGGGCAAGTGTGAATCAAGCCTTTGGCAGAGCACAGAGTCCCAGAAATCGGAACGCGGGATCTGACAAGCGTAACTGTCCTTGTGACCCTGCTGGAACAGAAAATTTGAATACAGATCTACCTCCGAAAACCCAAAATACCGGCTTGCTGGAAATAAGGCTGGAAGGGTCAGTGGAATCATGGAGCAAAACAGTTAATGAGGGACTTCCCTTCGTGGCTCAGTGGTAACGAATCTGACTAGCATCCACGAGGACACAGGTTCAATCCCTGGCCTCGCTCAGTGGGCTAAGGATCTGGTGCTGCCGTGAGCTGTGGTGTAAGGTGGCAGATGCGGCTCGGATCTGACATTGCTGGGGCTGTGGTATAGGCTGGCAGCTGTAGCTCTGATTCGACCTCGAGCCTGGGAACCTCCATATGCCTTGATTGTGGCCCTAAAAAGACCAAAAAAAAAAAAAAAGCAAAACAACAACAACAACAACAACAAAACTGTGTCAGTTCAATACACAAATGATTAAGTCCAGTGTAATCATAATATGACTTTGGATCCAATACTAGACATGGGGACAGCCATCTGTACAAATGAAAGAGACTTTACACTTCTCTAGGCCGATTCCACAGCCAAGTGCAACAAATCAAGGTGATGACATCTCTGGCTGGCTACAGGGACATGCACAAGGGGAATTTTTTTGTTACCTCACACCTCTCTGTTTCTCATACATCTAAGTATATCCCCTTCCCTTTCTTTCTGTAATATTCCTGCCTTCAGTCTTGTTTTGAAAGGACTGGTGTTGTCCTTGATTTTGAACAGTGGTTTTCAGGGTTGCTTTAGGCAGTGGAGCACTTTTAGCAAAATAAACTTTCTATGCAACTCCAGTGTTTTACTTTTGTGTGTGTGTGTGTGTGTGTGTGTGTGTGTGTGTGTCTTTTTGCCTTATCTAGGGCCGCACCCGCGGCATATGGAGGTTCCCAGGCTAGGGGTCTAAGAGGAGCTGTAGCCGCCTGCCTTCTCCACAGCCACAGCAATGCGGGATCCGAGCCGCGTCTGCAACCTACACCACAGCTCACGACAACGCCGGATCCTTAACCCACTGAGCAAGGCCAGGGATCGAACCCGCAACCTCATGGCTCCTAGTTGGATTCGTTAACCACTGAGCCACGACGGGAACTGCTGCAACTCCCGTGTTTTAAACATGTAAGCAGATATCTGAGTGTGCCCAAGCCCCAGACGCTCTGCAGCCTCCCGAGCAACCCTGGACTCTAAGGGACAGAATTACTCTAAATCCTCAGTCAGCACCATTTTTTGCCTCTGAGGCAGAGACTGTAAACTACCAACATCTCTTTTTCCTTCTGTCTTAGTAACAGAATTCTATTACGGGTGGGAATGAAACCAATTAAAAGATGACATTTCCCAGGCTGTCTTGTTACTACATAAAGCCAATACTGATTAAAGTCTGGCCAGTGGTAGGTAAATGGCAGTTTTAGATGAGACTCCGAGGAAGGCTCCTTAAAACTGGGAGTTGTGCATTCCCTATTCTTGTAGTTTTCCTCCTTTCTGCTTTCTTAAACTTGGCCATGAGCTTCGGCAGCCATATTGGACCGTTATGTCACTTAGGGGCTCTAGAGATGGTGAAACAGAAAAGATAGACAGAGCCTATGTTTGAATGACTTCATGGTGTTGTCACACCAGTTCTGCATTTCTTATCTCTGGACTTCTTTCGCGTGAGAAAATAAGCTCTGTATGTCTAATAAAACATTGCTTAGGTTTTTCCATAATTTGTACCTATAGCAAGTCCTAACTGATATAGAACTTGTGTATAGTTAAAAAACTTTTCCAGTGAAAAATTTCACTGTGGGTCCTTTCTTATGTCCCATGCATGTCAAGGAAAAATTATGAAGAACTGGGATAAATGCACCAAGAAATTACGGTATATGACGGATCAAATTTGTTTACAAAACTAATAATAATAGCACTTACTATATGCTAGGCATTTGTGCGTACGTTATTTCATTTACTGCTCAAGTCAACCACATGAGGAAGGTGATACAACGAATAGTTTTCAGATGAAGAAATCAAGTCTGAGGAGTTCCCTTCATGGCTCAGTGGTGAACGAATCCGACTAAGAACCATGAGGTTGCGGGTTCAATCCCTGGCCTTGCTCAGTGGGTTAAGGATCCGGCGTTGCCGTGAGCTGTGGTGTAGGTTGCAGACGCGGCTCGGATCCCGCGTTGCTGTGGCTGTGGCGAAGGCTGGCAGCTACAGCTCCTGTTAGACCCCTAGCCTGGGAACCTCCATATGCCGCGGGTGCGGCTCTAGATAAAGGCAGAAAGACAAAAAAAAAAAAAGAGAGAGAGAGAGAGAGAAAGAAATCAAGTCTGAGAAGAATTCATAACTTGTCAAACCTTCACAGAGGAGCAGAAATTTGAGACTACATCTCCTTTCTATAACAAACTTCAGATGAAAGGAGATTTAAAGTCTAAGCCAATTAGGTGGATCAATAAAAGGCACTTTTCTTTTTCCTTTTTAGATCTGCACCAACAGCATATGGAAGTTTCCAGGCTAGGGGTTGAATCAGAGTTGCAACTGTTGGCCACAGCCACAGCAATGTGGGATCTGAGCCACATCTGTGACCTATACCACAGCTCACAGCAATGCTGGATCCCCGACCCACTAAGCGAGGCCAGGGATCGAAACTGCATCCTCGTGGATACCAGTTGAAGTTGTTTCTGCTGTGCCACAACGGGAACTCCAAAAGGGTCTTTTCAAATACTTTATAATAAGGACAATTCAAGGATAGTATGGCTAATTTATGTTCCCTTTTGTGATCTAAACTTGAAGCGAGGTAGCTCTGGAATCAGAACAAATCGGGTACAAAGCCTTGCTCTATCTTTTCCTAATAATGTGACCTTGGGCAAAATTTTTCAACTTCTTTCCGCTTCAGGCTGCCTTGCACGGTGAGGTGTGGATTAATGAACTAACACACGTGAAGTTTAGACCTCAGTGCTTGCATGTGATACGTAAGGTATTCTCAGTTTTGTAACACAGGGCAGGGTAAAATGAAAAGAATGAGGTAAGAGGCAATCTACTTAACGTTCAAAAGGATTCAAGGAGTTCCCATTGTGGTGCAGTGGTTAAAGGATCTGGTGTAGGTCACAGCTGGATTCAAACCCTGACCTGGGAACTTCCATAGGCTGCGATATGGCCATACAAATTTTAAAAATAAAATAAAACAGGGAGTTACCATCATAGCTCAGTGGTAACGAACCTGACTAATAGCCATGAGGACGTAGGTTCAATCCCTGGCCTTGCTCAGTGGGTTAAGGATCCGGTGTTGCTGTGAGCTGTGGTGTAGGTTGCAGATGCGGCTCGGATCCCGCGTTGCTGTGGCTGTGGTGTAGTCCAGCAACTACAGCTCCAATTCAACCCCTAGCCTGTGAACTTCCATATGCCATGGATGCGGCCCTAAAAAGACACACACACAAAAAATACTAATCCTCATAGATGAAGAATCAGAATTGGATGATAGAGAAAAAAAGTATGACAAGAACCCAGAATGGTCATTTTTTCCAGCAATAATGGTAATTTCTAAAATCAAAAAACTTGGAGTTCCCGTTGTGGCTCAGTGGTTAACGAATCCGACTAGGAACCATGAGGTTGCAGGTTCAATCCCTGGCCTTGCTCAGTGGGTTAAGGATCCGGCGTTGCCGTGAGCTGTGGTGTAGGTCGCAGACACAGCTCGGATCCCGCGTGGCTGTGGCTGTGGCGAAGGCCGGCGGCTGCAGTTCCTGTTAGACCCCTAGCCTGGGAACCTCCATATGCCGCGGGTGCGGCCCTAGATAAGGCAAAAAAAAGACCAAAAAAAATAAATAAATAAAAATAAAAAATAAAATAAAATCATAAAACTTGTCAGGAGACTACATCAACATGTAAAACTTCTATGTATCAAAAAATACAATCAACAGAATGAAAAGGTGACCTGTGGGATAGGAGAAATGCAAGTCATATATCTGATAAAAGGTTAATATCCAGAATATATAAAGAACTCCTATGACTTAACAAAAGAAATAACCTGATACAAAAAATGGGCAAAAGACTTAAATAGATATTTCTCCAAAGAAAATACACAAATGGCTAACAAGCATATGAAAAGATGTTTGACATCACTAATCATTAGGGAACTGCAAATCAGAACCACAGGGAGATATCACAGCATACCCATTAGGATGGCTACTATCAAAAAGATAGAAAATAACAAGTGTTTGAAAAGCTATGGAGAAACTGGGAACTTTGTGTACTATTGGTAGGAATATTAAATGATGACCCATTATGGATCCTTCAAAAGAAATTCTATTAAACACAGAATTACCATGTGATTCTACAATTTGACCTCTGGGTATAAAACCAAGTAAAAAAAGCAAAGAATTTTTTTTTTTTTTTTTTGCATTTTAGGACTGTACTTGCAGCATATGGAAGTTCTCTGGCAAGGGTTTGAATCGTAGCTACAGCTGCCAGCCACAGCCACAGCAACGTGGGATCCAAGCCATGTCTGTGACCTACACCACAGCTCACAGCAATGCCAGATCCTTAACCCACTGAGCAAGGCCAGGGATCAGATCTGCATCCTCATGGATACTAGTCGGGCTTGTTACCACTGAGCCACGATGGGAACTTCATGGAAGATATATTTGTATATTCATGTTTATAGCGTCAGTAGTCACTAAATAGCTAAAAGGTAGAAGCAGCCCAAGTGTCCATCAACACAACTGGATAATCAAAATTAGATATACCAAGAGTTATGATTCAAAAATGCCAACCCTAGTAGGTAAAGAATCAGAATTGGATGATAGAGAGGAAAAGTATGGCAAGCACACAGAATGATAATTTAGATAGATGATAAGATAGACAGATAGATCAATAGATTATGGATGGAATATTATTCAGCCTTAAAAAGGAAAGAAATGCTGACATGTGCTACAATATGTATGAGCCTCGAGGACGTTGTGCAAAGTGAAATGAGTTAAGTGGCAAGAAGACAAGTCCAGTATGGTTTCCACTCATATGGAGTAGATAAAGTAGCCAGCTTTATAAAAACAGAAAGCAGAATGGTAGGTTCCAGGGGCTTGGGGGAAGATAAAATGAGAGTGGTTGTTTAATGGGTAGAGAGTTTAATTTTGCAGGATAAAAACGTTCTGGGGATTGCTTGCACAACAATATGAATATACTGAACACTACAGAACCGTATACTTAAAATGGCTAAGGCAGTAAATTTTATGTTATGTGCATTTTACTACAACTGAATAAAACTGTTAGGCAAAGAGCAATAGGAATAAGTATAAAAGACACAGAATGGAAGAGTGAGCAGGTGACAGAAGCACAGCAACGCTATGTGGGCATCAGAAACGTATATGACAGCCACTTCCATAAAAGTTGTGCTCCAAATTAAATTGGCCTGTTTTGAATGCCCTCATCTAAGTGGAAGGCTGGCAGGGTGAAAGAAAATACTACGTAATCAGGGATAAAAGGGAACTACATCTGGTTGGAAGCAAACGGCCCACTGGGGCATGGCGAAGGCTGGTGTTGGGACTGGCCTCGTTTAACAAACTCATTAATGACCTAGAAGAAAACGGAAATAGCCACCGCTAATGAAATTTGCAAAGATAATGTTGGCAATGCCCCGGACTTGGCCATAATAGCATAAGCATCCCTGGGACGGAGAGATTTTCCACTAGGTAGGTAATTGGATTAAACCAATGACTTCCTGGGATAGGAACACTTGCTCATTTCCAACTCTTATCTCCAGAGCGGAAAGCAAATTCCGAAATGGGATGCAGTTCATAAAACCATACTTGATAGAGGCCAGGAGAAGAATAGTGTTTTCCCAGAGCACAGTTCTGCCTTTGTCCTTTGTTTCTAGATGGAAGACAACAGAATCTATACTTTAAAATGATACGAGGAGTTCCTGTTGTGGCTCAGCAAGTTAAGAACCCGACATAGTGTCCGTAAGGTTGCAGATTCGATCCCTGGCCTTGCTCAGTGGGTCAAGGGTCTGCCGTTGCCTCAAGCTGCAGTGTAGGTCACGGAGGCAGCTTGCATCCAGCGTTGCTGTGGCTGTGGCATAGGCTGGTGGCTGCAGCTCCAAATCGATCCCTAGCCTGGGAACTTCCATATGCACAGGTGCAGCAAAGCAAGATATAAGAAAGGAGAAGTTGAGAAAGCAGGGGAGATATCATATTGCTTCCATGGGGGAAAGTCTGGGCAAGAAGCCCACGTAACCTGAACCTACAGGCCCTGAAGTTTGGCACAGATTTTTGTCACCCTCTTCCCCTACTTAAAACCTGTCAGTGGTCTCCCAGGGCACTTGAGAGAAGCCTAAAATCTTTGACAAGGCCCTGAAAGATCAGCCCTGCCTCACCATCCTGACTCGCCTTGTAGTACAGCGCTTCTCACCCGTGTAACGATCATCAGCTACTCTGCCCGCCCAGCAGCTGTTTCCCACCTATGCCAACAGCATCACTACTTTCCTTGGCAGACTCACCCCTTGCCTGCTTTGAGCCACCATCTCATCCCCAGCCATCGTGCTTGGTTCCGGGGTGGCCAGAGGACTCAAGCTTTGCCAGTCTGATTCCATCTCAGAACTCGCAGAGCAACAATCACTAAGGAGTAGCTCTCCTGATGATGAGGTGGGCCACTGCGAGGCTGACCTCAGCCCAGAGGGTTTCCCAGATGAAGGTGCCGCTGGCATTTTGAGTAGGATGCTTCTTTGTTTCTGTGTCTGCGCACAGATGCCCCTGAATTGTAAAAACAACCACCAGAAAATGACACCTGAATATCACTCATGGTTAAGAACCACAAGACACAGAGCTTTTTGCCATGGGGTGGAAATCTAAGAGTGAAGAAATTTGCTTGGGATAGTCAGGTCTTCCAGTGACGTTTCACTTCCAGAGAGGTCTTTTCCTATGTCCCCCACCTAATGGGGCATAGGTCCCTGTAATGACACTACTTATTACGTATAATACAGAACCAGTTTGAAAATTATGCTTAGTTGTGTGCTTATTTATTTCATATCTGTTTTCCCCTACTAGACTGTAAGTTCCATGAAGAAAGGGGCTATTTTGGTTTCCAAAGACTGACATTCAACAAACATTAGTAGAGAAAGGGAGACAAGGAGAAAGGAAGGTTGCCTGGAAACTAGTAACACTTTTTAGTGACTAGCATCTCAAGCCAACCTACAAAAGCCTGTTTCATCGAAGAACCTAAATGTCATCTCCCACACTGCTTTTAGGAAAGACAGGAAGAGCTGGGATTGATAGTAGGGTTCCAGAAGCCTCTGCATAAAACCAGTTCTGGGATTGCCAACTGGCTCCCGAGAGGACACGTCCCCATTCAGAAGGACAGGGACTGGGAGATGGAGGTGGAGGGTGGGAGTCAGGTACCGGTTGCATCAGCCCTTACCCCTGCTTTCCCGCACTGCAGCCTTTGGCAGCGATGACAGGAGCTCCAGCAGGTGGAGGGGTGGGAGGGGTGTGTTCAGAGACGGATCGCTTGTACCACTTTGGAAATCAGAGACCTATCTTCCAAAATAGTCCCTCTGCGGAGACCATGTATTGTTCTGCGGTCACACAGCGCTACGTTCCCCTTTCCTCACCAACTCCCAACCCCTTAGGCGAATGACTCTCCCTTTATGAGTAGCCTCGGCAGGATGGCAAAGCCAGAAGCCTGGCTCCCACTTTGGAAGCCAGCAGAGCAAACCCTTTCCGCCACGGCTGCCATAGAGCAAGCACAGCCGATCGGGTGTCTCCCAGAACCTTAAATATTGAGTGAGCAATGTAAAGACATTGAAAAAGAATAATTGGAGGACATCTGCCCAGGGTCGTAACCCTGATCATGATGTTGCTGCTGCTCGATTAGTCCTGACTTCGAGTTTCCTGGCCCTCAAGGGACGTCTTGATCCCCTTCCCATTTCTAGACTTAGTTCTCAGATCTTGGACCCTTTCAATAAAATTCCAATAAAATCCCCTTTTGTCTGAGTTTTCAAGGTCAGAGACTCAGTGTGCCATGCAGGAGTCTAAACGGATTTTTCCGAGGCCTGGCGAAGTCATTCATCGCAGTTTCACATTTGCATTCATTCATTCCAAACACAGTTCATGAAAGTCCATTATGCCTCACGCCCTGTGCCAAAGGCTGGGTGTACAAAAACAAATAAGATTCAAGCCCGGGGCCCAAGAGGACACATTCTGCTTGAGGAGGCAGATAAAACGCTCAGAAATTGAAGCTGAAGGGGTATAATCTGTTTCAGAGAGTCCTCAGAAAATGATGATCTAAAATTCTTTTCTCCCTTAGGCTCATCTTCAGTCTCTCTGCCTGTCCAAGTCCCAGTGGCTTCTGGAACCTGTAGAGAGCAAGTCTGCGTGAAGATTCAGGGACCGTGGGGTCTCTGCTGAGAGAACCTGTGCTAGCTTCCTCCACGATGCACCGAGCGGGATCACAGGAAGCCGTAGTTGGAGAGTTTCAGACTGGGCTCACAGGCAGGGAATCGCAGTAAGAGCTGGGATCCTGGGGAAGTTGCCTGGGTTTTTCAGGCTCTAAGAGGCCAAGAAGGATAGGACTAGTAGGCTGAGTCCTCCATGCTCCAGAGTTGAGGAAAGCATGAGAAAAATAGGGAGCAGGAGTTCCTATAGTGGCTCAGTGGTTAACAAATCCGACTAAGAACCATGAGGTTGCAGGTTCAATCCCTGGCCTTGCTCAGCGGGTTAAGGATTCGGTGTTGCCATGAGCTGTGGTGTAGGTCGCAGACGCGGCTCAGATCCCGCGTTGCTGTGGCTGTGGCGTAGGATGGCGGCTACAGCTCCGATTAGACCCCTAGCCTGGGAACCTCCATATGCCGCGGGTGCAGCCCTAGATAAGGCAGAAAGACAAAAAAAAAAAAAAGAAAGAAAGAAAAATAGGGAGCAAGGAAGATTTTTCCAGAGCCCTGTAGTCTTCCAGCATCCACACAGCACCATAGCACAAGGAAATGACGGTTTTGACTTCTACCACTGCTGAAGCTGCTTCCACATGAGGGGCTTAAACAAACAGCCCTGGGTCTCAGGGACTGGAAGTGTCTCTCACCTGAGTACCAGAGAGAGAGATAGCCCACAGAAAACACTGAATGCATGTGCAGTGAGACAGAGCTGCTGCAGAAGAATGCCATCATTTTTAATATAAAAATAACGAGAACTTAAGAGGACTCAAGTGCCCCCCACACAACAACCACTTCTGGAATCTAAAAAAAAAAAAAAAATCCCAACAAAGACATTCAGGAGAGAAATCAAAATAGAGAGTGGTCGTTGATGAGACAAAAAACAGCAGCCCAAATGGTCAAATATAAAAAATGTCTTAAAGCACGAGGGAAAAACATAAAGAGATGGAAATCATGAAGGAAAATTTGAGACATGGAGACTCTCTCCAGAAGACCCACTATGTGAATCGTGGGTGTTCTAGAAGAAGAAAAAGAGAGTTACAATAAATAAGACCATTTCTTCGTGTATCCCTTTTCTCTAAGAGTAAATATCCTGGTAGTATTCCAAACTTTGGGTAAAAAGAAAAGCCTACCAAGCATTCAGATAAAAAGAACATAAGCTCTATATGGGGAAAAGAATCATAATGGCATCAGATTTCTTTACTGCAACCATAGAAGTCAAAAAATAGTAAAACAGCATCCGTAGGCACTGTGAGATTGCAACCAAGATCCTACACCCAGTCAAGATTATTCATGTATTAGAATGAAAGGAAAACGCATGGGAGCATGCCAGAAATTCTAGAATGTATCACCTCTAGAATGTATCATCCTCGGAAAAAAATCTAGGGAAGATATCCACATGCAAAGAACTAGGTTGGATCCTTACTTAACATCATGCAAAAAATTAACTCAGAGTGGATCATAAACCTAAAATTACAGCTAAAATTATAAGACTCCTAGAAGAATACATAGTAATTCTTCATGATGTTGGGTGAATCAACAGTTTCTTAGCTGCGTCACTGAAATCACGATGAATGAAAATATAGAAATACGAGACTTCATCAAACATAAAAATGTCTGTGTTTCAAATGACACCATCAAGAAAATAAAAAGACAACCCGTAAAATGGGAGAAAGAAATCACAATACGTATATATGATCAAAGACATGTATCCAGAATATAAATAGAACTCTTTTCAGTTCAGTATTTAAAAGGTAGACAACTTAATTTTTATTTTTTTATTTATTTTTTTTTTGCCTTTTGTCATTTTATGGCCGCGGGTTTATGGCCGCACCCGCGGCATGTGGAGGTTCCCAGGCTAGGGGTCTAATCGGAGCTGTGGCCACCGGCCTTCACCACAGCCACAGCAACGCAGGATCCGAGCCGCGTCTGCAACCTACATCACAGCTCACGGCAACGCCGGATCGTTAACCCACTGAGCAAGGCCAGGGATCGAACCCGCAACCTCATGGTTCCTAGTCGGATTCGTTAACCACTGCGCCACGACGGGAACTCCCTAGACAACTTAATTTTTAAATAGACAAAGGATCTGAATAGACATTTCTTCCAATAGATATACAAATGGCCAACAAAATAATGGAAAGAACCCCGATATCATTAGCCATTAGAGAAACGCAAATCAAACTTCCAGTGAGGGAGTTCCCACTGTGGCCCAGCGGTAACGAACCCAGCTCGTGTCCATGAGGGTGTGACCTCGCTCAGTGGGTTAACGCCTCACTCGTGGCGTTGCTGTGGCTGCGGCTGGCAGCTGCAGCTCTGATCTTACCCCTAGGCTGGGAATTTCCATGTGCTGTGGGTGTGGATCTAAAAAGCAAAAACAAACAAACAAAAACTACAATGAGATATCATTTCACAACCAATAAGATAGATATAATTTCAAACTTCAATTAAAAATTTTAAAAAACAGATAATAAACTTTAGAAAGGACAGAGAAAAGTTGGATCCTCATACATGGCTAGTAGGAAAGTAAAATGGTGTAGACACTTTGGAAAATAGTCTGGCAGTTCCTCAAAATGTTAAACAAAGTCCCATATGATATAGCAATTCCACTCCTAGGTATACACCCAAGAGAAATGAAAACATTTGTTCATATAAAATCCTACACATGAAAGCACATGGCAGCATTATTCACAGTGGAAAAATGGGAACAATTCAATGTCCATCAACTAATGGATGGGTAAAAATGCGGCATATCTCTACAATAAAATGTTATTTGACAACAAAAATGAACGAAATATTGATACATTCTTCAACATGGAAGAGACTTAGGAACATTACACTGAGTGAAAGAAGCTGGTCACAGAAGAATCTATATAATTCCTTTTACATGGAATGTTCAGAACTGGCAACTCTATAAAGACTGAAAATACATGAGTGATTGCCTGGGGCCCGTGAGAGTGGCAGGGATGGGAGGGGCCTGACTGTGAGGGGTAAGGGGTTTGGAGGAGGGAGTTTCTTTGGGGCATAGAGAAAACGTTCTAAAGTTATGTCACAGCGGAGTTCCCATCGTGGCGCAGTGGTTAACGAATCCAACTGGGAACCATGAGGTTGCAGGTTCGATCCCTGGCCTTGCTCAGTGGGTTAAGGATCCGGTGTTGCCATGAGCTGTGGTGTAGGTTGCAGACGCGGCTCGGATCCCGCGTTGCTGTGGCTGTGGCGAAGGCCGGTGGCTACAGCTGCTGTTAGACCCCTACCCTGGGAACCTCCACATGCGGCGGGTGCAGCCCTAAAATGACAAAACGCAAAAAAAAAAAAAAAAAGTTACGTCATAGCGATCATTGCATGACTGAATACACTATAAACCACTAAAATGGACACCTTAGATAAATATCCCCTTAAAGATGTTTACACCCAAATGAAAATTCATGTTTTCAATCACATGAGCCACATTAAAAAAAAAAAAGTCTCAAGGGGACTTTAGCAATAACAAAAGTAGGACAGATACTTTTGAGAGGAAGGAGAAAAACAAGAGACTGAACAGTGAGCTGGCAGCAATATGTGAGTAGCTGAATCTAAATGGATAACAATGAACTGCATAATATGAAATATATGTGGGTTTTTTTTCTTTTGTCTTTTTGCCTTTTTTTAGGGCCATACACGCGACATGTGGAGGTTCCCAGGCTAGGGGTCTAATCAGAGCTGTAGCCGCCGGCCTTCGCCACAGCCACAGCAAGGCGGGATCCGAGCCGCGTCTGCAAACTACACCACAGTTCACGGCAACGCCGGATCCTTAACCCACTGAGCAAGGCCAGGGATCGAACCCACAACCTCACAGTTCCTAGTCGGATTTGTTAACAGCTGAGACACGATGGGAACTCCGGAATATGTGTTTTTAAAGGCCTCCTGAAATGGAAGATCTATATACTCCAAAAAAAAAAATAATTATCCAAAATAAAAATACTTAAAAACCTAGGAATAGCAAAACCTGGCAGTTGGGGGAAATAAGGGGAAATAAAAGCTTTCCAGAGTTCTCATCTTATTAGGGTGGAATGAAGTTTGGCGTGAAATATCTTACAGGGCTAAATGTGCATCTTGGTTGAGGAATATTGTATGTTGTCTTCAAACAATATAAGAAACATATGTCTGGTGATTACTGTAGAGAAAGTGAATGAAACATTAGGCAAACCTAGTAGTTCCCGTTGTGGCGCAGTGGAAACGAATCCCACCAGTATCCAGGAGGATTCGGGTTGGATCCCTGGCCTCGCTCAGTGGGTCGGGGATCCAGCACTGCCGTGAGCTGTAGGTCGCAGACACGGCTCGGATCCCATGTTGCTGTGGCTGTGGTGTAGGCCGGCAGCTGTAGCTTGGATTCGACCCCTAGCCTGGGGACCTCCATATGCTGTGGGTGTGGTCCTAAAAAACAATCAAACAAACAAAAAGCATTAGTCAAAGGGAAAACAAAGTAGAACTTTCAAAGGAACAAGGGAAGCAGAGTGGGGAATGGAAGAAAGAACAGCTTGTCTCTGGGCTAGAAAAGCAAGGAGATCCTACTGCATAGTGCTGGGAACTATGTCTAACCACTTGTGATGAATCCATGTATATGTATGTGTAACGCTGACACCACGCTGTGCAGTTGGGTATAATGGAAAAAAATAAGTAAAATTAATAAAAAAAAAGAAGAAGAAAGAACACCTTGAACAAACCTACCAATATAAGAAAAGAAATAATAGTGTGAAATAATACTTTATGTCTTCCAACTAGGTTTGGCTGAAGCTTTCTCATGGTTACGTTGGGTTTACAGGTTTGGGGAAAGAACACCGCAAAAGTGAAACACCCTTTTGTCACCTCGTATCAAGTGCTGGATGACATCCATGGAACGTCGCTGGCGAAAGGGAGTGTTTACCAGGTTTCTCTGCTGTAAGATGATCATTGTTTTTGTCCTACTGGACTTTTTGGAAGCCAACCAATAAGTCTCCAGCCTTCTGGGGGGAAAAGGGGGGCAAGGCAAGAATTCAGCACCCCCTACGGGAATGGCAGGATCTGCATTTTGAAGGGCAAGGGGGAACACTGAATGAAGCTTTGATTCTTCTCTTATACACATAAATTTTTTCAAAGCGTAGGCAAGAAAGCAAAAAAGTCAAATCTATCAGTCATTACAATACATGTGAAACAACTGAAATTCCCATTAAAAAGGAGAGACCGTTCAATGGGGGTGGTGGTGAGATAAGAGTAGCCAGATACTCTTTACTATAAATATGTTTAAAACAAAGTAACTGTGTCAGTTAATTAATTAAAGGAATGAGCACCAAACAACTGCTTTTTAAAAAGGTAGGCGCTAATATCAAAGTAGATTTTAAATTTAAAAGTATTAAATAGGAAAAACAAGGGAATATTACATATTGAGACAGCGTATTAGGCTTACAGTGTAATTTAAGACAAAATGAGTTACAAACCTGCATGCTTAAAGCAATTACAGCAGCTAAATGCTTAAGGAAAAAACTATTAGAAATGTAAGGAGAATTTAGTAAAATTTCAAATATAGTGAGAAACTTTATTATACCTCTTTCATATCTAGGTAGATCCAATAGACAAAAGCAAACAACAAGGACACTGAGAAAATAAAAAAATCAAACTGTAGATATCTTTAAAGCCCAAGCCCACCAAACAAAAACTACTCATTTTTCTTCTTATGTACCTGGTATATTTATAAAAATCAATTATGTATTTGTCCACAAGGAAACTATTATTTGAAAAAAATTAAGGTAGTTTAATAGGATTTAACAGTATAATTTTTCAGCCAATAAAAAAGAAATGAACAATGAAAAAGTAATCGAAAGGAAATCTTAACTTTTAGAAATTAGAAATAACTTCCTGACTTATGTAGAATATAAAAGAATATACTAGTCAGGTTTTTCTCTAAAGAAACAGAATTGAAAACAGGGACTCAAATACATATACACTGTACTGACAGTAGCGCTGTTCACAATAACCAAAAGGTGGAAATAACTCTAATGTCCATCAGCAAATGAATGGATAAACAAAAATGTGATATATCCATACCACTGAACATTATTTAGCCACCAAAATAAATACAGAATTGATGCATGCTACAACATGGATGAATCTTGAAAACATTATGCTAAGCAAAAGATGCCAGTCACAAAAGATCACCTATTGTATGATTCAATTTATATAAAATGTACAGAAGAGTTAAATCTACAGAAACAGAAATTAATGGTTGTCTAAAGATGGAGGGCTAGGGAGAAATGAGAAGTGATTGCTACTGAGTATGAGATTCACTTGTGGGGTAACAAAAATGTTCTAAAATGGGTTATGATAATGGTTGTGTAACTCTAAATATTCTAAAAGTCATTTAATTGGTTCCCTCAGAAACTGGTTTCCCAGTACATAAGAATAAACTTTTGAGGATGTTTATTGCATCATTGTTCAGACAAATGCAATAATTATTACAATTAGAATTACAGCTGAGGTTATAGAAATAAAGTGACTTTCAATCTACAGGGGGATGTTTGGATTAATACGGTACGTTTGTACCATGAAATAGCATAGTCATTACAAAGCATGAATTCATTCCCTAACAATCGCCTTGAAAGAATTTCCATGAGTTTTTATGAGAGAGACAAATTGCTTAACTGTGTATATAATGTGATCACATTTCCATAATATAAAGAAATGATTAATACCTGCTTGCTATGCATATATTTGCATATATGTATACTCTCAAACACATACAAATGTTGTACATGATCTTCACAGCATAAGGAGAAGTGTGGGAGAATGCCCCAGGAGCGGGTGGGTCATGGGAGTTGTGGGGGAAAATGATACTGGATGGGTTTTCCAAACAGAGACCAAAGCCATCTATGTGTCTGACACCTGAGTTTAAAAACTGAAAACTTTAGAGCTACTAAAATCTAAGATCTGTGTAATTTATATGCTAGCTTCCCAGGATTCAGTCTCCATTACTTAGTAGCTGGGTTAGCACCACTTCTTTGGGGCATATTATTTAAACTCTCTGTGCCTCAGTTTCCTTGGTTGAAAGGGAAATGAAAATAGTACCTAGTTTAGAGTCCTTACTTGTAAGGATTGAGAAAGATAATATGTCCAGAACATCCAAACTGTTTGTTCTTTTTGCTATCTATACGGCCGGTTCCTTCTGCAAATTTCGTGCAAAACCACAGCTTGTCCTGTTCGGCAAGTAAACAGATGGTTATTTTTCTTCTCGTTGGCTTTTCCTCCTCTTCTACCCACCTTTTTTTTTTTTTTTTTTCCAATAGTGGAAGGAAGTGTGCTCCTGGCTTGTTCTGTGGCCGCTCTGAAGTCATGGCAACACTGCAATGAGAAGTAGGCCAGGCATCAGGCAAGGCCAAGGGATAATACAAATGGACTTAACAGATTAGAAATATGGACAGCACATAATAAGATGAGATGTATCTTGGGAGAAAAATGCAAACTGGTTTGCCTAAGAAGAAATAGTTTAATAGAAATTCAACCTGGAAGGGAAAAAATGTGTGTCCCAGGGAGATGGCGATAAAGAGTGAGGAGACGAAAGGTCACTGGCAAAAATGCGGCCAGAGAGTCCCTGTTCGACACAGCATGAGCCCAGGAACAAACGATAACACCTCATGGGACGCCCACGGATAAATATCTCCTTATCCTGTGGACAGTTCATTTGTACTTGATCACGATTTTCCAATTCTTTTTTTATTTATTTTTCTTTTTGTCTTTTTACCTTATCTTGGGCATATGGAGGTTCCCAGGCTAGGGGTCTAACAGGAGCTGTAGCCGCCGGCCTACACCACAGCCACAGCCACGCGGGATCCAAGCCACGTCTGCAACCTACACCACAGCTCACGGCAACGCCGGATCCTTAACTCACTGAGCGAGGCCAGGGATCGAACCCGCAACCTCATGGTTCCTAGTCGGATTCGTTAACCACTGAGCCACGAAGGGAACTCTGATTTTCCAATTCTAATAGAAGCAGGGGTCAAGTGGTTGATGTCATGGTACAGCAGGAATATTTCTGTCAGTTGCATTAGTCATTATTCTGGCAGTTTTAATAACCAAATTAGAGCAAACCCAGGCGGTCTGAACCACTGCCGGGCACTGGGCCCTCATGGCAAGCACAGATACCAAATTTGCTACCAAGGGATGTCTCGATCACAGTGCATAGACACGGTCTCGGGCTCCACAGCTATTGCCAAAAAAAATATCTTCCACCTGGTGCTGGGCGCTGAGAGCTCACGCTGTGGCTGCGTCTGTAAACTGAATGCCCCTGGAGCCTGTCTTTCCTCTCCTGTAGGTCTGGTCACCTCAGGAGGCTTTGTCACTGCAGACAAGAGCAATGAACTACTCTTAATTAAGAACTAAGGCTTTAGTGTGGAACTGATCAATAAAGACAATCCTACTTGAAATCCCTCCCCACCTTAATTGGCTTAAAACTAACATCAACGGAGAAAACAAAGAGAGGCAGAGTGTGATTAGCTTAAGGAACGGGTCTGGGAGGAGCAGGAAGGCAGTAGATCCGGGCAGAGGCTGTGATACCTTTATCGCTTTCCCCCAGGGGTGCAGAACCGTGATGAGGAAGATCAGCAGCCTGGGAGGGAGCCCGCACTGGGTGACGTCCCGCTTTCTCACTGTGACAGAAAATGTCCTGGAGAACTGAATTTACCCCCCAAAGCAGATCGTTATGTTTTCTCCTTTCTCCCTTCAAACAGTTTCGTGGATCTGCCCCCTGTTCCTCAAAACCACTGATTGTCTCTTTGTCCAAATCTCCTCTGTATGGGCTCCCAAACGAATCTCGCCTCCTCTCTGCCTTGAAGGCCTCCACCCTGCAGCATCACCCTCAAATTCACTTGCCCTTGAAACAATGAAATGTGTGTAATGCAAGTGATCTCCCTAAAGCCCAGATCTGATTAAGTCAGTGCCTCGTGCCCCAATTAAAAATACCCAGTTAATTTATTCAACAAAGCTTTACTAGGCGCCCAGGTGTCTCAGGCACCGTGCTGGACACTGAGGCTATGATGATGAAAAAAAAGCAAAGAGGCCCCACCTTCGTGAAGCTTGGCATATAGTGAAGGAAGACAGTTCAGCAATTACGTGGTGTGGCAACCAAGTTAGGTGTTGTGAAGAAGAAGAGCCTGCGAGAGTCTGTCTCAGGGGCTGCATCTAGCCTGGGAGGTCAGGAGAAGACCTTCCTGAACAAGCAACATGCGAGCAGAGATCTGAAATATAAGCAGGAAGCAACTAGGCCCAATGCTTCTAGTAACCCCGTCAGGAGGCTAAGGAAATTAACTAGTGTGTCGCAACCAGCCTCTTCTGAAATGAAACAGCAGACTGGATTATAAGACAGGAGAAGAGAGAAGCACAGAAGAAAACAAAATAGAGACTAGATCAGAATGGTCTGTGGCCCTGCTACCCTGAACCTGCCTGATCTCATCTGATCTCGGAAGCTAAGCAGGGTCGGACCGGGTTAGTACTTGGATGGGAGACTAGATCAGAATGTATTGTAGGGAGCAAGGGTTAGTATCATTTCATGAAGTCTTTATACTGGGCTGGATATAAAATGTATCTCTTACTGGGGGCCGTGAACTAGACAGTGGGGGAAGCAAGTAGGATGGAAGCCCATCCCAGGAAGGGAAGAGCCTCTGCAAAGGCTTAGGGGTTGAGAGAAAGCATGAGATTTTTAGCTTCCTTTATAGGCTGAGAAAGAACACACTCATCAGCCATTCAGCAAATGCTTTCAAGTTCTCTTTCAAAGCCGCACACACACTGGGAGTCACAAGGAAGATTCAGGTGGGGCTCCTTATCTTGGTGTGTTTACACGCCATCAGGACAGACTGGCATGTGAGTACATATCAGACTAGAATTGAAAGAAAAAGAAGACACCTGTGGAATAAACAATATGATAAGAAGAGTATGAACAAGTTACTTCTATCTAGGAAGACCTCAGGAAGCTTTATGAAAAAGGAGGCTTTTTCTTGATGTCCGGGAGGACGAGTAGGAATTGCATTAAGTGAAAATGCTGTAGGAGGAGGGGACACAGGGGCGCCAACATTCCTGGATGGGGAAGTGGTAATGAGGGCATGGAAAAGGAGAGGGCACGTTTGGAGAACGGTGAATTGGGCCAGAGCGATGAGCCTGGGAGTAGAGAGAGAGAATCGTTGAAAGAAAGGTGGGAGATGGTAGATGGAGTCTGGATCGTGCTGGGTCTTGCCTACCTGGTTAAATAATCTGGACTTTGCTCTGCAGGCCGAAAAGAACCGAATAAAAGTTTCTGGTCGGGAGTGTAACCTACTAGTTGATGTGTATTAGCAAGATTCCTCTGGTAGCAGCATGAAGTAGAATAGGAAGTCGCGACGGGAAAAACAGCTAAGAGGAAATCTCAGATCCCTGCGCTACCCATCTTAGGACCTTGACCGTGGTGGGCAGTGAGGAAGCAAGGGATGGAGCACGTGGGTAGGCACATCAGCCCAGGGTGGGCTGGGAACTCTGGGGGGTCAACGGCCCCTCGCAAGGATCGGAGTGGATCAGCATCTGTCTCAGCCTCCAACCGCGATAACTCAGACAAGTGCTCTAACACTCTCTGCATCGGTTATTCCCCCTGTGAGTTGGGGAACATAACTCTGGCCTCTGGTACAATCAGCAGGGCTGGGGAAAATAGAATGCATTCAACCACGTAGAGCATTTATAGCTCACTGGAGTAAGGGCGCCTTAAATCTACAACAATCTCAGCAGCCCCCAAGAAAGCCAGTTGTTTTAGAGTAACAGGATTAATGGGTGGCAGGTTTTTTGTTTTTGTTTTTGTTTTTTGCCATTTTGTCATTTTAGGGATGTACACGCTGCATGTGGAGGTTCCCAAGCTAGGGGTCTAACAGGAGCTGTAGCTGCCGACATTTGCCACAGTCACTGCAACGCAGGATCCGAGCCGCGTCTGCAACCTACACCACAGCTCACGGCAACGCCGGATCCTTAACCCACTGAGTGAGGCCGGGGATCGAACCCACAACCTCATGGTTCCTAGTCGGATTCGTTAACCACTGTGCCACGATGGGAACTCCCAGTGGCAGTTTTTTTTTTTTTAAGTCCTTACCACCTTCTTACTGTTGAGCTGCCTCAATTTCCTTTTTCAGTGTTTTCTTCTTTTTGAGAATGAAAACTAAAGACCTGAGGGTCCTGACAGAATAAAATGTACATTAAAGCAGGCCATTTCTATAACTAATGCTATCATTAATGCATAATAAATGATAAGCTCTACCTCCAGGTGGTACTATCCATCACGAGGGATACTGGCAAAATCCACTGAGGTCCTTTATTTCTATGCATCCCAGATTCTTGATTCACTAAAATCTATTAGATCATAATCTGTTAGGTAACCAGAGATCTTGTTCGTCTGTTGGATCCCTATCCCCTAGCACAAGCAGACACCCAGCATCGAATGAATGAATGAATGAATGAACGAACTACTGGGTCTTCCCTAGTGAGTAAGTGCATTCTCCTACCAGCGAGATATCACAGAATTATTTTTTGAGGACAAAATTCAACCTTATTTATTTTTTTCATTTTAAAAAATTTTTTATTATAATTGATTGACAATATTCTATCCATTTCTGCTGCACAGCAAAGTGACCCAGTTATACATATACACATATTCTCATATTATCCTCCCTCATGTTCCATCACAAGTGATTAGATATATAGTTCCCTGTGCTATGCAGCAGAATCTCATTGCTCATCTACTCCAAATGCAACAATTTTCATCTACTAACCCCAGACTCCCCAGCCATCCCTCTCCCCCCTGGAAAACCCAAGTCTGTCCTCCATGTCCACGATCTTTTCTGTTTGATAGACAGATCATTTGAGCCATATTTCGGACTCTACATATTAGTGATATCGTATGGTGTCTGTCTTCCTCTTTCTGACTTACTTCACTCAGTATGAGAGTCTCTAGCTTAAAACCAAACCACCAGGAAAATATATCACAGTCTTGAAACAGCAAACAGACAGGCTATATTATCGCTTCAAGTAATACAGCGGTAGAAAGACAACGTGGTCCTTATCAGAACAATAAGGTGCCAGAAGCAGGGCAGAAATGAAGGCCCTGACAAAGTGGTATTTGGTAATGAGGAGCTGTCCCTCTTTTCAAAGGAGTCATAACTCGCCCCCTGAGTTGCTTACTATTGCTCCCTTGACCTTCATGTTGCCAAGGGATTGTCTCAGTAGAGTTCTGTTATTTCAGGTGGCAAAGTAAGCAAGACTGGGTTTAGGCTTTCATTCTATTCTGTTTTATTAAAACCAGATTTTTCCAAATCCGGTATTTCACAGCTCTCTTAATTAAGCCGGCAACAGTTCCTCTTTCACTGCTCATTCCTAAATCCTAGTGGACAGCACAATCAAAATCCGCTTTCCCTTCAAGGGTCAGTGTCGCTGCAAGATTGCTCAGAGCTCCGTGGCAGGCAGCCTCAGGGCCCATCGTGGCTGCCACTTAAAGAGAAGATTGGCTTCCCATACCAGTGTGACATCATCTCTCATACTTGTGCTGGGTCTCCAGGCTGAAAGACCTAAATGTGTGAGCATTTTAAGAAAGGCACATCTACATCTTGATGGCCAGACATGAATACTCTCAAGGACCCTTTCAAAGTTCTAATCCACACCACCCCTCCCAACTCCACATCTGAAAACTAAACTCCATGCCCTTGCAAGAAAACCAAGCAAAACAAAACCTTGGAAGCCCTCTTTCCCCTTCTAAATGGGTGAGCTTGTAGATTTTCTTTTACCATAGTTGTGTGGAAGATGGTGAAGTGTGTATTGATCCTTCTGGTAAACGGGAGATTGGCAGCAAACAGTAATGTGGAACTTCAAGGCTTCTCCAAGGAGTTAAAACTCAACAGGTCTCCGGCCGGCCGAGATAAAAACTGCCAGACCCTCATCAGCCCACCTGTCTCACTGTAGCTGTTACAAAGTCCCTAAGGACCTCCCCACCCCAGGAACTTGGCCTCCTCCTTCCTGCCCCCCACTAGGAAAGGTATGTGGCCCACTCCTTACCCTGCCCCTATAGGGGCAACATATGCCCCCAAACAACCAGCAAGTGTATCAGAAGACCCCATTCTTCCCCAGCCATTCCCCAGGTCAACAGGCGTATGGCAGGACCACTCCTCGCACCCCTTTGTCTGGGCTATAAAAACAGACAAGGCCATGTGCCCAGGGTCCCTCCTCTCAGATTATCAGGAAGTCGGCCCACTGTGTTAACAGTGCCTCTTGCCTCAATAAACTTGTCTTTTCTACACCTTGGTTTAAATACGGAAAATTCGTTTTCCACCCGTGCACACTGACCACAGCAAGCAACACCTTTTGTAACCCTCCACTAGATCACAGTCAGGGTAGAGGAAACTGCCAGCCTGCTGACATCTGTGTACTAAGAGAATCTGGTCCCTAAGAGGACTCTGGTTTGGTACAGGGGAGGGTCCCTACTGCCAGGAAAAGCACTTGCCACGTGAAACTGAGGCTCGAAAAAACTCTCCCATGTGATCCCTAACCCAAATTTTAGCACCAGATTTTTTTTTTTTTCCATTTCGCTTTCTAGGATTGAAACACAAAGGAACCAGTGTCCAGAGGCAAGTGACACGGGCCTTAAACTTGCTGCCATCCGTAATCTCTTCATTCATTAACATTGCTTACAAGACCCAAACCCCCATTCCTCTTTTTAAATAGACTCCTGCCCTCAGCCCTGATGGCCAACAGCAGACTTCTGTTTTCCCATGGACGAGAGCAACTCCTTGGTTTTCTTGGTCATGGCTGGGACGGGGTTCATGTGGTCGTCCACACACGTGGTCACACAATTCTCCAGCTGCCGCTTCACCTGGAGCTCTTCATTCCCCACATCTATTGAATCTTTTTTTTTTATGATTTTTATTTTTTCCATTATTGTTGATTGACCATATTCTGTCAATTTCTACTATACAGCAAATTGACCCAGTCATACATACATACATACATATATATATATTTATATATGTATATTCTTTTGTTTTTTGGGTTTTTTTTTTTTTTGTCTTTTTGCCTTTATATAGAGCTGCACCCACAGCATATGGAGGTTCCCAGGCTAGGGGTCTAACAGGAGTTGTAGCCGCCGGCCTTCGCCACAACCACAGCAACGCGGGATCCTAGCCGCGTCTGCAACCTACACCACAGCTCATGGCAACGCCAGATCCTTAAGCCACTGAGCGAGGCCAGGGATCGAACCCACAACCTCATGGTTCCTAGTCGGATGCGTTAACCACTGAGCCACGATGGGAACTCCTATGTATATTCTTTTTCTCACATTACCCTCCATCATTTCCATCACAAGTGACTAAATATAGTTCCCTGTGCTATACAGCAGGATCTCATTGCTTATCCACTCCAAATGCAGTAGTGCTTTGGTTTAGTCCTCGCAAGGCATAGCGCAAGGGCCAGGCAGTCCTGGAACTTCTCCGCCTCACTGGTGACCAGGGCCTGGGCCTGAGCCAGAGGTCCGTGGCAGTGTTCAATGCAGGGGTGAGCTTGCTGTATGGACACCTGACTGTCCTCACAGCAGCCAGTGCCATGCTGGAACATCAGGCCCTGCAGAAAGGGCCGCCAAAGAGGTGGAGGTGGGGGAGGCGGAAGGCCGTACACCAGAGGATTTTTAACCCTGGTCTGGGGAAACGCCTCCCCGGCCTGGCTTGGGGGACAAACTGGCCTTGCACGTGGCAAGAGCACTCAGATTTCATCAGCTCAGCCAAAGCTCCAGAGGTTTTGCCTGAGGATGCTGCGGACCAGCCCAGGGACGTCCCAACCTGGGTCTGCATTTTCTGGATGTTCTCTCTCTCTCGCCAGATTCTTCACCATGGAGCCCACCGCCTTCCTGCACCCAGAGCTTCTGCAGCTCTGCCATGGCGACCCCCAGCTGCCCTCTGCCAAGCTGGCGTCCACATGGACTCCCCGCACCCCTCCCCGGAGCCCACGCCCTCTGCCCGCTTCCTGCGTCACCATGGCAGCGGCGGCGTGTCCTTCCCCCGTAGAATTATTTTAATCACAGTGTTCTCTTGTGGCACAGCAGGTTACGGATCAGCATTGTCACTGCAGTGGCCCAGGTCGTTGCTGTGGTGTGGGTTCCATCCTTGGCCCAGGAACTTCCACATGTCATGGATATAGCCAAAAAAGAAAAAAGAAAAAAAAAGCAATACAATAACAAAAAGAATTGTTTTAATCAGAACTAACAACATTAAGGGAAATGACCAATGGACCCAAACACATTTTTTTTCCTAGGGGAAAAACATATTTTTTAAACGTATATGTATTTCTAAAATTTCTGAATTTTATTTCCTACAGACTGACTTCTGAATTTTGCCTCATTCTAATTTTTCTTAAGGAGCCGTACATAGATGATACACTAAGGCAGAAAGGAAGTGTGATCAGCAGCATCCTTTGGGTCAAGACTTTATGCTACAAGTGACAAAAATCTATTCAAAATGATTCATGTGATGCAAAAGCACAGGCCCAGGCTTATCTTCAGGCATGACTGAATCCACGTATTCAAACAATGTCCGCAGGCGTTTGTCTCTCTTCATCTCTTGGCTCCCCTTTCCTCTGTGTTGGCTGTATTCTTGGCCGAACTTGCCTTTGTTCATGGCAAAAAAGACTAGACACTCTAGGCTGCAGTTTTACCAATCTAAAAATCCAAGAGGAAAAAGAGCAATTCTTTCCCCATAGTTTCTGCTAAAGTCCCAGGGTTGCCTCTCATTGGCCCAGTGTGAGTTCCATGTCCATCCCTGAGCCAATCACTGGGATTTTAACTGGGTAAGGCCAGCCCTGGAACAAGGAAAATGAGGTCAGCTCTTCTTAAACCACAGAGACTATAAGCAGAGAAGGAATGGGAAGAGGCGTAGGTCCCCAAAAGAAAATCAGGTGCTATTAACAACAGATGCTAGAAGACTAGACGGGCAAACGCTGCCATCTCCATCTGCCTAGATTGAGCTTGAATAGGGCCATCAGATGGGCTGTCAGAAAGAAAGTGATTAAGCCTTTTGCTACTATTGATGCTATGCGTGCGCTTAATGATAACAGATGAGATCCAGCGCCAGTGAACAGCCGCAGAAAAGGAGCCAGCAGGGCTGAGAGTGGAAGCCAGGCAGCAATCCATCTTACAGCCTAAGAGTTCCCCCAAGTCTGTTTTACTATGTGAAATGCCCAAACTGACTCAGGCACTTTTCAAGCTGCAAAACTTGTGTTCCTGCTCGGCAGATATATTTGAAACTGCTTTATGACCAACAGTTAAACAGGAGGAAATTAAGGGAGAAAAATCAAGGATACAGCTTCATGCATTAAACTCGGCCATACAATCAACAGAGCCCACATTAATCACACATCAGTTAGGCCTCAGTGGTTTGATAGTTACTCGTCGACAGAAATAAGCCAGTCCTGACAGGCAAAGGAGGTTGATGCCAGTATAACTGAAAAACTTAAATGCAGGGCCCCTACCATTAATTAATCAGGTAGCCACTCCATTTGTGGTATTTGTGCAATATTTGGTAATTAGGTTTTTTAGTGTTTCTCCCCCTTTAGCTCCAGCTCTTTATCCCACCGACATTATTACTTTATCTAGACGTTCTGGTAGAAGATGAGATGTGTTTTTAATAATAATAAAAATGCTTGTATTTGTAGATCACTTTGTACTTTATAAAATGGCTCACTGGAGTCTTCCAGCAGCTTTTACAGATAAGCAGGACAAATATTATTCTCCCCAGTAACTGCTGGAGTGTCTGGCTTGGACTCAGACTTGAAAAATGCCATCAGAACCCGATTCCCTTTCAGGCAGAATAAGGCAGCTCCTCCTTGTGACTGTGGGGCTTGTGGAGTTTTGGTGCTGGGGTAAAGGCACAGAACAGAATCACCCTTAGTACACAGAGCCCCTGAGGTCACAAGTCAGCCCTGTGCAACTGCAAAGGCATTAAATATACCTGGCTTTAAACAGACCAATAATTCTGCAGAGAGGCAAGAAAAGCAATCAAACAGAAAACATGAATAGTTGTATTTCACAAGATAATAGAAAAAGGACTTTAATGATGCTCCCACTTGTATCGTGGTTAAGAATTCTTCATATCTCCTCGAAGTGCTTTATCCCATTAGTCCTCAATGGCTGATGTACTAGAAAGCCTACAGGACTTTGAGAAATATTGTAGGAAAGAGACCTTTCCTGCATTGCTGAAGGACCTCATCTCTTTTTGAGCTGATGATACAGTAAATGCATTCAGGAAGCGGTTCTTTGTTTTAATAAGAAAAATACTGGCCCCTTGAATTAATGCTGGCTAGCTTTTTTTGTGACTCTGGGGCCCATTCTTGGAACCACTATCCCTAAAAAAGATAATTATAAAAAGGCAGCTGGATTTACTCTCTAAATCACCCACTTCTCCATTCACTTAGTCCACGAACTTCAAGGACACAGTGCCAAGTTCTACAGTGGTGCAGGGGATGTAAAGATGAAAAGCTACAGCCCTTGAACTCAGTGGCTAGACATGTAAGCCAACGATTACCGCAGCAGCAGCAACAACAAATAATACTAGATATTTTTTGAGCAATTACCATAGTCCAGGCACTGTGCCAAGTGCCTTCCTTGTATTATTTCTTTTAATCTTTCCCACAGCCACGGAGGTAGCAAATATTATTAATGCCATTTTACGGGTGAATAAATTGAGGCTCCAAGTAGTTAAGTGACCTGCCCAAGCTCACGTGGCCAGGTAGATATAGGTGGAGCTGAGAGCCGAGCTCAGGCCATCTGACCCCACAACACCTGCTCTTTGCTCTGTAGCTCATGCTTTGTGTGAATACGCTAGTCATAGCATGGATGAAGTTCAATGGTAACACAAGAGAAGGAGCAGTAAAATACTGAAGAAGTTAGCTAAGCATCACAGGAAAGAGGATTTGAGCTGAGACCTAACGGATTTATAGCATTTTTCCCAGGCCGAATAGCTTTGTAAAGAGCATTCCAAGCAAAGGGAACAGCATGGCCCGGGCACAAAGGCAGGAAGAGAAGCCTGGTACATTCTATGATGTACAACTAGATCTGAGTGGCTTGGGTAGTGAGCAAAGATTGGGGAGGACCGGGAGGTAAGGCCAGCGAGGAAGGCACGATCTGAATACTGTATCTTAATTACATAAGGTGTCCACGCCATTGTCTTCAGTTATGAAACATATCTGCCATTTAATTTTGTCTGGCAATTCGTAGCTCTCGCTGCCCGATTAACATCAGAGCGAACTTGACCTTAGTCAGCCAGGGTCCGGTTTCCTTGGTGAACAGACTCATTGTACTGTTAACTGTTTAATGTCAAAGGTCTCTTCGCATAAAGACTTTAATATCATGTTTGTTTGGGTTTTGTTTTTAATCCTAAGGGAGATCTTAAACGTTACAAATTATCTATGGAATCTAAGCTAATCAGTTTAGGTTCACAAATTTGAATTCATCAAGTCATCTCTTTACTCCACAGAATCACAAATGGGTATAAATATAATTGGGTTTAAAAGACTAGAAGAAAATAGGCCGATATTTTAAGAGTGGCCTCTAAATACTGGAAATTTTTCTATGGTTTCTCAATTTTCCATAATGAACATAAGTACAGAGAGGAATATTTGCAGAGCGAAGATCAGATACTTTACAAAGTAAAGTAGGAGTTCCCATTGTGGCACCATGGAAATGAATCCGGCTAGTAACCATGAGGTTGCGGGTTCGATCCCCGGCCTCACTCAATGGGTTAAGCATCTGGTGTTGCCGTGAGCTGTGGTGTACGTCACAGATGTGGCTCAGATTCTGCCTTGCTGTGGCTATGGGTAGATCGGCAGCTGTAGTTCCGATTTGACCCCTAGCCTGCTTTAGGTGCGGCCCTAAAAAGCAAAAAATAAAAATAATACATAAATAAATAAATAATGCACACACATAGTGCAAAATTCAAAGCTCCCCAAAGGACTAATACAGAAAACAATACTCTGTTCTTCACTCCTACCTTAGTCTCAACCCCCCCAGTGTCAACTCACTAGCTCTCTAACTTGTTTATTCCACCGTTACATAGAAATACTCTAGTTCTATGGTTCTATAATATATGGCAACCTATACACTGTATCTGAATTTGTCCCTTTTAGACATTCAACTGGCTGTTATAAGCTTTAGCTTATTAATATCACCTTCTAGCTGTCCTCCCCAGCTTCCCGATATAATTATAACACGTGTATTTCTCTATTGTATGGTTACCTTTGAAATGATAGGTAATAAACATACACCATCGTTTTTTATTTCACTAAATATAGTCTGTCCCCTAACGTCCCCGTGGGTACAGTGAGCAGTTGGGTGTCCCCTAGCCTTGTCCTTAGCTCTGCTATCTTTTTCAGCATCCCAATCTTAGAGCGTCCCAGGCGATAACATTTGCATTTCATTCTGTAACTAAAATTAAATATCCCACGCTTTCTCTATTAGTTCTTTTTTTTTAGGGCCTCACCCGCAGCATATGGAAGTTCCCAGGCTAGGGGTCAAATCAGAGCTGTAGCTGCCGGCCTACGCCACAGCCACAGTAATGTGGGATCCGGGCTGTGTCAGCGACCTACACCACAGCTCACAGCACACCAGATCTTTCCCCCATTGAGCAAGGCCAGGGATCGAACACGCATCCACATGGATCCTAGTTGGGTTCATTACTGCTGAGCCGCAACGGGAACTCTGTATCAGTTCATTTTAAAATCTGAAAACTGACACCAGCATTGACATTATTGGGACTATGTGAGCCTTATTCATGGAGGAATCAAGTAGCCATCTAGGAGCGTAATTTCTTCTGCGTATCTGTGTTTCTTCTGATTCTAAGACTACTTGAAAATTTTCCATTACATCAGGTGTTCTACCAAATTTCCCTTTTTCTCCCAGGAGTCCCCACACCCATGGCCCTCTGTCCTCCCGCTGGGCTGTAGGTCCAGCAGGTGCAATGGATGCTGCAGTTGACTCCCCAAATCCATTCCATCCCGGACAATTAGGTTGAGGAGACAGTCACACACTCAGTGAGGATGTTCCCAGGCACCTTTCCTAAAACCCCATCACCGTACAGCACTCCCTATTCCCTCCTCCGCTTTATTTATCCTACTAGCATATGTCATCTTACTGCATAGCTGTTTATCATCTCCTTACCTGAATGTAAGCTCCATGAAGGCAGGGCATTTTGTCTGGGTTTTATTTATGTATTTATTTTGGCTTTTTAGGTGCCACACCCTCAGCCTATGGAGGTTCCCAGGCAGGGGTCGAATTGGAGCTGTAGCCACCAGCCTACGCCCCAGCCACAGCAACGCCAGATCCAAGCCGTGTCTGCGACCTACACCACAGGGCACAGCCACGTCGGATCCTTAACCCACTGAGCGAGGCCAGAGATCAAACTTGCGTCCTCGTGGATACTAGATTCCTTTCCACTGAGCCATGATGAGAACTCACGTTTTCTCTGTTTTGTGTTCTGCTTTATGCTCAAGCGCTGAAAATAGTGCTTGGCACAGTAGGCTCTGAATGAAAGAATCAAAACGACTTTATCTCCCTTGATCAAGACATTGCTGGCAATGGGCTGCCTTGGAGGCCAGTATGGGCCCACGAGCTATGGGGAGATCCTGGCTGGGAAAGAAAAGCCAGTCTCTCTCCTGCTGGTTATGAATGAAGAAGCATTTGCTCAGGTCGCTTCTGGCAGCCACGTATGACCAAGAGGAAAAGCAGCTTTGGGAGGCAGCTGATCCAGGAAGAGCAGGGCAGAAAGATGGCTAAAAATCCTGGACCTTTGTCAAAATTTGAGCCATTAAATCAATCCGGTAGACCTCCCTGTCTTCAGTTTTTGTTTAAGCCAATTTGAGCTGAATTTTCGATTACGTGCAGACAAAGAGTCTCACTGGGTACCTTAGTTCTGCTAAAAACCTGTCATTGTAGAAACTCCCTTCGCTGCCTCTCTGAACCTGAGTACCCCGGGTCTTCCTCTGTGGTTTACTTGCTGGTTTTATTGGGACACATCCTGAGAAGTCCTTTTTTTTTTTTTCCCTAGGCCCTTGAAATGTTTTCATTTCTCCCTCATACCTCCGAATTCGGAAAGCATCATTCAAAGTGCCTTTTACCACCCACTGCTATTGATGGGATATTTAGGTGAGGTGGCTTTATTCTAGAAAATAAAATGGCCATACCTAGAATGTACAAATATAGGATATGAGACTAAATTTGCGTTTCAGATAAACAAGAAAATGTCAGGGACATACTTATTCTAAAAAATTATTTATTGTTTATTTGAACTTCAGATTTTAGGAGGTGTTCTGCGTTTTGCATGTTAACCGGAGTGTCTTATTGGGACACTTTTAGGATATTCTTTCTATCTTTAATATCCTGAAATTTCACCATGTTTCCAGTTGAGACTCTTTTAAAAAAAAAAAAAAAGTGCATTATATTGGTGCTGATTGAGCCGCCAGAAAGAGGGTATGGTTGTTCTTGACGTGTTTAAATGATGAGTCACCGTGGTTTCCAGGCCCTGGCTCTCTGTCGGCCTGCGTTTGAGGAACTGGAGCAAGAAAAAGAAAAAAAATATATTAAAAATTTCTTCCATCCTAGAGGTTGAACATCTTTAAAGAGAGTAATTTTCAGAGCAGAAGGATAGGATGGACTCTAGTCTACTCCCTGTAGGTCCCAATTGTCTAGCAGAGTTAATGTGGTTTGAAATCTTGCCACCCAACCGGCATTTCCAACACATGGCAGTGAACAGTCTTAGGAAAAGGCCAAGAAGAGTTCAGGCTGAAGAGCCTTGCTTTGCGATATTCTGGACGCATCTCCAGTTTCCCGTGTAATCGCTCCACGGTGAACAAAACGTGGAGATACAATCTCCGGAGGAGAAGATGATTCACTGGCGAGACACACAGACCCCGGGGTTGGCGCTGAGTGAACCAGCCAAGAAAGTAAGTGAAGAAGCAGAGATAAGAAATAATCACTTTGGAAAGTAGTGGTAAAGTCAGGCAAGGTAAAAAAAATAATAAAATAAAATAAAATAAAATAAAAAATAAAATAAAATAAAAAACGGGCAGAGAAATTAGGAGAACTGCAGAAATGAGACAGACGAGATTTTAAAAATTAACTTTAGGGTCAGTGAACTGGACATGACCTCAGAAATTATCCTGGCCAGTCCCTCCTTTTCTGGGTGACAATCCCTGGACTAAGAGAGTGGAGGAGACTTGCCCAGAGTCACAGAACCAGAAGGGACCAGTTCCCCTGATTCCCAGTCCAGTGTTTACTCCACTCCGTTGCCGCTGCTGTGGTTTGGGACCTATTGCACAACAGCCCTATTTAATCATCTTGACAGCCTCTGAGAATGATAAACTTTCTCTGCAATGATCTGACTCAGTTCAGGGCAGCAGCTGCACCGAAAGCCCCGTTCAAAGGCATTCAACTCCGGAGCAAGATTTTAGGGGGCTCAAAAAAATGCCCCCTCGACCAAAAATATTGCCTGCAGCCACCTTCCTGTGCGCCTGAAATTAAACCTTGAAAATATCTGTTGTAACGCAAATGAATGCCTTTAACAGTTTGCTTGGATTTTTGAGGAGGCCTCTTAACAAAGAAGAAAGTCTTAGTGGTGTGTGACAACAGATAAATACATTGTGACTGGACAGAGGTAGGAAGACTGGGACCCACGATCTGAAATGTATCAGGATCCACTGTGAACAAAGAGCAGCAGGTGCCTAGCTCACCATCAACATTTCATAGCAGAACAAAGCGACAGATTGCTTTGTGCACTGATCATTGGCCTGTCATCAGATTTTACTTCTGGTGTCTGATGTCACAGTAAGATATTTTAGTAGCCCTAGTTTCCTTGATTACTTGAATAATTCACATTTTTGTATCTGAATATGGGATGTTTTCAGCAGAACAAAGTCCCTGGAAATGGCAGTTTTGATTTCAGCATTGAGACTTCGCTTGCCTGGACTCAAACTTGAAAATGTATTTCCCACACCTCCTTTGGATTTTTTTTTTTGGCTTTTTGTCTTTTTAGGGCCACATCTGTGGCATATGGAGGTTCCCAGACCAGGGGTCTAATCGGAGCCACAGCTGCCAATCTACACCACAGCCACAGCAAGACCAGATCCGAGCCGCGTCTACAAACTACACCACAGCTCATAGAAACGCTGGATCCTTAACCCACTGAGCAAGGCCAGGGATCAAACCTGAAACCTCATGGTCCCTAGTCAGATTCGTTTCCACCACGTCACTCCCCATCCTTTGGATTTTTGAAGGTCCTTTGCCTTCTTCTCTTTGTGGCCAAAAGTTAAGGAAGATGAAGATAGCTGCTGGGAGTACCCCGGTGGCCCGTCAGTTAAGGATCCAGCATTGTCACTGCTGCAGTGTGGGTCACTCTGGTGGCTCAGGCTTGAACTCTGGCCCAGGAACTTTTGCATACCATGGGTTCAGAAAAAGAAAGATAGTCATTGTTTTTTTGTTAACAAAGAAGTAACGTTAACTAAAGCTGGTGTAATAGAGTGACAGAGGCCAAGAATAGATTGCCATGCTTTGTTAAGAAGAGAATGCAGGTGGGAAGGTGGGGAAAATTAATGTAGACAAACTTTTAAGAAGCTTGTCTATGACCAAAAAGAGAAAACCTTTTATTGAAATGTTTGGTTGGGAGCTCCCATTGTTAAGAACACAACATCGTGTCTGTGAGGATGTGGGTTTGACCCCTAGCCTTGCTCAGTGGGTTAAACGATCCAGCGTTGCCTTGCGCTGTGGTGTAGTTCACAGACGTGGCTCGGATCTGGCGTTGCTGTGGCTGTGTCGTGGGCTGGCAGCTGCAGCTCTGATTTGACCCCTAGCCTGGGAACTTCCATGTGACACAGGTTCGGCTGTAAAAAGAAAAAAAAAGGAAAAAGAAATATTTGGTTGGATATTGATTGGTTGGTTTTAAAAGGTGGGAGACAGAAGCATTTCTGTTACCTTGGGGGAATGAGTCAGGTTCTCAGCTTCTTAATCTGCATATTGCAGAAATGCTGATACTGCTGCAAACAAAGTGTCTGTCCAAGGTCATCCAATTAGCCAAAGCATCAAAATTAAAATCCAACTCCTTCAATAGCTTGTTGATCTGGGCACATAAGGTCTCTCAATTTCACAACCGTTTTTGGTTTTCAGTGGGTCCTGGGAAGATGCAGGTGGCCATTTCTGTACAAATACATTTGAAAGGAGCTGCAAGGTCCTCTCGGGCATGTCAGGAATAAGAAAAGTAAATAGTGGATCAAGTAAACACTTTCCGTTTGCCAGACGCTAGGGTAAGCACTTAACCTATAATAAGTTATTCAATCCTCACAGCAGTAGATGAAGCAGGTAGTTCTTATCTTTTCACAGATAAATGAATTGCAGCTCAAGGAGATTAAGTAACTTGCCCAAGATCACACCAGCAAAAGCCAAATCAAAGAAACCGATGACTTAAACCACTGGATTATCCTATCTCTCACAAGAATGCAGAGTAATGCTGATTTAAAAATCGCAAATTAGTAATATTTTTAAACGTCACGACACATTTTTTTTTAGCCACAGCCATATTTTTCTCCTGTTTTACCTTATTTTACTTTCAGACCATTGCTGTTTTACTTTCAGAGACAACTAAGGCAGAGAATACCGTCTCCATTTAAGAACAGGAACTTGGGAGTTCTCAGTGTGGTACAGCGGAAAAAAACCCGACTAGGATGCAGGTTCGATCCCTGGCCTTGCTCGGTGGATTAAGGATCCAGCGTTGCTGTGGCTGTGGTGTAGGCCGGCAGCTTCAGCTCCGATCGGCCTCTAGCAGGGGAATGTCCATATGCTGCGGGTGCGGCCCGAAAAAGGAAAAACAAACAAATAGGAACATTGAAGCACATTCTCCTCCCTCTCTCTCTCCTCTCTCCCCCTCCCTCCCTCGCGCACACGCACATACACACACACAGCCCATCAGGAGGGGAATAACAGAGCTTGGGCAACTCAGTGGCCAAATATGCTGCAGAGCTGCCAGGACCCTCAGGGAAAGAGATTGAGTCCTCTGCTGTTTTTAGCCAGTGGCACCTGCTGTCCAGGGGGAAGAAAATAAACCCATTCCATCAAAATGCCAGAACGCAGGCCCTCGAGCTGCTTTCTCCGAGGACCAGGCAAGAGGATTCATAAGTGATAAACAAGGAAACTATTTCCAAGTGGAACAAACACTTAAAATAATAAATGTGGCAGGAGTTCCTACTGTGGGTCAACGGTAATGAACCCAACTAGTATCCGTGAGGATGAGGTTTCGATCCCTGGACGCACTCAGTGAGTTGAGGATCCAGCATTGCCGGGAGCTGTGGTGTGGGTGATAGATGCAGCTCGGATCTGGCATTGCTGTGGCTGTGGTGTAGGCCAGCAGCTGTAGCTTGGATTGGACCCCTAGCCTGGGAACTTCCATATGCCCTGAGTGCAGCCCTAAAAAGCAAAAATAGTAACAATAACAAGAATAATAATAATAAATGTGACCAATCTTGACGTCTACTAAACTTTCCTTTCCCTGTGTCCTACCGCGACTCTCTTGGCATGACAGAACCCTGTGGTGAGATGGTAATTTGCAATTAGTTTTAGGAATAAAAGAGTAAACACCAGCTGGTCCCACAGACTCTTGATACTTAACAGAATATCTAAAAAGACAATATCCATCAGTTACGAAAAGGAAGCACTGGTTTGAAGAAGAAAAATCATCCCAGGTTTGGTATGTTGATAATTTGGGGGCAAAGGCTGCGTCTTATTCATCTTTGAATACCCAGCACCCAATGTAACATCTGGGACACAGTCAGTGCCCCACAAATTTTTTTTAATGATTAGTGAACCTTAGCCAGGATATAATGATGGCCACGCCTGCCACTGTGTTCCAGTTCTCAAAAACCAAAGGTATGTTTACGATGATGCTTATAGAATCTACTAAGTCTACTAAGTTGAACGAAGAAAATACTGAAAAGACATCAAAAAAAACTCGAGCCTGGAGAGTTCCTGTTGTGGCTCTGTGGTAATGAGCCCGACTAGTATCTATGAGGATGTGGGTTCGATCCCTGGCCTCGCTCAGTGGGTTAAGGATCCTGCATTGCCACAGGCTGTGGTGTAGTTCACAGATGTGGCTCAGATCCCATGTCGCTGTGGCTGTGGCATAGACCGACAGCTGCAGCTCTGATTCAACCCCTAGCCTGGGAACTTCCATTTGCCATGGGTGTGGCCCTAAAAAAAGACCAAAAAAAAAAAAAAACTAAACAAACTCTAGCCTGAATTTCCCAGGGAATTGCATCAACTTGTAACTTCCATGGCTTATAGAAATTTAATGAAAGCAATTCCATTACTAGTGGGTAAGTTTTTAGACCAACCTGTAAAATTATTTTATCTGAATATAAAAGAATAATAGCATTCAAGTACAACATAGCACAATTATTCCATGGTAATCACATTTACTTGGCAACATTTATTTGAAAGCCCAGTGTGAGATGGCAGAGAAAGAACTCCAGCTGGTGTCCCAACTTCAGATTCGAGAATTCCTTCCTAATTCCCTTTCTATTAGGTTTTACCTTCCATAACCTGGATCTGTATATCCACCCAAATGAAACCTGCTTCTCTTCCTGTTTCCTAAGTCTCAGTGAGTGGTACCACCATCCACCTATTGATTGACGTCTGACACGTTGGACTCATCCTCCCTCAGTATGTCCCCTCACTCCCATAACACACATCCACATCCGAGCACATACATTCAATAGGCTATCAGATACCAGTGCTACCAGAGATTCTACTCAGCTACGGCTTTACTTTGGGACATTATCTTGCTAGCCTATTGCAGATGTTTCTGGGTTCCAGAGAGTAGAAACCTGTAAATGGAATAAGTCTTCCTGCCATTCCTATGCATATAAAATTTAACTGATCATCAGTCAGGAGAGAACAACAGTGAGGTAAGAGATGTGACCTCAGAAGTGGAGAAACTCTCCAAAAAAGGGGCACGATTATTCTTCAGGACCTTGGAGAGAACCAACCAAGGAAGCCAATAAATAGAGCTAGGCAAGTACTATAACACTAGGATGGTAAACAAGGCAGATGCTGGAAAGAGGTTAGGTTAGACTTTCAGACCACAGGTTGTCTTTATTTTAATGGTTTTTAATTTTTCCATGATAATGGGTTTACGGTGTTCTGTCAATTTTCTACTACACAGCAAAGTGACCCAGTCACGCATGTATATATCATCACGCTCCATCATAAGTGACTAGATATAGTGCCCAGTGCTATACAGCAGGATCTCATTGCTTATCCATTCCAAAGGCAATAATTTGCATCTATTAAGCCCACATTCCCAGTCCATTCCACTCCCTTCCCCTCCCCCTTGGCCACCACAAGTCTCTTCTCCAAGTCCATGAGTTTCTTTTCTTTGGAGTTTCTTTCATTTGTGCCATATATTAGATTCCAGATATCAGGTGGTATTTCTGATCCTTGAATACATCAAGTCCTATGACAGACTTTTGCCCCAGCTGTTTCCCTTGACTGCAGCCCTCTGGCCCCATATCTTTGTATTGCTGTCAGCTTCCCACCATTCAGGTCTCAACCCAAATGACTCTGCAGTAAAGCCTTTCCTCAGTCACTCTTATCCCATTTCCGCATTTCCCTTTCTTAGTAACAGGTACCACTATTTGAAACTCTGTTATTTCTTCATTTGTTTAAGCGACTGTTGTCTCCCTGGCCCTCACAGAAGGTAAGCTCTGTGGGCGAATAGATCACGTCTATGAGATTAGCTGTCATATCTTTAGTATTTAAAACATATCTGACATCCAGAAGGCACTCTGTAAATATTTGACAAATGAGCCAATGAAATAAGACAAGCCATGAGAACAGGCAATTAGATTTGAAGTTTAGGAGACTAGTGAAGACCTTGAACTAAACAGTTGGAGCTAATACGACACAGTGGTTTTGGAGAAATAGGATTCAAGATGCCATGTATAGATTTGTATTAGCATGACCCAGGTGGGAATTGGCATCTAACACACTCATTGAGTGTCAGGCCAATACTACTTTTTTTTTTTTTTTTTTTTTTTTTGCTTTTTAGGGGCATACCTGAGGCATATGGAGGTTCCCAGGCTAGGGGTCCAATCAGAGTTACAGCTGCCGGCTTATGCCACAGCCACAGCCACATCAGATCTTGAGCCATGTCTGCAACCTACACCACAGCTCACAGCAACACTGGATCCTTAACTCACTGATCGAGGCCACAGATCCAACCCACAACCTCATGTTTCCTACTTGGATTCGTTTCCACTGAGCCATGACGGGAACTCCCCAATACTACATTTTAATTTACAGAATAATTAATACATTTTAAACTGATAAAAGTAAGAGAGTCCTCTGCCAAAGGTCCTCTGCCAAAGCAATAACGATTTCCATTCATTTCCCCTAGAAAGAAATTTTGATTTTTCTCAGTGACAGTAAGTGGAAATTGACCAGGCAAATCACTGAGTGGGTTGTCTGACCACGTCAGAGATCAGGGAGTAAGAACCACTGCCCGCGATCCCACAGTTCAAGAATTCTTAGGAAATGAGAGAGTTCTGTGCCTGGGAGGCTTGGATTTTGCTGTTTGTCTCTGTCAATGAGAAGACACAGACGATGGTGGTAGGACAAATTATATGCCCGGGATTTGAATCTGAGAAACCACATTCTATTTGGCTGGTGGTTTTCAATAGTTTTAATTAATCACCCCAATTTTAGAAATCGACAGATATCACATAAGAAATAAAGACTTCCAGCTCCTCTTTAAAACACAGATGTTCTAGGAGGTCTCTTTTGGCACAATGGGTTAAGGATTCAGCATTGTCCACAGAGAGGCTTGGGTCACTGCTGTGGCACTGGTTCGATCCCTGGCTTGGGCACGGTCATGACCAAAAAAAAAAGTTCTTAAAATATTGGCCCTTGAATTCCCACATGACAAAAATCACTTTGACATGGAATGGCCACTGCGCTCCTGAAATGGTAACTGTAGTCTCAATGCTGTCTCCGTCCCCAGGACTCCCCCTGGGTAACACCAAGCCTGCTTCACTTATTTACCTTAACTGCATGGCCCTCGAAGGCATTTGGGTTTGAGGTCCTCCACCATGAAATGTAAGGATCAGACGCTCCTAAGAATTGGAGACATGGGAATAATGAAGAAAATAAACTATCTCTAAGAAGTCAGAGGGTCCATTTTCCAAAAAAAGCAACAAATTAGTGCTACATTGCTATGGACATGAAGCTTCTATGTATTAATTATAAAAATATTTATGAGGATATTCACACTATATTGCACTAGATCTAAGGTAGAGCTCCTGTTGTGGCTCAGTGGTTAACAAACCCGACTAGCATCCATGAGGACATGGGTTCTATCCCTGGCCTCTCTCAGTGGGTTAAGAATCTGGCGTTGCTGTGAGCTGTGGTGTAGGTCGCAGATGTAGCTCGGATCCTTCATTGCTGTGGCTGTGGCGAAGGCCAGCAGCTGTAGCTCCTATTGGACCCCTAGCCTGGGAACCTCCGTATGCCGTGGGTGTGGCCCTAGAAAGACAAAAAAAAAAAGAAGAAGATCTAAGGGAATTGCATGCACGTTTAATGGGCACACGCATGCCTACAGGTATGCACGTAGTACTCAATAAACATTTATAGAATAGACTGAGAAGCTCAAGAGTGTTAAGCAAAACCCCAAACAATAAAAAAATATTTTGAACTGCTTCTGTACACTTTATGGCTTCTGAACCCACTGTACTTCTCTTTTTTTCCTTTTATTTTTGCCCAGTTGCAGCCCAAGACTGGGAATCGAGATTTAATTAGAACCCATTAATTGCAAATAGACCTGATCGATCAAGTGTCAGTTAATCTGTTGGCATTAGTTTAATGCATTCTGATAGTGCATTCATTACTCTAGTGAAGCCAGAACTCCTCGGTTTGGACATGTTGGTTCCAGCCCGGGCTCTGCCACTAACTGACTCTGGTTCTTTGAGCAAGTCGCTTGGCTCTCTGACCAAAGTTTGCTCATCCATAAAATTATATGATCTCCATGGCTTTTCTTTGCTTTACGGTCTCTATTTCTAAAAAAAAAAAAAAATAGACACATGAGAGATAAGAGCTGGAAACTCAGAGCCAGCAGAGTCTAAGGAGAAAAGACCCAGAAGGGATTTTTTTTCCCTGAATAATTAAGGCAAGGAAGCCTTCAAATGCCTGGGCAGCAATCTGTGGATAGACAAGAGTGGACTGTGAACTCATTAGCAGAATGTTGAGTAAAACTCAGGAAGGAAAAGAGAGTAATGGAAAAAGAGTCCAACTGGAGGAGTTCCCTTCGTGGTTCAATGGTTAACGAATCCGACTAAGAACCACGAGGTTGCGGGTTCGATCCCTGGCCTTGCTCAGTGGGTTAAGGGTCCGGCGTTGCCGTGAGCTGTGGTGTAGGTCGCAGACGCGGCTCAGATCCTGCATTGCTGTGGCTGTGACGAAGGCCGGCGGCTACAGCTCCTGTTAGACCCCTAGCCTGGGAACCTCCATATGCCGCGGGTGCAGCCCTAGATAAGACAAAAAGACAAAAAAAAGAGAGTCCAACTGGAGACTGAGAGAATCTAAAGAAAAAAAAACACAGAAAGTGCTGCTAACTAAGTCATTTAGAAACTGAACAACTGGATACAATTCTTACTGAAGCAATAAGAATACATCTAGAGGATGCACGGCAGTAACAAGTATATGTGCTAATAGACAATAACAGAATTCCCCCAAGTAACTTAGGACAATAAGCCCCATGGAAACAAATAGATGGCAGGTAGAAAACAGCACCTGAACTTCAACGTGGATTTTTTGTTTGTTTATTTGTTTGTTTTGCTTTGTTTTGACGGGCCACATCCACAGCATATGGAAGTTCCCAGGCTAGGGGTCAAATCAGAGCTGCAGCTGCCGGCCTACGCCACAGCCACAGCAACACCAGGTCCATGCCGCATCTGTGACCTACACCATAGCTCATGGCAATGCCAGATCCTTAACCCACTGAGCAGGGATCAAACCTGTATCCTCATGGATACTAGTCGGGTTTATAACCGCTGAACCACAGAGGAACTCCTCAATGTGGATTTTTAAAATATAGAGAGGAAGCACATAGCAAGTGCTCAGAAATATTTGTTGAATTAAATTCTATTATTAGGGAGTTCCCGTCGTGGCTCAGTGGTTAACGAATCCGACTAGGAACCAGGAGGTTCCGGGTTCGATCCCTGGCCTTGCTCAGTGGGTTAAGGATCCGGCGTTGCCGTGAGCTGTGGTGTAGGTTGCAGACGCGGCTCGGATCCCGCGTTGCTGTGGCTGTGGCGAAGGCCGGCGGCTACAGCTCCTGTTAGACCCCTAGCCTGGGAACCTCCATATGCCGGGGGTGCGGTTCTAGATAAGGCCAAAAGACAAAAAAAAAAAAAAAAAAAAAAAAAAAAAAAACCCAAAACTCTCAGTGATTATTCCTTTTTACAAAAGGGTTTGCTGCGGATACATTTTATACAGAAATGTTTTGACCTCTAACGTAAAACATGAAAACACTTCCATTTCCAAAGATTTCGTTCATTGACGAATATAGAGCGTTCAGCATCAATGCAGTATTTAGTTTTGCATCCACTTCACCTAACACAGTATCAGACACAGATGGATAAATACATTTCACTGAATGGATGTCTTTTTGGCTATCTCCTGCTGTGTAACAGACCAACCCAATTTAATGGGCTTAGAACGATGACTTTTATCTTTCGTGATTCCAAAGGGAGACTGGCCTCAGTGGGCAGTTCTTCTGCTGTTTTCATCTGGGGCCTCTCGTGTGCTTGCAGTCAGGTGGCAGCTTGGCATGGGTTTATATGGGGCTCACTGGGATGCTGGGGTGACATGGTTTCCGGGTCAAGATTCTCCCTCTGTATGTAGACCCTACGTGTGGTCTTTGCAGCAGGGCAGCCAGACTTACTAGATGAGGATGACTCAGGGTTCCCCAAAACACAAAATCGGAAACTGCTGGGGCTTCTTAAGACTTTGGCCCAGGGAGTTCCCATCGGGGCTCAGTGTAACGAACCCGCCTAGTATCCATGAGGATGCGGGTTCCATCCCTGGCCTTGCTCAATGGGTTAAGGATCTGGCGTTGTCGTGAGCTGCGGTACAGGCCACAGATGTGGCTTGGATCCTGCATTGCTGTGGCTGTGTCGTAGGTCAGCAGCTCAGATGGACCCCTAGCCTGGGAACTTCCATATGCCGTGGGTGCGGCCCTAGAAAGACAAAAACAAAAAACAAAAAAAAACAAAACGCTTTGGCCCAGACAGCTCTGGGCACAGTGTCCCTTCTGCCATTGTTCACTGGTTAAAGCAGGTCACAGGGCCAGCCCAGATTCAATGAGTGAGGAAACTGCTGGAAGATATAAGCAGGAGATGTGGTAAATGGGGGCATTTTTCACAGACTAGCTACCCCAGTGTGCCCTCACTTGGGGCCCTTAACTTCCAAAGAGGTAGGAAACAGGCTTAAAGTTATGCAGCTACACCCACGGGCCATTCTCATAAAAAAGGAAGAATGACTTAGAGCCAGAGGCCAGAGGATGAAACCAAGAGCTGAGAAAAATCGTTCTTAAAAAGTAAAATTGCACCTTAATCAAGGAACATCCTCTGCCTCAAGTCAGAAAAATTGGTGTGCATGCCAGACTGGATTTCAGAAATGCTATTAATCAGCGACTGCTCCTGCCCCCCTAGGTCCCCCTTTTCGAACAGGGGAGTCTATGGCGCTTTTACCGTCTCTCTCACCATCAAGTGTTGAGTGTTGCAGGGGTGGAGGGGAATAACCTGGTCTCTGAACCCAAGGAAGTGCCCGTGAGAGGCTGCCCCCAAGGGACCCCATTCATCCCGGCACCTGATTTCGGGGACAATATCCTGGATTTTAAACTGATGCCACGTTGGTATGAGATTTGCAGGGGTGAGTGCGTTTTTCATGTAGGAAGTCCATAAGTCATTAAAAGTCACAGGATGGTGGCTAGTCGCTGAAGCTGGCTTCCCATGAACCACACCTCCCTGAGTTCACACCTTTGTGGAGACCCCCTCCCTCGCTGAAGCTGGGCTTCCCTGAGAATAGATTTAACTAACAGAATATGGCAAAACTGACACTATATAGCTAGAGCCTATGCTTTATAAGCCTGGCAGTCACTGGGGTTTGCTGTGGTGGTTGTTGTCATTGCTGTTTGTTTTGAAAAGCTTGAGCTTTCTCATGAGAAGTCTGACTCTCTTGGAAAGATCACATTGAGAGATATGTGAGAGATTGAGAAATATGTTGAGGCCACATGGAGAGGGAGAGGAGACCACGCTTCAAGGGGAAAAGAAGCCCAGCTGTCCCGGCACCCCAGCCAAGCCCGCATCTAACTGCAAATGCAAGAGAGAACCCAAGAGGGACCAGCAGAAGAACTGCCCTGCCAGGCTGGTTAACCTAGAAATACGAAAGATAATAAAATAGTTGTTTGAAGCCATCAAGTTTTATGAGAGTTTATTAATGTAGCTATAGATAGCTAAAACAGCATTAATGAATGAATATGAAAAAAATTCTGAAGCAGTTATATTTTCACAACTATCCGTAACGTTCTTTTCTCAACTCACAAAATATTTATGGAGCCCCTACATCTGGCAGCACTTCATTCTTGCGTATGGAGGAGAAATGGGGTCTCCGTTGCCCCACTCACATGTTAGCCCCTGGAGAACCAGAGAATTTAGAATTAGGGAAAAACATCTTTAACTGAAAGTTGGGATGTTTAGCTGAAAATTTTTTAGTCTCTTTGTCATTGTCTCCAGCCTCGTCAAGCCTCAGGGGAGGCAGTTTTGCTGCAACAGCAGCAGAAAACCATTGCATACTCTTGGGGAAGCAGTTACATGATGAAAGCGGTATTTGGGAAGGTTCCTTTGGCAGCAGCAATTAGGGTTAGTGAGACACAATCTTTTTATTTTTATTTTTTTGTCTTTTTGCTTTATCTAGGGCCGCACCCACGGCCTATGGAGGTTCCCAGGCTAGGGGTATAACAGGAGCTGTAGCCGCCGGCCTTCGCCACAGCCACAGCAACGCGGGATCCAAGCTGAGTCTGTGACTTACACCACAGCTCACGGCAACGCCGGATCCTTAACCCACTGAGCAAGGCCAGGGATTGAACCTGCAACCTCGTGGTTCCTAGTCAGATTCGTTAACCACTGAGCCACGACGGGAACTCTGTGAGACACAATCTTAGTTGCAAGTTGACCTAGGTCCAAACCAGGGTAGATGGAAAGGGAAGGAATTTGATTATAGATCTTGGTGAACTATAAAAAATGAATGAGACCATGCCAAAGATTACTGAAACTGGGAGAATAATGGTGCCATCAATAACAAAAACAACAAGAAGGAAGAATGTGTGACACTTGGAAAAGGAGTCATGTGTGGGAAGAATAGATCCATCCAGATTTGGACTTCCTCATTGGGATAAGAGGACAATTGAACAGAGCTATAGGATAGGCAGCCAGCGGTTAATTTTAAAACAAAACATAGGAAAAGACTGAGCAGCGGACTAAGGGTAAGAGAGAGAGAAGGGTGGGGATTTAAGAGCCAATGATCTGCTGCCATACACGACCCCCTTGGCTCCAACGTGACCCTACCCCACCAGCCAGTGAAGAGGGCCGTCCAGGCCACAATCGATGTCTAGATCTGAGACTTGGAATTCCGCAGGCCTGTCGAGTCACCCTACTTCCTATGAAGATCCCAAAATATCGGGAGGATCTATAACCACAGTGGAGGATGGACTGCTAGCAAGGAGAGGATACCAAAGACCACTTTTCTGTGGAGTAGCCAGGAACTAAGCGAGTAAATGTGAACCCAAAGCAGATCATCTTCTGACTACCCCCCCAAATTATCTCCAAAGGAGTACAATGTCACTGCTTATTGTTATGAATTGAATGTCTGTGTACCACCTCAAATTTACTCAATGAAGCCCTAACCCCGGTGTAATGACGTTAGAAGTTGGGGCTTTGGAGAAGTGATCAGGTTTAGATGACGGCATGAAGGCAGAGCCCTCATGATGACACTGGTGCCCTTTTAAGTAGAGGTGTGGACATCAGAGCTTTGTTTCTCTACCACATGAGGACAGAGCAACAAGGCAGCGATCTTCGAGCCAGGAAGAGAGCCCTTACCAAGAACCAAGCTGGCCAGCAACTTCACTCTGGATTCCCAGCCTCTAGAACTATGATAAATAAATATCTGTTGTCTGAGCTACCCAGCCAGCGGTATTTTTTTATAGCAGCCCAAGTTGACTAAGAAGACACTTATCCCTTAAGTAGATACTATATACTACATGGGCTTGAACTTGGTGAACTCCCGATAAGTTCATAATGGTTTAACATAGTTCGAGCTCCCTTTGGGAGTAGCTTGTCTCCAACACCTGCGGTGCTGGACATTCCTGCGTTGAAGCCATGACAAATAAACAGTGCTTGTGTAGATGATGGGTGAGAACTTGAGTTCCTTTAGTTCTGCTCTTCTGTGTGACCACTTGCAGTTTATTTTTATTTGTACGTAAAAGTTTAAAACAGTGGGAGTTCCTGCTGGGTGCAGCAGGTTAATGATCCAGCATTGTCTCTGCGGTGGTATGTGTTTGATCCCCAGCCGGCACAGTGGGTTAAGAATCTGGCCTTGCCACAGCTGTGGTGTAGGTCACAGCCGCAGCTCGGCTAAGATCCTTGGCCCGGGAACTTCCATATGCGGTGGGTGTGGCCAAAAAAAGAAGGAAAAAAGTTTAAAGCAGTGAACCAGAGTGACTAGAGTGACCATTTGAACACTCGCTCAAATGGATATGAAATCCAAATGCTTCTCTGATGCACTCTCGAAACCAAAGGACCCTTGGGTGAGGGGCCAATTCTAGCTAAAGATCATATCACTCGATCTCAACAGTAGCGTAGTAATTGTTTAGCTCTTAGCTAACAGTTTTTCTTTTACAAAGGACTGTTTTATTATTATTTGCTGGCATATGGTGATAATAAAAAACAGACCAACTTTCAATTAGCTTTATAAATTTTTTTTTTGTCTTTTTGCCTTATCTAGGGCCACACCCGCGGCATATGGAGGTTCCCAGGCCAGGGGTCTAACAGGATCTATAGCCTCCGGCCTTCGCCACAGCCACAGCCACGCGGGATCCGAGCCGTGTCTGCGACCTACACCACAGCTCATGGCAACGCCGGATCCTTAACCCACTGAGCAAGGTCAGGGATCGAACCCGCAACCTCATGGTTCCTCTTCGGATTCGTTAACCACTGAGCCACGACGGGAACTCCTAGCTTTATAATTTTTAAAATGTCTCTACGGGAAATACACCCACCCATTCCCTACACGCAGGGTAGGCCATTCCCACAGCCCTGGCCTTGGTGAGCCAGAGAGAACCTGACTCTGAAAAACAACAACATAGTGAAGTGGCACCAAACGGGCTCAGTTCCCAGTGCGTGTGTGGACACAGACCAGAAGGAAAAGACCTATCCTGGACCGAGGCCACTTCTGCATAGAGTGCATGACCCACGTGGGACAATTCGACTACCAGAGAAGTCAAATAACTTGCCCAAGTACCTCATTAGTGCATTGCTGCCTAGGACGGACTTTTGGACCTCACCAATATCTGCCTTCTTTCTTTCCTTGGTAAGCTGCTGGTTCGTGTTCCCAGTCTCCTTGGATCTAGGTGGGGGTCATGCCACTCGCTCTAGCCAATGGAATGAGGGAAAAAGTGATTCTTTTTTTTTTTTTTTGTCTTTTTGCCTTTATGTATGGCCGCACCCGCGGCATATGGAGGTTCCCAGGCTAGGGGTCTAACAGGAGCTGTAGCCGCCGGCCTTTGCCACAGCCACAGCAACGCGGGATCCAAGCCGCGTCTGCGACCTACACCACAGCTCACGGCAACGCCGGACCCTTAACCCACTGAGCGAGGCCAGGGATCGAACCCGCAACCTCATGGTTCCTAGTCAGATTCGTTAACCACTGAGCCACGACGGGAACTCCCAGGAAGCGATTCTTGACATTTCCAGCCTAGGCTGCTAAAATAAGTCCTACTAGATTCCCCATATTATCTCTCTTTCCTTGTCTCCTGGCTGGAGGCAGAGAATCCAGGGGAGAACTCAGGAAACACACTAGATGGAAGGAGTATGGATCCCTGAATCTCCGTGTACAGGTGCGATCAAGTGCAAGCTGGCCAGCTGGAGGACGAGCTACCACACGGAGCGGAACAAGCCATTTTAGCTAAGCCCTCTGAGACTGGCCAGCCCCCAGCCGGCTCTGCAGATTAGCAGAAGTATGGAATACCACATATATAAATATATGCATGGGCTGCGACATAAAAGAGAAATAAACCTTTAGGAGGTGAAGCCACTGGGATTTTGGTGTGATTATAGCTGTTGGTCCACACTGACACCTTGCCATGATCTGAATCAAGGTCAAGCCTATGCTCCCAGAGGCCACAGAGCACGGTTGGCGATAGATCCCACCCCCTAGCCCAGATCACCCAGATTACACATAGCTAGCTAGAAAACTCTGCCTAAAATCCCAACACTCATGATCTCACCAGCAGTACTAGATGCTAGAAGAACCCTTAGGAAAATACCTGTGGCAGGTAACTTTTGTTACATAGCAAAACACTTCAACACCAAAATGGCTTAGAACAACAACACAAAGAAAAAAAGAAAAGGAAAACATTATTTTAGCTCACAATTTTAAGAGGCTGCAGCTTGGGTCTCTGGTCCCTGAGTGGTTCTTCCAGCCTGAGGCCAGGCTCCGCTAGCATCAGCTGGACACATACATCATACATCCTATGTCTGTGATCAGCTATGGAGTTGGCGGGCAGCTGGCTAGTTTGTGACGGCTCATCGCTGCTCATGTGGTGTCTCTTCCTCCGGGAGACGAGCTTGCGCTTGATCGTTTTGCTGGCAGCAGTTGCAAAAGCAGCTCCAAGTGTGCAAGCACTTTTCAAGGTGTTCCCTTTGGCCAAATCGAGACAAACGGCTGTGCCAAAAGTCAGTGCAGGAGGGCCTGGATACCAAAGGTGGGAACAAATTCGGTCATTACTACAATCCATCTACTCCAATATCCCAGTCACAGCGTGGAGACCAGAGCGCAGTGCAAATGTGTCCCAGGCTTTATAGCTCCTCAACTCATTTCTTCCAGCCTCTGACCTGCAAGCTTCCAGCAAGCCAATGGTAGTACCGTCCATGGGACAACATCACCAGTCGGCTTCTGCTGTTGTTGTTGTTGAGTTTACTGGAAACCACACTCGGGAGGAAGTGGCCAATTTGCTGCTCCTGGGGCTGGTTTGGCGGAACTCTGGAGGTGGAGGGACGTCATCCAGCCGACGGAACGATGCTTCCGCTGAGAAACCGTGAGAAAGCCTCTTCCTGCAAAAAGTGAGTCATGATAGGAATAGAGCGCCAGACCTCCTTCGTACTCCTCAGTGTGGCAAGGCAAATGTGACCAAATCTCTGGCGGGTGCTTTCTTTTTCCTAAAAGGGAAGGGATAAAAGGCTGTCAGGGGAAAAAAAACAAAACAAAAAAAACCTGCTATTGGAGCCGCTGCCCAATCTGCTCTCTCTTAAAGTTTCCCTTTTGTCTCGATTTCTATGTTCAAGATCTTCTCTTTGTGGTTTGCTGTTGTTTCTATAAAAATGCCTTTCACTGGGCAACATCTTAGCCAAGAAAAGCAAAATATCTACCAAGACAAAAAGCATGGCGTGTCTGTCGTTTCAATGACTTAAAGCCAGAGCAGTACTGAGTTGTTATGAGTTGGGTCGTGTTCTCTCAAAAGTCACATGTTACAGTTCTAACCACCAGGATCTCGGAACGTGACCTTATTGGGAAAGAGGGTCATGGCAGATGTAATTAGTTAAGATGAGGTCAAACTGGGCATGCACACAGAGAAAATGATGTGTGATGATAAAGGCAGACATTGGGGTGTCGCAGCAGAGGCCAAGGAGCACCAAAAATCACTGATAAACCACCAGGAGCTAGGAGAGAGGTACGGAACAGGCTTTGGAGGTAGCCAACCTCCCCGATACCTTGATCTTGAACTTCTAGCCTCCAGAACTATGAGAAAAAGCATTTCTGTTGTTTAAGCTGCTCGGTGTGTGGTACTTTGCTTTGCTAGCCCTAGCCAGCAAATACATGAGTGAACAACGACCCGTGTCATGGGCTCTTTCAAACTCGTATTCTTTCTTAACCCTTGCTCCCGAGACTGTTGGTCCCAGTTCCAGGTGAGAACACTGAGGCTGGAGCAGCATGGCCGAAAGCCAGATTCAAACCCAGGTCTCCTGACCCTGTCTATGCATTTTCCTTTACGTGGTTTTTTTTGGGGGGGCAATGGTTGCTGACAAAGGGTGATGGCAAGGCAAAGACTGGAGCAGCAATTCTAAAGGTATCTATACCCCTGTCGTGCAATAGATTTGTTTTGGAAAGAATTAGTTCTTAATTGATTCCTTATAAACTCAGTGATATTTCAAGGGCTCTCTGGCAGTTTCCTCTTGAAAGGAACCTTGTGGGAAACCCTTTTGTATAGCACGGGGTCTCTATGGATGGTGAATGATCACGTGCCTTTCTCTAAATTCATTTGCTTTGCAAGTGTAATATGTTTTCGTGTGAGAGATTTTTGTGAATGCGGGCCTGCCTTCAATTCTGCACCACCGCCTTGGCTGGTGGAGACTCAGTAAATGCTGGCTGTTCCCATTGTGGTTAATGATGGCCACAAAGCACGCCCACCAGCAACACCGCCTTTGAAATACACGTGGTGTCTGAAATGATTTCCTCCCATTTCAAGCCATGTTGAGCGTCCGCAACTTAAAAGCATTGCTTGGGTAGCAAAGGGGGGAAACATCATTCTGTTAAATGCCAACATTTAGCTATTAATTCCCCCCTAACTCTTAGCGAGCTCTGTGTTAATGACTGTTTGAAATACCTAGGTGTTTGTAAATTAGCAGGTGTTTCATTTCCTTTTCTGAATCCGCCTTTAGGCTGTCTGTGCAGAAAGATTCCCCTGGGGGACGCACATGGTTCACTGGACAGGGGACAGCTGTGGCCAGAGTGACCAGAATTTTGACTGCTTTTAATAAGAGCCTCTCTTCGGGAATGCAGGTGGCCAGTGTTTTCCACTAGTTCTAAGATTCTTTCCTGCAACCGTGTGTTTTATTAGTTAATTTGCTAACTTCACAGGCATCATGTGAGGATCTACTCAGTGCCAGGCACTGTCATCGGCCCTCAAGATGCAGCAATGAAGCGGATTCTGCCCCGCAACTGTGTTATTATTAGTTAATTGGCCAATTTCACAAGCATCATCTGAGTATCTGCTCAGTACCAGGTATTGTCCTTGGCCCTCAAGATGAAGACATGAAGCAGACTCTGCCCCTCCTTCTCACAGCCCCACCATCCAGCGGGAAGATGCACTTAGGAGTCAATAAACACAACAATGCGATAAGTGCTATATTAGAAGGCTGGAGAAAGGCACAAGAAAAGGCTGGGGGCACAGAAAAGAGAAGTGCCACACTTTGATGGAAATGGCAGAAACCACTTCCCAGAGTTGGTGGCATTCTCACTAAATCTTGAAGGGTGAGTAGGAGTATGCCAAACGCATAATGTGACAAAGGACATTTCAAGAAAAGAGAGCAGTGCACACTGAGATGCAGCTATGAGAACCTGGTGCTTGGAGGCTGGTGGGTGACTAGACACGGGAGGTGATGAGGGCATAGCAGCCAGTGAATTTAAAATAGTTTTCTGGGACAAGATCCCAAGGGAGCTTGGACACGAGTCTATAAGAAACAGGGAGCCACTGAGGATTTTATCTTGGAAGGAGGGCCTGATTGCCTTCGGTGGTGTGGAAGATGGCCTGAAAGGTGAAAAGGCTGGAGACAGGGGCTTAACTGGGAGACAAAGGCAACAGTTGGAGGTCTAAGCTAAGGAAGCAGCAGTGGAGATGGAAAGAAGGGCCATGATTTAAGCAGTAATAACAAGGTCAAATTCTAAAAGTTTGTCACTGGGAAGGAAGAGAGGGGAAGGGTTGGGATGACGGCCCACCTCGGGCTGTGCGTCCAGGTGTGGTGACCAAAAACGGGGGTGCAGGCAGAAGAGCAGCGCGCCGAGTATACTTAGAGTATAGAAATCGCTGGGAAGCCTGTGGAAGTGAGACGTGTACTCACTCCTTTAAGGGTAGTTTGGGTCCTACTCTCTTAGGCTGATGCAGCAGCTCTTAAGTCGCACCTCGGAGTTCCTGTTGTGGCTCAGTGCTTAACGAATCCGACTAGGGACCATGAGGTTGCGGGTTCAATCCCTGGCCTTGCTCAGTGGGTTAAGGATCCGGCGTTGCCGTGAGCTGTGGTGTAGATTGCAGACGCGGCTCAGATCCCGCATTGCTGTGGCTGTGGTGAAGGCGGCTACAGCTCCTGTTAGACCCCTAGCCTGGGAACCTCCATATGCTGCGGGTGCGGCCCTAGATAAGACAAAAAGACAAAAAAAAAAAGTTGCACCTTGAGTCACAGAACAAATAAAGGAGTTCTCTTCACATTCACATAAACAGGAAGCACTGGCTCTTATCAACGAATGATGGAGAGTTTTTCCAGCCGGGTTCTCAGTCACACATAACAAGACCACCCCCCAGGCAACTTAAGCAGAAAAATAATTTATTAAAGGTTGTTGGTGGCTCAGAAAATCTCCAGGAGGAAAAAGCAAGCTGTGGAAATGATGTGACCAGGAACAACACTTGGACCACACTGTGGCTGGCACCTGTGGAGACCTCGCTGAAGGGCATGACACAGCACATAGCTCACACACCTGCGACTAGGTTCTGAAAACCCAGAGCTCTGCCTCTGCTGCTCCCAATAGCCAAGTGTCCCAGAGTCATCCTCATCAGGAAACAGGTTATAGCCCCTGCTTGCTCACTCTACTCTTTTCCCGATTAAAGATTCCTATCGGCATATCTGATTAGCAGAACTTGGGTCTGTGAATATACCTACTCCAGCATCAAGAAAGGCTGGGGAAGTGAGTGTCTGGCTTTCCCCTAGGGGAGGGGAGATCTGCGCTGCAGAGAATTTCCCAAATATAGAAAGGGCTTTAGAACTTGTGACTAGAAAACAGACAAACAGCACTTCAGAGGGCCATGGTTTAAGAAAGAAGCTAGGATTAAAGATCCTCTTCCTCCTGGGTTTTGAGAAGCATGGCTTTTACAGACATCACAACTTTTTATTTTGTACGATAGTTCTTTAACCCAGACTGCAAAACTGTCTGCGGCAGGTGTAGTGTCATTTTTAGCTTCATGAGACTTATCGATGGTGCCCCATACCAGAAAGAGCTCAGTAAACGTGTCTGTCTCCAAGCTCATGGCCACTGTAGAATTCTCGCTGCTCATTTATTCAGTGAGCCTTTCCTGTGTGCCTGCTGTGTGTCTTGATCTACGTTCAGGCATTGCAGCTGATTCTGCAGACATGTGGTTATTATCTGCAGTCAGCAGCAGGGCCTTCTAAGCAATGTGCACAGACAGGATACCTGGCATTTCTCACACTACGATAATCTATCATCTTATGGGAAACCTCACAATTTGCCCCAAGGAAGAGGCTTTCATGGTCATTCAAGGAGGTGAGAACTTCCCTTGACAGGGCCCTCTTGGTGTTGGCTTCTAGAGACTCAATACAAAGAAGCCAGAATGGGAAATGATACTGAGTTCCAAGAAGATATAAGGAAAGGATCTTCCAGACCATTTGGGTAGACTCTTTAAAATGAGATTTCTTGGTTTGGGATGGAAGTGCTATAAAATTTGTTTGTGATGATTGTTGTACACCTATAAATGTAATACAATTCATTAAGTAATTAAAAAAAGAAAGAAAAACAAAGCAAAACCAAATAGATAAATAAAATGAGATTTCTAGGCCTGAGAGAAAGGCTCAGCCTGCAGATAACTGTATCCCCAGCTGCTCATTCCCAGGAGGCAGTCGTCAGGAATGCTCAACCATCCAGGCCATCAGTTCCCCTGCAGCACAGCGAGCTGCCCAGCTCTTATCCTGTATCCCAGCAGAGCTGCTCCACCCAGGAAATCTGAATTACTATTAGGAGAGAAAGTCATCTACCATAACTCTGCTGCCATGATCCCATGGGCAGAGGCGAGACACTGGAGGATGGCCTCCCTTCTCAGCCTGGAGTTTCAGTGTTGAGATAGCAGGAGGCCTCACAGGGCTCAGGTTTGCTTCCCTGGAAACACAGGCAGAAATAGTCTTCAAGGAAGCCGGGCAAATCCGCTGTGACCAGGGGCCCTGGCCCAACTCTGCCAGGTGACTTCATCAACGTCCAGCACATTGGGGCAAGCTGGCTCCCTAGAACCAAGAGTCAATGAATGCCTGGCATGCAGGGATGGTGCGGGCTTCTGTGTCATACTGCAGTAGAACTTTCCAGAGGGTCTAGCGTGGAATTCCAATCTGAGGCAGGAGAGAACTGATTATATGGATTTTAGGAAATTTGATACTAGTCTCTTTCTCCCTACTGTATTCCAGGTTTCCATGCGCTAGGTTTTCATGACCATGGCATTATTCTTTTGGATCTAAGTCTTCTTAAAATGTCAAATCTTGGAGTTCCCGTCATGGTGCAGCGGTTAACGAATACAACTAGGAACCACTTAACAAAGTTTAAAAGCAAGCTGCTGTTTGGCCCTTAGCTGTATCCCTGAACAAAGTGCAAAATAATTTAAAAGAGAAAAAAGAATTCAGCACCTTAAAACATAGAATGTAAATGCTTTGCGCTGAATGAAAAATGGTCAGTCCAGAGAATATGATGCACAAAGGTACAAACTGGTCAAGAGAAGCAGACCCAGAAATGGCACAGATGAAAGCTTTATTGAACAAAGACACTAAAACTAATCGGACATCCCATATATTCAAGAAGATAGTGGAAACAGTGGATGTGAAGAGGAGAGACATGGCAATATTTTTAAAAGATCCAAACTGAATTTCGATAGATGAAAAATACATCAAAGATGAAAAAGTACAATTGAAAATATGAAGACCACATTAGACTGTGTACAAGAAAAGCTTGGTGAATAGCAATAAGAGTAACCATAGCAATATTCAAAATGAAATACAGAGAGAAAGTTGATGAAAAAAAAGAACAAAATATGAATGAGCTGTGGAAAATTTTCAAGTAGTCTAATGTGTGTGTAATTGGTGGTCATATATGAGAGGAAAAGGAAAGAGGGGGAAGATGTAGAAAAAATATTTGAAGAAGTAATGAGGATTTTTTTTCCCAAATTTGGTGAAAAATATAGACATAGACCCTAGAAGTTCCAAAAAAAAATTACAAAGAGTAAAACAAAGCATATCAAGTTCAGATTATGTAAAACCCATGATAAAACAAATATCTTTAAAATATCCAGGTTTTTTTTTTAAAGACATATCACGTATAAAGAAAGTTAAGAATGACAAGCAGTTCCTCTTTGGAAACAATGTAAGCCTGAAGAAAGCAGAGCAACATCTTTAAAATACTGAAAGAAAAAAATCATCCACCTAGAATTCCCTAAATATTTATACATTAAACAACACATGTGCAAATAAACTGTGCGTCAAAGAAGAAATTACAAGGACCCATATAAAGCATTTTGAACTGAAATAATAAGAACCCAACATATCAAAGTTTATGAAATACAGTGATAACAACACACAGAGATAAATACAGCATTAAACACACATTGGAAAAGAAGAAAGATCTCAAATCAATAACCTAAGATAATACCTTAACAAACCAGAATAAAAGTAAATTAAATCTAGTGTAAGAAGAAGAAAGCAAATAATGATTACAGTCTAAATCAATAAAATAAAAGAGAATAGCAATAGAGAAAAAGCAATGAAGCAAAAGTTTGTTCTTTGAGAATATCAATGAAAGATTCATAAACTTCTACACAGATTGATCATGAGCAAAAAAGAGAGAGCAAACACAACCAATATCAGAATGAGAGAGTAGATATCACAACAGATCCTAGAGAGTTAAAAGAATAACAATGGAATATTATGATCAACTTTATGTTAGTAAATTCAGCAACTTAGATGAAATGGTATAAATTTCTAGGAAGAGGCATAATCTACTGAAGATCTCTCAAAAGAAGTAGATACTTGAGTAGTCTTAAACCTATCAAACAAATGGCATGTGTAACTAAAAATCCTTCCATGAAGAGAACTCCAGACCCAGAAGACTTGATTGGTAAATGCTACCAAACATTTGAGGGGAAATAATTCCAATTCTACACAAGCCCTTTTTAAAAAAAAAAAAAACTGAAGGAAAGTAGGAGGGAAGAATATGAATGTATCACCTTATGTGGCAAAGGTAGATGGGATTAAGGATCTTGAGATGGAGATATTATCCCCCGTTATCCTGATGGGCCCAGTGTAACCACAAGAGCTGTTCTAAGAGACAGAGAGAGGCAGGAATGAGGGAGAGATTAGAAGATACTACAGTTCTGGCTTTGAAGATGGAAGACGGGGCTGTGAGCCAAGGAATGCAGGCAGCCTCCAGAAGCCATAAAAGGCAAGGAAACAGGTGCACCCCCTAGAGCCGCTAGCCCGGCCATCACCTTGGTTTTCACCCAGTAAGATTCATTTTTGGACTTTTGATCTCCAGAACTGTATGGTAATCAATTTTGTTGTTGTTGTAAGCCACTAAATCCATGCTAATTTTTTTTTTCCAGCAATAGAAAACTCATACTACATAGAGAGGGAGCGCTTCCAACTTCATTTTCTATGAAGTCTGCATTATCTTGGTACCAAAATCAGACAACAGGAGAATAACACACAGAATATGAACACTAAATGTCACTACCACATTTTCGCAAACCCAATCCAACAGTATATAAAGAAGGTACTTCATCGTGACTAAACGGTGTTTAACTCAGGAACGTGATTATGGTGTAACACTCCATTGTTTTCCAACCTGCTCCAAATTCCCTTATTAGACCTGACTTCCAGCAACTCATCCCATAATATCTTCCAGCTTTCCCCCTTCTATCCCTAACTAGAGATTTATCTGCAGCAGCCTCCTCCCCATTTCTAAATATATAAATACCTTCCTATGCTCATGCCTTCGCTCAAGCTATTCCCCTACAAACACTGTCTTTTCCTGTCCTCCTGATGGAGAATATTCATTCTTTTTTTTTTTTTTTTTGTCTTTTTGCCTTATCTAGGGCCGCACCCGCAGCATATGGAGGTTCCCAGGCTAGGGGTCTAACAGGATCTGAAGCCGCCGGCCTTCGCCACAGCCACAGCAACGCGGGATCCGAGCCGCGTCTGCAACGTACACCACAGCTCATGGCAACACCGGATCCTTAACCCACTGAGCAAGGCCAGGGATCGAACCCGCAACCTCATGGTTCCTAGTCGGATTCATTAACCACTGAGCCACGATGGGAGCTCGGAGAATATTCATTCATTCTTTAGTCCTACAGCAGAACATCTTCGTGCTCTGAGAAGCCCTCTTCTTCAGCCTCAGGCTCCAGCTCCTGGCTCTCCCGTAGCACGCCGCTGGGACTTCCATTACAGAGTTTCACTTTCTATTACAAGTATTACTTTCTTCCTAGACAGTGAGTTCCACCAGGGCAAGAACGGCATGCAGTTCATCTTTGAATCCTCAGTGGCTTGCATGGGGACTGGCATGTGAGAGACCGTTCATAAATGATTCATCAATAAACACTTTAGTAGAGAAAATTAACAGTCACTTGAGATATGTTCTGGGGGAAAGAGGGAGCTAATCCAAAAAGAAAAAAGATCCTCAAAGGGACTTGGAAGGGTTGAAGAAACAAGCACATCATCCTTTCCACTTAAAATTACAGCATCTGACTTACATCTGTTCAGAGCCCCACCACGTCAAAGCATTTATAGATATAATATTCTATTTGAGTGCAATGAGGAAGATGTGATTAATTCATTTTTTTTTTGATGAAGAAATTGAAGCTGAGGAAGGGTAAATTAATCACACAAGATTATGGTATGAGCTGGTAGAAGAGCCTTAAGATCTGCTCCCGGGAGTTCCCGCTGTGGCTCAGCAGTAATGAACCCGATTAGCATCCATGAGGATGCAGGTTTGATTCCTGGCCTGGCTCAGTGGGTTAAGGATACAGCGTTGCCATGAGCTGTGGTGTAAGTCACAGATGCGGCTCGGACCCCAGGTTGCTGTTGGCCGTGGCGTAGGTTGGCAGCTGCAGCTCTGACTAGACCCCTAGCCTAGGAACTTCCATATGCCCTAGGTGCAACCTAAAAAAGGGGAAAAAAAAAGTTCTACTAATCTGGCTGACTGTTCTCTACTCTGACTGCTCCTTCGAGCATATGCCACTGTTGTCCATCCCTGCCCGAAGGAAGTAAAACATAGTAGGACCTTTCACTGGATTCTATGCATTTCATGCATGCATGAGTTGCCTGCCTTCTGGGTAATTCCACCATAGGTAAAGGCGCTGGAAGACTCCCCAGCCCCGTAAAACGCTCTGTGACCTCTAGACCTTCTAGGCATCTCTTTCACCTCCAACAAAGCACTCAGCATCTTTTATTCCTCCTCCCAAAGCACTAGTAAAAACAGAAAAGAGAAATACTTGAACTTTAATAGTACAGCCAGCCAGGTCAAGAACCAGTGGGTCTTTCCCATTTTACAGCTTAGAAATCGCCTAATCTCCCAGACACAGTCTGGTGACGTGTGACGGTCTCTTCCACATGAAGAGCACTGGGGGTCATCGCTTCAGTCTAACATAGCTGGGGTGATCCCTTGGCTCTTGTTTGACATGGATCTTGTCACACATATTTCCCCAGTCTGTCTTGTTTTTTATCATTTCTGCTGCTTCTTCTTCTTTTTTTGTATTTTGCCTTGTCTAGGGCCGCACCCGCGGCATATGGAGGTTCCCAGGCTAGGGGTCTAACAGGAGCTATAGCTGCCGGCCTTCGCCACAGCCACAGCAACGCGGGATCCGAGCCGCGTCTGCAACCTACACCACAGCTCACGGCAACGCCGGATCCTTAACCCACTGAGCAAGGCCAGGGATCGAACCTGCAACCTCATGGTTCTTAGTCGGATTCGTTAACCACTGAGCCACGACAGGAACTACTATCATTTCTGCTTCTTCTGCTTTACGCATTCTGCTCAGCAGTCTCCATGTCCTCCTGAAACTTGGCTAAAGTAGATAAAAAAAATCTATGTTGCTTTTGCCTCTGCTTCTTACTTGGAGAATTTCCTTTAGATTGCCTCTTTTCAGGTCCCATCATTCTCTGTCATCTGGAAAGGGAGTTGAATCCTCTCCCATTGATCATTCTTTTTTTTTTTTTTCATTTGTTTAATGTCATATTTTAATTTCTTACTCTTCAAGAAGGAAATTGTTCGATCTCTTTATAACTTTGCAAAATGTATCAGTTTTGCATTTATTTTAGTTATTACCATAGATAGCATGCTTAGAAGGGTGGTATCTTGGAGTTCCCGTGTGGCTCAGCAGGTTAAGAGCCCAACCTAGTGTCCGTGAGGATTCAGGTTTGATCCCTGGCCTCCCGCAGTGGGTTAAGGATCCAGTGTTGTTTGGATCCGGTATTGCTGTGGCTGTAGCATAGGCCTCAGCTGTAGCTCCAATTGGACCCCTAGGCCACAAACGTAAATAAGGAAAAGGAAGGAGGGAAGGAAGGGAGGGAGAAAAGAAAGGAAAGAAAAATGCCATCCCTGTGTCATGGCCTTTGATCTCCAACAATCAAGAAAAACAGACAGTAACCTTTGTTGAATGCTTTCCAGCAGGAAAATGAAGTCACAAGTCTGAGGACACAAGCGGAGAGGGCTTGAAGCCCCCTAAAATTAGTAGCAGCAATAAAAATATCTGACAAAGTGATAAACTCTCCTATATACACACTTTCCAACAGCTGGCCCCTCCCCAACTCTTAACAACAATATAAAGTAAGCAGGGCAGGGAAGCTTCCAGCAATAATAAAAAGAATAACTGGCGTTCCCCTCATGGCTCAGCTGAAACGAATCTGACCAGTATTCATAAGGATGCAGATTTGATCCCTGGCCTCGCTCAGTGGGTTAAGGATCCCCCGTTGCTGTGAGCTGTGGTGTAGGCCAGCAGTTACAGATCTGATTTGACCCCTGGGGGAACCTCCATATGCCTCGGGTGTGGCCTTAAAAGAAAATAATAACAAAAATAAAAAGACAGGAGTTCCCGTCGTGGGTCATTGGTTAATGAATCCGACTAGGAACCATGAGGTTGCGGGTTCGATCCCTGGCCTCGCTCAGTGGGTTAAGGATCCGGTGTTGCCGTGAGCTGTGGTGTAGGTCGCAGACGCGGCTCGGATCCCGCGTGGCTGTGGCTGTGGCGAAGGCCGGCGGCTACAGCTCCTGTTAGACCCCTAGCCTGGGAACCTCCATATGCCGCGGGTGTGGCCCTAGACAAGGCACAAAAATAAAAAATAAAGTAAAATAAATAAAAAGACAAAAAGTATTGCTTATTCCAATGGCACGTTCTCACAAAGATTTCTGTCTGGCGGGCGGTTGGTGTTTGCCGTGCTGCACGTGCAGTGGCGTGCTCACAGCTTCATCCTCCTTGGAAAAGGAGGGTTGAATTGGCTCCGGTGCTTAGCTGTGCCCTCAGAAAAGTCATTTGCTTTTCCAGTATTTCTGGCAACTCCAGGAAGCTTATGCCTTCATAGCCTCCTCTGACTCTGACTTCATATCACTTCTCAACTCTCCGTCTCATTCTAACTTATACAGTTGTCTGCTCTTTAATTGACCCTGACCTAGAACACGACCTATTGTTTAATTTACAAACACGCACAGACACACACACACACTTACACCCACATGCAATGCCTTTGTAAACAAGAAAGACTGTATTTAAGGTTTAGCAACGAAGTGGAGTGGGTTTTTACATTTAAAAAAAAGTGATGGAAACCTTCTAAAACTGGATGGATATTAGACCCCCCTCTTCTAATGGACAAGTCCTCTTACCCATTTGAGCAGGTCACCCCTGTCTTCTCCTCCTCGCTTCCCCTTCACTCCATTCTCTTCCCATCCCCGCCACCACCCCCCCCAGTTTATATTCATTTCTATAGTAGAACCAACTAACATCTTTTTAAATTATTCGTTTATTTTTAGGGCTCACCCGGAAGCGAAAGGAAGTTCCCAGGCTAGGGGTCTAATCGGAGCTGCAGCTGCCAGCCTGCACCACAGACACAGCAACTCAGGATCCGAGCCGCATCTGTGACCTACACCATAGCTCACAGCAACACCAGATCCTTAACTCACCGAGCAGGGCCAGGGATCGAACCCATACCCTCGCAGATACTAGTCAGGGTCCTAACAGCAGAGCCATGACTTGTACTTCTATTTTTTTTTTTAATTGAAGACAAGTAACACCTCTTTACCAGGTCTCAAGTTCCTGTTGTCAAATTCTCATCTTTTGCCCCAAGTGGTCTATCAAGGTGTCTCCCAGAACAAAAACAGAAGGAAGTGGGGACATAGCCAATGAGGATAAGCTTTGTGAATTGCAAATACGAGCAAGGAAACTCAGGCTCAAAGGCTTTATTTATGATACTACCCGAGATCAGTGAACTGATGTAACTTTGCAAAAGTTATATCAGTTCCAGGTCTCTGTCAATGGAGAAACACAATGCCTCCAAGACACAACTTTCCAATAAAGCTCCCAGTGCCAAGCTGCGGGCCTATTTTAAGATACAATCAATGGTGCTTCGAACATTTTGGGGAAACTGTATGGCCTTCTCCACCCAGCTCTGCGGGGTGTTTGTGAAATGCAATTGACATGTGACCTGCTTGATACTTGTCTCTTGTTGGTACAGCATTCTGAGTGTTGCCTCCCATCACCTCGGGAAACGTAAACATCAATGTTATTTTGCTTCCACTGTGCGTTGTGATACTTACTGAGCAATACAGATAAAATTAGTTTCTGTTCCAGTAAACACAATACCCAATTTAAAGAGATGCACTGCCCCCCCCCCTTTTTTTTGTCTTTTTGCCTTTATCTAGGTCCACACCCAAGGCATATGGAGGTTCCCAGGCTAGGGGTCTATTCGGAGCTGAAGCTGCCGGCTTTCGCCACAGCCACAGCAACGAGGGATCCGAGCCGCATCTGCGACCTACACCACAGCTCACGGCAACGCCGGATCCTTAACCCACTGAGCAAGGCCAGGGATCGAACCCGCAACGTCATGGTTCCGTCATGGTTCCTAGTCGGATTCGTTAACCACTGAGCCACGAAGGGAACTCCATCCCCTCCCCTTTTGTATTGTTTGCTCCCTCTACTCCTCAGCGCCTTTATTATAAGGTGATTTGGTCTTGTTTTCCATTCATCAGTCCATAGTTTCCAGCAGTAATAAAAATAAGTGCTTGTTCCAAATGGTAAATGCTCACAAAGAGTTCTACCCTCGTGTTGTATTTATTGAGCCTGGACTGAGGCCAAGGAATTTTCGGAGTAAATCCAGCACGCATTAGAGCACCCCCCACACAAGCAGTCCCTGGGGATCCACACACTAGCTCCGCACCACCTCCTGTCCGGATCGCCAGACCTATGTTCTCAACACAGTTGAAATGGGGCACTCCAGGAAGGGTGGGACCTAGATTAAGGTCGCGATCCCAAAGCTGGTGCTGTGAGAAATGTCTCTAGTCCCACAGGGACAGCATGGTGGCAGGAAGGGCTGGCCTCGCCAGAACCTCTAATGCAATGACTGATGTGCCCTGACAGGGGGCAAAGCGGGGCGAATCTGACAGGTAGGCAGCACGAGGGAAGTCGGCGAGCAAGTATCAGGGTTCAATCACTAAGGTGAGGTTTGGGGATCTCCTTCCTTCCCACCAAGGGAGCAAGGAGTGTCTAGAGTGACCTACAGCAACGACTCCAGAAGGAACGGGACAGTGGGCAGGTGACCAAGATGAGGTCCTTAGCTCGTTCGACAAATATTTCGTGAGGAGTTCCCATCGTTGCTCAGGGGAAACAAATCTAACCAGCATCCATGAGGACGCAGGTTCAATCCCTGGCCTCGCTCAGTGGGTTAAGGATCCGGCATTGCCGTGAGCTGTGGTGTAGGTCGCAGACAAGGCTCAGATCCCGCGTTGCTATGGCTGTGACATAGGCCGGCGACTACAGCTCCAATTCGACCCCTAGCCTGGGAACCTCCGTATGTCATGGGGGCGGCCCTAAAAGGCAAAAAACAAGACAAATACTTTGTGAACAACCACTATGTGTTGGGCATTGTTTTGAAGGCTCAGGAAATAGCCACGACAAATTAAGCAGCTCCTACCTTCACGGAGTTTATAATCTAACAAGGAAGATGGATCATAATTAAACAACTCCTGACACGATTAATTACTTTGAGGGAAAAGTCCAGGGGGCTTTAAGGATGCACAGTAGTGAGGATGCTGGATGGGTCTGGGAGGTCGAAAGCATTGCTGAGAGAATGGCATTTAGGATGCGTTTTTGAAGGATGAGTTAGCCACGTAAAAAACATTCGCCAGAGAGAAAAGACCTCAAAGGAGGAAAATCAGCATGTGCTGCGTGGTCCTGCATTCAAAATACTTGTTTTGTTTTGTTTTTGCCTTTTGTCATTTTCGGGCCACACTCGCGGCATATGGAGGTTCCCAGGCTAGGGTTCTAACTGGAGCTGTAGCCGCCGGCCTTCGCCACAGCCACAGCAACGTGGGATCCAAGCTGCGTCTGCAACCTACACCACAGCTCACGGCAACGCCGGATCCTTAACCCACTGAGTGAGGCCAGGGATCGAACCCGCAACCTCATGGTTCCCAGTTGGATTCGTTTCTGCTGAGCCATGACGGGAACTCCCAAAATATTTGTTAATCACCCACTATAGCCTGGGTACTGTGCTAAGCCTTTGGGATACATTAGTGAACCAAGAGGCAAAGATCCCCGCCCACGTGGAGCTTACATATTAAGGTGGGAAACTGGAAAACGTATAAGGTGAAAATTGGACAACGCTCTCATCACCTCAATACGGCTAAATGTGAGTGCGACAGCTAGGAGATTAGGCTGTGGAGTAGGAAGGGGTCAAATTATAGTCTTTTTCATCCCATGGGGGAGCATGGGATCACAAGGCACCACTTCGCTGGATTCTATAAAGGTGACAGCAGCCCGTTTCTCATCTTTGTATATCCAGTACCTAATACAGTGCTGAATGAATGAATGAATGGCTTTAGACAGACCAGTGAACAAGAAGTGTGTTTTAGAAAGATAAACCTCAGAACTCCCATTGTAGCTCAGCCAGTTAAGAACCCAACATAGTGTCCGTGAGGATGCAGGTTTGATCCCTGGCCTCACTCAGTGAGTGAAGGATCCTGCATTGCCACAAGCTGCGATGTAGGTCACAGATGTGGCTCAGACCTGATGTTGCTGTGGCTGTGGTATAGGCTGGCAGCTGCAGCTCCAAGTTGACCCCTAGCCCAGAAGTATCCATATGCTGCCGGTACCCCTGTAAAAGAAAAAAAAAAGATAATCCTCAGTGTGATGTAGAAGATGGGAGTGAGACGAGTAGACCAGCTAGAAGGAATTGCAATTGTCTAGATCAGTAGTTGCCATATAGGTTTGCCTGTTTGCTTATAAATTAAATACATCAGGAGCTCCCATCATGGTGCAGTGGTTAATGAATCCGACTAGGAACCATGAGGCTGCAGGTTTGATCTCTGGCCTCACTCAATGGGTTAAGGATCCGGTGTTGCCTTGAGCTGTGGTGTAGGTTGCAGACGCGGCTTGGATCTAGTGTTACTGTGGCTGTGGTATAGGCAGGCTGCTGTAGCTCCAATTAGACCCCAAATCTGCGAACCTCCATATGCCACGGGTGTGGCCCTAAAAAACTAAAAAAAAAACAAAATAAAATAAAAAATATATATCAATACCACAACCTTGATATAGTCACTAATAAAACATACATAAATAGGAAGTTTATTATTTTCTTCTTCTGCTCCAGTGGAGGTGTTCTGGAGACCAGTGCCCTGAATGATGAGGATTGAATGGTCGTAAAGGCAAAGGAGTAGAGAGCAGCGTGTTTGAGGACAAGTAGGAGCTCTGACTCCCACAGAACAAAGAGCTGGACACACTGGCCCTGAAAAGAAGGACGGCACATGGACAGACAATGCTACTGAATTGCTGCTCCAACAAATTCTACTGTATAAATTCTATTATCTGATCCACATGGAGGAATCTGGTCAAACACACCCAATCCAAGATTGGTTGGCATTTGGGAGGGTAACCTGAAGGAGGAAGGGAGAAGAAGGGAAGGTGTCTAAAAAAAATGTTGAGGAGTTCCCGTCATGGCTCAGCAGAAACAAATCTGACTAGTATCTGAGAGAACACAGGTTCGATCCCTGGCCTTGCTCAGTGGGTTAAGGATCCGGCATTGCTGTGAGCTGTGGTGTAGGTTGCAGACGCGGCTCGGATCCCCCGTTGCTGTGGCTGTGGCTGTGGGCCTGGGAATTTCCATATGCCGCAGGTGCAGCCCTAAAAAGACAAAAGACCAAAACAAAGATCAAGATATTGAGACCAAAGCAAATCCGGAGATGGTGACTGCCTCTGCTGAGGGTGTTTAGCAACCTGGGTCTGCCTGTGAGCGAACATCCCCCCGGGGCCTCGAGCTGTGCAACCAGTTTTGCAGTTTATCCCCTTCAGTCTTGAAACTGAAACTGACAAAGGAGAGGCAGTAGCCAGGAGACCCATTCACACTGACAGCTGATCCACTCTGGAAATTCCTATGGGCAGGAATGGTGTTTTCTCCATCTGCCCAGACTCACACTGCCCATCACCTACCCCGGTGACGAAGCTCTCTACCATTTACTGAGTACCCACCATATGCCAGGCATTGACCTAGGTAATTTACACTTAGTTGATACAGTAGTCCTGTGAAAGAGACACTGTATTCTCTCTGTTCTCATGCTGTAGCCAAGGAAAATGAGGGCAAGGAACCATGATATTGTACTGAAAGAACTGGTCCAAACTGAGATTAGAACCCAGGTATGTCCGCTTCCAACTGCATTAACTTTTCACTACACCTGCCTCTGCCTCTAACAGACACCGGGAGCCATGGGCTCCGGTCCCAGCCTCCCTTTTGGAGTCTCATGGATCCCCATGCCTGTCCTCCCAGGTGCTATGCTCAGCTACAAAAAATTTCCCACTGCTCCCTAACACAACATCCTCTCCATCACGCCTCTCAACTTGAATGCCAATGTGCTGGTCCACAGACCACATTTTGAATAACAAGGACCCAGAAGCTCACTATAAATGCAGAATCTCATTTCTGCCCCACCTCAGACCTACTGAATCAGAATCGTTAACAAGATCCCCAGAGGATTTACATGTGCATTATAATTTGAGAAGCACTGATCTCTACTAAAAATACTCTTTCTTTTATTCCTCATCAGATCACCCTTTTCCTGATATCGCTGGCACATTTACTAGGTGCCAGGCACTGTGCTTAGAACTGAGGATACAAAGTCAAGTGAAATATGAGGCACACATTCAAGATGATGATAACCCATTCATGAGAAAGACGTGTAACTAAATGGTATTTTGCGAAGTGTGAGTGTTTTGGACAAGGCAAGAAGAGGATGTAGAATCTTACACTTCCCTATCTCTAAGTGTCATCATGATACCAGAGACCAAGAAAAGGCTCCATGATACTTCTGGAAGAAAGTAAAGGAGAGACAGAAAAGGAAGGAAGGAGAAATGATAAAAAAGAAGGAATTGCGCTAAACTATAATTTCTAAAATGACACTCAAATAAGGTATACCCATCAGTGACTTCCCCACAGGCTGTCTCCACTTGGACACATGGATACCCTGATAGTAAGACCCCTGTAGCCCCCAGTCCACCAAACTCTCCTTTTCTCATGCGACGGTACTTGGACGATGCTGTTATCAATCATTAAGCAATAAGTGTAGAAATCTGGATTTATCCTTGTCGCTTCCTTCTCCTTTGATCTTTCTCTAAAGCTATTAAAGGAGTTCCCTTCGTGGCTCAGTGGTTAACGAATCCGACTAAGAACCATGAGGTTGCGGGTTCAATCCCTGGCCTTGCTCAGTGGGTTAAGGATCCGGTGTTGCCGTGAGCTGTGGTGTAGGTTGCAGACGCGGCTCGGATCCCTCATTGCTGTGGCTGTGGCAAAGGCCGGCAGCTACAGCTGCTGTTAGACCCCTAGCCTGGGAGCCTCCATATGCCGCGGGTGCAGCCCTAGATAAGGCAAAAAAAAAAGACAAATAAATAAATAAATAGTCATTAAAAATTTCCGCTATTCTTTCCATTCCTGCATTTATTATTCAGTGTCCAATGCACGTTCAGAGGTAGAAAAGATCATTTCCAGAAGTGCTCACAGGGGGTCTTGTGAGAGTCAGAGAGTCACAGCGTACGGTCAGACAGAAACGGGAATCTTGGCCCAGCCACTGACTGGCTGTGACTTTGGGATAATCCCCTGTTATCTTTGCACCACCATCTATAAAAGAGGATAATGATATTACCTCACAGACTGAAGTGAGGAATCAATGAAACACACTGTTGCTATTATCACTGTCATGAAGCAGGATTGGCTATGAACGTGTGGCCAATCATGTAGCTTCAAAAAAGACAAAGAGGGAGTTCCCGTCGTGGCTCAGTGGTTAACGAATCCGACCAGGAACCATGAGCTTGCGGGTTCGATCCCTGGCCTTGCTCAGTGGGTTAAGGATCCGGCGTTGCCATGAGCTGTGGTGTAGGTCGCAGACGCGGCTCGGATCCCGCGTTGCTGTGGCTGTGGTGTAGGCCGGCGGCTACAGCTTCTGTTAGACCCCTAGCCTGGGAACCTCCATATGCCGCAGGTGTGGCCCTAGATAAGGCAAAAAGACAAAAAAAAAAGACAGAGAAGAGGAAAGACTAGAGACCAGCTGAGGGAATGGTGAATCTTCCACTGGGCCTGATGTGGGGAAAAGAGGGGAAGAGGGCTAGAAAGGCTTCTTGGGGGTCCCATCACGGAACACTTCAATACCAACTCAGGAGATATGCAGTGAACTTGACAGTAGCAAAAAAAAACATTGTAGGGAACACAATAGGGGGAATCGGGGTCAAAATGTGCTCTGCCTTGATGTGTGCGGAGAGAGTGGCGAAGATGGAGAGAGAAGAGCCTTCAGCTAAAACGAAATAGTCAGGAGGAGGCACTCATTTGCAGGAAGGCTACACTGAGCCAATGAAGCTGGTGGCGTGTCCAAACGGAAACGTCCAGTAGGCAGATGGACATTCAGGAAATGCTGGGGCTGAAGGGACAAACTTGGAAGGCATTGTAGAAAAACATAGCTAAAACTGACAGCACGCGCAAATGCCCTGAAGGTGTTCAGGCAGGGGAGGAAGGACCCTTAAGAAATATTACTCCAGGGGAAGCCAGAGAAACAAGAGGAATCAGAAGAGCCAGGGCGAGAATTGGGATTTGCAGAATCATGGAGTTATAAGAGCATCAAGCTCCGCAGATAAGGACTGAGAAAAGGACTTTGTGGCAGAGGCAGACATGAGTGACCTTCAGCAGGACAGCTCACCAGCTGGGGCATTCCTGGTAGTCCCTGCAGCCTATTGCAATGGGAGGCTCGGGGGGAAAGCTTGATAAATCTTGGCTGCTTGAAGCAGCGGCTGCAACTCAGAGTGAACGCATTCAGCAAAGTAGCCTGAATCCATTGCCTGGGTCCATTTCACGTAGAGCTTAGCCTAGCCTGGAAGGGAAATAGATTACTCTGACTTGAAGGGCTGGTAAGAGTTGTTTCTTTAATCCTCTTCTCCTGGACTTTGAGGATTCATCTAACCTCTTGCCTGCTTTCAAATCATCTAAGCGAGATAGAAATGATCTCCATTGCAAGCAGATCCAGAGGTAATTCCTCAACCAATCTTGGTAGTCTGTTCTACAGTTTCTGCAAACCCTTGCCAAGGTCAACTAGAAAAATGGGCCATTGTGACCCAGAGTTTCTGAAAAGCTCACTTGACAGCTTGAGTAATGAGTCAACCCGTTAGAAAGATAAAGTCAGAGATCGCCTTGCTTCTGGAAAGACTGAGCGTGGGGTCATCAGAGGCGGAGGGAGTGGAGTCTAAAGGGGCAGCAGAGGTTGGCATCCTGGAGACTGTGCTCTGAGGCTCTAACTCGGGGAACTGAGAGGCTCTGTCATGGGCAAGAACATCAGAAGCATGAAGTACAAAGGAGTGTTTGTGCCGTGCCCTGAGAGTAAACTTGAATGAAGTTATTCACAAGGAATGATTGTCATCTAGGTCCTGTCATTGAAGTTTTTCTATTTTTTGGTGTCTAGGATTGATAATCCTTGGGATGGTAGAGAGCAGTATACAGCGATCAAGGACAAGGAGCAACACTTTTACATCAAGGACAGATGCTGCGGGGAAAGACAGTGGGTAGACAAAGAGGTACCATGCAGAAAGAAGTAGAATAAAAATATATGCTGGCTGTAGGTAAGGAGACAGTGCTCATAGTTAAGTTATGGGAAATAGTATTTTATCAGATGGAAAAAAATTAATTTAGTCATTCAAACACTTATTGGGCAGCTACTAGGTGGCAGGCACTAGGCTGGGCCACGGGACATGATGACCCATCTTCTGGAGGGGTGTGCCACCTCTTAAGGGACACAAATGTGAGCAAACAACTGTGAGAAAGCAGGAAAGGTGCCCACAGAGGCAGGTGCGTTGTGATGCTAATAGGGGCGGGGGAGCCAACTTAGCCAACAGAGAAAGAGAAACTTTGAAGAGCAGCAGAGAGACACGGTTGCACTTCTGAGAACTTGGCTTTGAGCTCCACGGAGTGGCCCATTGGCATTTGCAGACTGAATGTTCATGGATGAAAACAGTCTCCACTGAGTGATGTGAAATGTCCCTTTCGTGAGGCAATTTCCTAAGACACAAATGTGAATGGCCTACTAGGTGGCCAGAGTACTTGCCACTTACTAGTAACTTAGTTTGCATTTGTGTCCCAGCACGGCTTATCTCTTCTCTTTCCATTGATACATGTGTAGCGATCCTCACACTGTGACTGACCTTTTTATTTTTCCTTTCAGAGTCACAGAAACATGGAGTTACTAAGGCACAGATGTAATGAAGTAAAGACTTCATTTTAATGGCAAAATTTATTTAAGAAGCTTTAGAAATTACCTTGGCCCCATATTTATAGAACCATTAAGAGTCTTAAAAAGATCCCTTACATTTTTTCAGTTACACTTTACTGCTTTTTATAGTGGAAATTATATGTCATTGTGACATTCATGATTCTGGAGACTCATGAAGGTCATGGATGAGTCCTTTGAGAATGTCAAGGGTCCACGTCTGTGAATAATGAGTTATATTTCATTGGCACTCTACGGGATACAACATAGGCTCATTTTAAGTTTGAAAAATAAGATATATTCTCCTTTATATGATTGCCCTATAATTTGGAGAAGGCTACTCTTGCCCTTTCCTATTTATGAAGACTTAGCATATATTACTAGAAGACAATGAACAATATTTATCCACAGACCTGCAGACAAGTAAGTTAAATCAACAAAGGTAAATTCCCCCTAATGGAAAGCTTTCTCTTGGTCTAGTTCCTGGAACCTAATAACCACTAAGACTCCAACTCTGGCCCCTTCCTCAAAACACCCTCAAACTTAACGTGACAATCTCAGTCTGCCTCCACTTCTGTCTCCTAGTTCCAGCTATTTAGATCCCATGTATTTAACTGCTGAAGCTGAAAAACATCGACTTGGCCCAGCTCTCCCCCCAGTATCTAACCAGCCACCGAGCAAACAGACTTTACTCCTAAATGACTCAAAACCCATCAAGCCTCTCCAGTCCCAATGCACTGCCCTTGCTCAGGGTCAAATTATCTCTCATCACAATATCCTGGCAGTGCCACTAACATGTCCTTCCTCTACCTGCCAAATTGATAGAGAGTAATTTTTCTCCCAATGCAAATCTTGCACGCATTAGTTTCCATCAAAGATCAAAATATGGTCCTATCAATAAGTGGTTCCCGGCCAGTGAGTCTGATGCCCACGGTCTCCACATGACACTTGGAGAACTGCATTGACTATGAGCTATTTATCTCCCTAAACATGCAGTGTTCTTTCATACCGCTATGCATTTTGCATTTACCCAACTCTCATCCTACACCACCCTTTTCATCTCCTCTTGGCAAGCCTCTACCAGATCTTCCGGATCCAGTTCAAGTGCCCCTACTTCGAGAGAGCCACGTGAAAATCTCTTCGCGGCTCTCCTCCCTGGGCTCCTGGGGCTCCAGACGATCAAAGCATGTGTCATGGTTTACAGCCACAGCTTGTTAACTGGGTTATCTTCTCCAGAGATCCACAAGCTCTTGTCTTTGAATCCTAGTACTTAGCACACCGCTTGGCTCCTGCCAGGCAGTTAGTGTCTGATGAGTGTAAAGGACCTGTGACCAAGCTCTGTGGCCATGTGGTAAAATGAGAGAAGCACGTTATCAAAGGGCAAGAACTGCTTTTTTGTTAACTCCAAAGTGAATCAAGGTGCCAGAAAAGTTAAAATAAGGATGAAGAGTGCTTTTAGATCCAACTGACTTTTAAATTACTCATCACATCTGTCCTAGCTAAAGACTAACTCTAGCCAGCCCCCTGTGCAGCCTGTTAAGTCAGAATATTTCACGCTTGGACACCAGATCCAGCAAATGCTCAGTGGTCATAGAAGAAATACTTAAAGAGAGGCTACTGGCTTTGAAAATATAAATGTAAAAAAGATGCTCCATAAGAATATTTGCTAACTTTTTTTCTCTTTGCCATATTAGACCACAATATCCAACACAGGGCATCATATATACACAATGTCCAAGATCCATGGTGGCAGTTTCCACAGGACAATCACAATGACATTGTTTCTTGTGCTCTTATTCACTCATTCACAGACAACTGCGTGCAGTTACTATGTCCCGGTCACCATGCAGTGCTCTGGACAAGCAGAGAAAAGAATAGAGCCCTGAGATTCCAGGCTTCCTGCAGGATAGATGGATTACTACAGACGGATATCCTGGACTTGTATCATTAAGCAGTTACTATTTTAAATCCAGCCCGGTTCCCAAAATGTTCTCACATTCCCCTTGAACTTAGCAGGTCACAGGATACCTTGGGTAACCTCAAGAAGGCTGCGAAGCATTCTAACCCAGCTAGTTGGTCCTGCAAGGCACAACCTGTCCTGGGAGGCAGCTACATTCAGAATGCAGTTCTCAGGGTAAGTCCACTACTGCTCTAATTCCCCAGCGTGTGGTGGGGGTTTGTTGAAAGCACATTTTCTAAGGAGCGAAAGATCTGGATGAAGGCAGGGGATGAGTAAAAGCTTGAGCCTGTGCTTCCGTTAACACTCTTGGCGTTGTGCTGACTTGGTCTTAGGGTACGGAAGGACTCTTTGGGTTCCCCCCCTATACACACGGGTGGAAAGAAAATCATCCACAGCAAACCCAGTCAGGGAAAGATATAATAAATCCACTGCATTGAGCACCATCCTGGAACCCAGACTTCAGCCTTCTTCAAGATCAAATACTAGGGGATCTCAAGCCTAACTCTTTAATCTAACAAACTACATCATAAGTAGCGGACCAATCTCAGACATAATTGCTCCCCTAACCTTTAGGCTGCCCCAAACATTCACTGTCGGGTTCCCACTCAGACTCTGGACAGCGCCCCGCCCTTCGTGGCCCCACCTACCCAACCCAGGCGGGAACCCCACAGGCCTCACGCCTACCGCCCCCCACGCCTGGCTCCGCCCAACGCAGCCCCGCCCCTCCCGGGCCCCACGTGTGGAGCCCCACCCCGGCGCTGGAAGCCCTTTAAACACCCCCACCCTTCCACTATACCCCCCCAACACACACCCGGACGGCAGCCGGCGAGGGACAAAACTCATGGCGTACAGCCAGTTTCCTCCGCGGATCTCGTCCTGGGCTGCCCTGCTGGTGGGGCCCTCCACCCGGGGCCACAGCCCCTTGGCGCCCCCAGCTCTCGGCGGCCGGGCAGAGGAGTTGTCGCCGCGGCCCAGCTGCGGGGCGGGGCCGGCGGGAGCGCAGGTCTCCGCCGCCGCCACTGCTGCCTCCTCCTGCCGCACGGGCCGCCCGCTCGCCCGCCGCTGGGTGCGCTGCACGCGGGGGGCAGCCGCGGTGCAGAGGTTCATGCAGCGGCGGCGGCGGCGGCGGTGGCTGTTGCTGCTGCTGCTGCCGCGGAGGCAGACAGAGCCGGCGCTGCTGCTGCTGCCGCTGCCGCCGCCGCCCTCCCCCGGCTCCATGCCGCCGCCACTGCCGCCTCCTCCTCTCCGGCAAGGGGCGGGGGGCTCCGGCCCGGGGTGGGCAGCACTCCTCGCAGCGCCGCTCCCCTCCCTGCCCTCCGCGCGGGCCCTGGAGCCGGCGGGGGCGCCCGCCGCCTCCTAGGAGCGCAAGCTCTGCGCGCCCTGCCCGAGAGAGAGGGGGCGGGCGTGGGCGGGGGCGGGCGTCGGGGCAGCGGGGGACCCCGCGCGGTGCGAGAGGAGGGGGCTAACTCGGAGGATGCCCGGGAGCGGCTCCCCGCTCCTAGGCGCGGGCTGAGCCGGACTCGGAGCGGGCGGCGCGTCGCCATGCCGATGTGACGGGCGCCCCCGGCTGCCCGCGCGGTCCCCCGCGCTGCCCCACACCACGCCGCGCCGGCGCCGGGCGGCAGGATGGGCTGTATCCAAAGCATTACCTGCAAGGCGCGGATCCGGCGCGAGAACATCGTGGTGTACGATGTGTGCGCCACCATCGACCAGTGCCCCACGCGCATCGAGGAGACCTCGCCCATCGTCCTGCGCTACAAGACCCCCTACTTCAAAGCTTCGGCCCGCGTGGTCATGCCCCCCATCCCCCGCCACGAGACCTGGGTGGTGGGCTGGATCCAGGCGTGCAACCAGATGGAGTTCTTCAACACCTACAGCGACCTGGGCATGTAAGCGACCGGCCGCGCGGAGACGGAGCGGGGTCCCTGGCCTCAGTCTCTTCTCCTCATCCTGACCCTCCTCCCCAGCTCCTTCGTACTGCTCTCCTCATCCTCTTTCTAAACCTTCCTCCCGCCGCCTCCTCTTCCACCTCCCTCCTCCCTACGCTTTTGTTTCAGTGACAGGGCGGGTGTGTGTAGGGAGGCTCCTGGCGAAGGCATTTTCTCGTGGTTTGCTTCTGACTCCCCGTGAACGCGAAGAGAACGGTGAGGGGCGGGCGGAAAGCGATGGAGAGGGTTCGAGAGACGGAGATGAGGGTGGCCGGCAAGTGCCTTGGGAGTTTCGGGGCGCCGTCTGTGCTTTGTGAGGCTTCCTGGGAAGAGTTTGGGGGGACCTGGAGAGACGAGTGGAGTGGAGTGCCGGGGGGCGCAAGGGCTGTGCCGCGCGTCTTTTGGAGAAACGCGAGCGGGCTTGGAGGAGAAGCTCCTGGGCGTTCCGACTGGACTTGGTAGTTCTGCCCTTGTCCCTCAGGACGGAAAGCCTGGAGGCGTTTCCATCTAGAACCTCCAACCCGGCAGGTCAGCCTCTCTGGCTCGGCGCCCCTGGGCGAGTTCTGGGGTGGTGGGAGCGGGAAGGCACCGGGCGCGTCCCGGACGAGCAGGGTTGGTGGCCTTGTGCGAGCAGCCTCTGGCTGACGTGGTTGCAGTGGGTTTCCGGTGCTCGAGTAAAGTATGGGTTTCTTTTCGGTCTAGGGTCTTTGCTTCAAAACTTTACCGATTGCGGCGCTGGAAGGGATTCCTCGGCGCCCACCGCCGAATTCTCTTGGCGAGCTGGGAGCTCTCCAACTTCTTTCAGCAGCGCCGCTCGCAGCGCACTGGGCTAGGCGGCCGCGGGTGGAGACCCAGGGTAGCGGCGATTCTTCTGCCACCAGGGGCCGACACCCTGCCCCAGAACTGGTGCCAGTCGCGTCCAGGACCTTTTTTATTTACTAAATTTTCATAACTCCCTGCCAGCCTTCTTTCAGAAGCACTTGTCAGCTACGATGGCCAAAAGGTTTGGGGCCCGCATTCTACCTGCTGTGACAATGTAGGTCTAGAGCACCCCAATTAGCTTGCGGTCTATAGGGAAAGCCTTTTTCTGGAAAGTCAGCCTCGTTTCATGTATTAATCTAAAACTCTAGAGTTCCCAAGGTTCATCTTTTGAATATGAATATAGAATGGGGGAGTTTCCACTTTAAAAGGTCAAACTATCTTTTTAACAGCACTTTGCAGGCTTTTTATTGCACTCTGAGAGCCTGTAAGTTAACACTAGTCATAGGTGCTAAAAGGAATTTTGACAGGTCGCTTTGTTTCTCCCCCCTCCCGCCCCCACCCCAAAGAGCTGAACTTTTCTCTTTAAGCATATAAACGCTCAGTGCTGGAGAAAGCTCCTTCCTGGTGAAGGTGTGTGACAGCCCAGTTTCCTCTGTGCCTTTGCGCATCGTGTTCTTGTCTTTCTGGAAGGCAGCTGGGTATGAGAAATGGGGGACATATTATTTTGGGTGAATCATGCCATTTAAAATCAGACATACCCTCAAAAGAATGATTATATCTGATCACATATGTCTCTTGAAGATTTTTTCTTTTTTAAAGAAACCCAGTATTTCCGGCCAAGTCAGAGAAAGCCCCAGACAGGGCAAGGGTGCCCTCTCTTGTCCTCCTGGCCTGGCCCTAATGGCAGCGTCCAGCCTTGCTGAGGGCAGTGATTGCATCCTGGGGCCCCTCTGCTGGAGGCTAGGAGGGACTGAGCCAAAATAGCCTCACTTTTCCCAAGACTACACAGCCAGGGCTCTCTGTTGCCTCACATTTCTTGTAAATTCGTAATCCGAAGGCAAATAAATCATCCTTTCCATAAAAGAAAATATATTCTGCCTCAGGAGAAGCAGACCTGGTAGTTGGACCTCCTTGACTAGGAGAGGCTAGGTCGTCATGGGAACCCCTTTAATGGGCGTGAATTGGTGCCTGCTCAGAGGGGTTATTCCCTGCCCCTTCCTTGCTGAATTCTTGCCTTTGGGATTTGGGCGGGGGGTAAGTTTTGCCTTTAAACTACCACATTCAGTGTTTTAGTATTCTTGGTTTTCATGTTGTCGATGCTGGGGAGCAAGAAGTCATCAAGCGTGTTATTTGAGATCTGGGCTCAGAGTCTACCTGTCTTTTCATGGTTTCAATAATTGTTATATGTTTAAGGCCACTTGGGAGCCCAGATTTGATTGAACCAATTTCTACCAAATGTTTCTGCCCTGAAAACTTTGCCAATGTAAACGTCTTGATGGAAACTCACAGTGCATGAAAGTCACTGCCATCTATTAGTTATTATGTCCACTTGAGCCAGTACCTTTTAGTGGAAAAAACATCACAGGCTGGATTTTCACCCCTGGGCAATGCCCTCATTACATGAAGCCTGATGGGATGAGAGGGTGTAGGTTAGAAAGCTGCCTTTTCAACATTTAACAGAGGCTGTGCCAGAGGAAATCCGAAATTTAAAATACCAAGGGAGTTCCCGTTGTGGCTCCCGTTGTGGCTCCCGTTGTGGCTCAGCAGGTTACGAACTCTCAACTAGTATCCGTGAGAATGCGGGTTCAATCCCTGGCCTTGTTCAGTGGGATCTGGCGTTGCTGTGAGCTGTGGTGTATGTTGCAGATGCAGCTTGGATCTGGTGTTGCTGTGGCTATAGCATAGGCCCCGAGCCTGGGAACGTCCATATGCCACAGGTATGGCCCCCAAAAGCCAAAAATGAAATAAAATGCCAAGAAATGCCTATCTATAGGTTTAAAAGAAAATGTGAGCTTTTGGAATTTAAATTCTCAACATTCTCAAGAAAGGGCAGGCTTCTAAAGGAGCATTTGAAATAGTTGATGATCAGGAAGGCCAGAGCTTAATTTAAACTTGAACTCAAGTGACTTAGAACTTCCTCCAATGATTCCATAGGAAGCAGGCTACCAATGCTTGCGACACCCATTCATTTGGTCCCTGTGGATGCAGCCTTGCTGAGACCGCTGCAAGGCTTCATCCTTCAGGGAGGAAGGGCCCCTGGATTTCCTCAATCAACCCATCAGTAAACAAATATTTACCACATCCCTCCGGTGTACCAGTGCCAGCAAAGAAAACAGAGGAATAAGCGCTCAGCTTCACTGTTGCTCAGTGTAGGAGGTAGGGGCTCATGTAGGAAAAGCAAGGGCCTTCCAAGCAGTGTAGGAAAAATGCCAGAGAGAGGGACGGGGGACCAGGCAGGGTTTTCTAGAAGTGTAAGGACTCAAGCGAGGCATGGATAAGATTCAGGGAGACAAGGAGGAGGGACTAGTTCTAAAGGGGAAAAAGCAGCCAATGCAGGGAGGTAGGAAACTAAGATAAGGGTATTTATTTATTTATTCAGTCTTTTGCCTTATCTAGGGCCGCACCTGCAGCATATGGAGGTTCCCAGGCTAGGGGTCTAACAGGAGCTGTAGCTGCCGGCCTACACCACAGCCACAGCAACGCAGGATCCGAGCCGCATCTGCGACCTACACCACAGCTCACGGCAACACCGGATCCTTAACCCACTGAGCAAGGCCAGGGATCGAACCCGCAACCTCATGGTTCCTAGTCGGATTCGTTAACCAGTGAGCCACAATGGGAACTCCCAAGATAAGGGGTTTTAGGAGGGCGTATGTAAGTGATAGCGGAGCCTCCAAGGAGAGGCGGCAGAGGAGGTTCATCAGTCTGCTGGGGAAGGCCTGAGACAGAATGATCTGGAAAAGAGAAGGCCTGAGGTCAGGTCTTCTTAACCAGACGAGTATGAGGAGGAGGCATGAGGAGGAGGCAGTTCGTATCTTTAACATGCCTGCGGGGCCTACAGGAGCTTTTCAGTAGAGGCGTGAGACCACTGTGAAGAGCGGGTTTTGAATGCTGGGTTACAATACCCTGAGTGAGGTTTGGACAAGGCATGGGGTTCAAGTACCAAGACCAAAGGAGGAAAAGCCGAGGTCACGGGGAGGGCCAGCCCTGACTCAAGGTCCTTGCCACTCTCTCTGAGCCCACGTGCTGTTGTCTTCTAGATCTGTGAGGGAACGCTCTGGTCAGCCCAGGGCTGATGGTAGGAAACTTGGAGAGCCTTGACACCTGAGCAGGTCAGAGCTGACCCCTCTCGTTCAGGCGGTAACTCCTGCCCGTCTCTCTACTCGTCTTCTGAGCCAGTTGAGAATTTGACTGTACCTCACCACCTCCGTGGCCTGTTCAGTTGTTCCCTCCAGGCTGGTTTCTGTCTGTTCCAAATTTGTCCTTACTCAGGTTGGCCCGGGCTTTCCGTGACACCAGATCCAGCAGACGCTTTTGAGAGACACTCCCTTTTTCATCAGTATGCCACACAGTTGTCAGCATCCTGTGTCTTCAATCGCTTCCATCGTGTAGCCTTCATGCTGTTTTTCTGGCTATTCTATCTGACCTCCAAAATACAGTTCTTTGGGGCATTTCTCATTCTATGCTGGCTGCATGGGGCATTTCATCCATCCCAATGGCAGCAGATGGTCTCTGTGAAATGCAGTCACCTCCAGTGTGGGCATTTGTCTACGCACAGTTTCCACTTGGCCGTCTGAAAGACATCTCCGAGAGCTTCCTGCATCCAGACCTGCGCTCTTGATCTTCACCGTGGGTCCCACCCCAAAGCTGCACCGCTGCCATTCCTTCCCATTATAGTAAATAACACCTCCAGTCCCTGGGTTGCTGTAGCTGAAAATCTGTGTATCACTCTAGATACTTTCCCACACATCCAATCCATCATCCAAGCGTGCTCAGTCTATCTCCCAGAGAGCTCTCCTCGTTCCGTCTCGGGACGTGTCACCATCAACCATCATTTGCTTTGACAGAGGATTTCTGACCAAACTGGCCGCCTCTGTGCTTGCCCTCCCTCCATTCTATTCCCCCGCACTATAGACAGAGTGACATTTTGAAACACAGAAATGCTGTCACTTTCCTGCATAAACCCTTTAATGACTTCCATTGCAATGAAGAGATTTGAGAATCTCGCCCCACTCTTTGAATTTCTCTTCTTAAGCCCTGTGAGCGTTTTTTCCATTTCTTCTAAGGAACCGGCTTCATTCCCGATTCTGAGCTTCTCCATGGGCTGCGCTCTGCCTGAAATGCTCTACTTGCCCACCCTTTTCTGTTAAATTCCTACTTCCTCGTTCATCACCTCCTCAGAGAGGCAACCCCGAGTCCACCGTTTAAATTAGAGTTCTCTTCTTTTAGTTGTTACAGTTAGTAAACATATATTTAGCATCCAACTCATCTGCTAGAATATAAGCTCCATGAAACCTGATGTCATATCCGTTTTATTCTCTATGAAGAGTGCTTGGCCCATCGCATATGTTCAATAAACACTTGATACAAATAAGTAAACGAGCCATTTTTCTGACTTCGAGTGGTCTGGGCCTTTTTTTTTTTTTTTTTTTTTGTCTTTTTAGGGCTGCACCCAAGGCATATGGAAGTTCCCAAGGTAGGGGCTGAATCAGAGCTACAGCTGCTGGCCTACACCACAGCCACAGCAGCAGGGGATCTGAGCTGCATCTGTGACCTACACCACAGCTCACGGCAATGCTGAATCCTTAAACCACTTAGCAGGGCCAGGGATTGAACACACATCCTCATGGATCCTAGTCAGGCTCGTTATTGCTGAGCCATGATGGGAACTCCTGCTCTGGGTCCTTTTCAACAAACCCTGTGCGTTTTCAGAATTGGTTTTTTCATATTAAACCTAGGGCTAGCTAGCCCTGCAGAACTCTCAAACCCTCGATATTCCAGCCGTCACTTAGCACATAAACAGTTTAACTCCACTCTGCTTTTGTGTCTTTTTTTTGTCTTGGGTCTTTTTAGGGCCACACCCACAGCATATGGAAGTTCCCAGGCTAGGGGTCTAATCGGAGCTACAGCCGCCAGCCTACACCACAGCCACAGAAACGCAGGATCCAAGCCGCATCTGCAACCTACACCACAGCTCACGGCAACGCCGGATACTTAACCCACTGAGTGAGGCCAGGGATCGAACTCACAGCCTCGTGGTTCCTAGTCGGATTCGTTTCCACTGCACCACAAGAGGTACTCCCTGCTTTGTGTCTTTTTGATCTGCATTCTCCCACCAGATCTGCTGCTCCTCAGCCCAGGGCTTGTGTCCATCACTGCCTCTGTCTTCCCCAGTGCGCTGGACACTGGGAGTGGAGTTCAGCAAGCACTGAAGCCTCACCCTCATGCCACCTGTTACAGAGTAGCATTCAGTGTCTGTCCAAGGAGATGGAACATAGAAACATGTTATGGTGCAGTTCCACCCCCATCATTAACTGGTGGCCTGAACGCCCGGACTTCTGGAGGCGATGGCCCTCGCCATTGCTTAAATACCTTGTCCAGTAGGGTCATTGCCCTGAAAGCAAACATTTGCTTGATTTATGGCTGCACACGCAGGGTGGCTTTGACAGTGATCCTCACTGGTCATAGATGTGACTCCAGGCATTTTGCTCTTTGGGACCAGCTGGGCTCCTCTGTCTCGGGAGCCTGTACCTGGAGTCTCCAGGTACATTGTCCCATCAGGTCCGCTGTCACTTCCTCTATCTCCCTATGGATACTTGTGCCAACACCACCCGCCATTCCCACTGCACCCCCAGTCGGGGGGCCTCATGATCTGGACGTAGCCAGAGCTGCTCGTCACCAGAAACAACAGGGACGCCGCCCAGTCCCAGAGCATCAGATGGGAGAGCAGGATCCAGCTCCCTTATTAAAGTCCTAAGTGCCCTTGACGGGGAGGCGGCCTAACCCTTTGCCTCTAATCTTCTCCATCTCGGCAAAAAGAGGAGCAGCAGAGGATTAGCTGGTCTTATCGGGAAGCATTAAGCTCGCTGGAGATAAAGCACAACTCTGGAGTCCAAGGGGGAGTAGACAAATGACTGAGAGGAGAAGCGCAAAACTAAATGGGAGTTTCGGTTCAAAATGAAATGCAGTGTGTGTAGCCTGGGGTACTGCGTGGGCTGGAGAACGCAGGGACAGGTGAGCGGGGAGGTGTTGGACTGCAGCATGTCAGCCACCTTCCACGTGGCAGCAGAGGTACGCGCTGTCTTGGGGGCCAGGTCTGCAGGTGCTTTGTGTTCCGGGTTAAAGAAGGCTGGCAACAAATGGAGTTCCTGTCAAGGCTCAGTGTAACGGACCCAACTAGTATCATGAGGAATCGGGTTCAATCCCTGGCCTCGCTCTGTGGGTTAAGGGTCCAGCGTTGCTGTGAGCTGCGGTATAGGTCGCAGAAGCGGCTTGCATCAGGTGTTGCTGTGACTGTGGCGTAGGCTGGCAGCTACAGCTCTCATCCGAGGCTTAGCCTGGGGACTTGCATATACTGCGGATGTGGCCCTAAAAAGACTAATAATAATAGTAGTAATAATAATAATAATAAAAGAAGGCTGACAACTGAGTAAGGAAATTCAGAATCTGGTGCAAGACACAAGATCCCAAATGTCCCCTTGCCTTCTGATTTGTGTATCACTCTGATATTGTTTGGCCCTCCCTACTAAAAGCCCCACGTGCTAGATGTTATGACTATGCCTGATAAGGAAACCAAAGCTCAGGGGAGGGCAGATGATTGGCCTGAGACCACCCATCTAATAAGTGACTGAGCTGAAATTTTGTGAGAGGATGGGGCCTCGAGCGCAAGTGACTGGGTCCATTCATTGCTGAGAAGCTCATTTCCTGGCAGCAGCCTCCTCGGCTCTCAGGCACCCCCAAGTTGGCCCATCCGGGCTGCAGGTTTTAGCCCATGCTGCCTCCTCAGCGTCTTCCCTGCAGGTCACCTGTCAGCCTAGAGGGGCACCCACAGCCCTGGCCGACAGTCACTCAGACCCTGCAGTTACTGGACTTGTAACCGTGTTCATCCCTCAGACTCCAGACAATTGCTGTTTGGGTGGAGGAGGAGAAAGAGGACCCCCGCCTGGTGGTGGGAAAGACCCCTGGCTTTTCCATCAGCTCATGGAACATTCCGCTGACTCCCAGGAATTCTCGTGCTATCATTCCTCTTTCAAAGCCCTCCGCCGCCCCCAGGCCCCTGTTTTAGCTTGTGGACCCTGCTTCCTCGGTGGCTCCGCCACAAGCCAGCTGGAACTGTTCGCTGTGCCAGCTGACGATATAGTTGCTGGCTCCCCGGCACAGGGACTCGAGTCAGAAGACCTGGCTTCCCTTCCCAGCCGGGTGGCCTTTGGCAGATTCCTTCACAATCTAGTGTCTAGTTTGCATGCATGCAAGTCGGCATCAAACAGATCTGTCATCCCTCTGGCTGGGGCTCAGGAATCAAGTGAGATGAAAACTATAAAAGCGCTCTCCCAATGGTAATGTATGGTGCACCTGTTGGTTTTTTATTAGTATGAAGTATTGGCTGTTCGTATTCCTAGAGGGTGACTCTGGATCAGCCTCCAGGAACAGGGAGGTTGGGGCCCCCAAGCAGAGAGGAACATTTTGCACACTGGAGAGCGGTCGCTCATGCATTGGCCGCCACCTCCCGCACAGCCCTACTCAGAGCCAGGGCCAGGAGAACGGCTGCTTTGGATGTTGGCTGTTTTCCCTTCATACTCAGAGGCTAGTCATAGCCCAGTCCCACCCAGAAGTTGCCTTCCCAGATCTGCTTGGTGTTGTGGACTCTGGGTGGCATCCAGGACCCTGTCCAGTCCCAGCCCTTGGGTGCGATACCTGCCACTCAGCTCCGCCCACCCCAGGCCCTCCCAAGGTTTCAGTCTCCATCAGGACCTGGATGAGGAGCCAGGGACTTGAGGTAAGGGCGACACCAGAGTCCCATAAGCGGGGCTGTCCATGCTCAGGGAGGCCTGGGGTTTCCAGCCTGGGGGAGATGAGAAGACCCACACCTGAAACGATGTGTGCCTGAAACTATTTCTCATCTCTCTTCTTCCAGGGTATTTTTAGTAAATCTTTTAACATTGATTTTCATGATTTTGCCTCTGTATAAGGGAACCTCCCATAATCCTAAAATAATCATGAAACCTATTTAGGGTGACCGTGCTTTTTTTTTTTCTTTCCCACTTTAGATAAGCAAGCTGATTAGGGAAGTAACGTGCTCAAGGTCACTCTGGCGGGCCCCGGGTACAATCAGGGCTCCCAGCTCCTGCCACAGCGCCTCGCTGTGCCAAGTGCATGGCCAGCCAGCCCAGGGCAGGAGGTTGGGGGTGAGTGAGGTCATCCTCAGGGCCGTGGACATTGAGTCCCTCGGGCTCAGTCGGCACGTGGACACTTTTGGGGGCATCGCCGGTGAGGGCAGGACTAGCTCTGTGTGTTCAATAAAAGCAAAGGGAAATCTTCAGCCTATCAGATTAGGACAAAATCAACAAGGCCGCTTGCCACCTGGTGGTCCCCTTGGTGGGGTACTGTGACAGGCCTGTCTCCGAAAGCCTCTGGCTGGCTCCCCTTCTTTTTTTTGTGTGTGTGTGTCTTTTTGCCTTATCTAGGGCCGCACCCGCGGCATGTGGAGCTTCCCAGGCTAGGGGTCTAACAGGAGCTGTAGCCGCCGGCCTTCGCCACAGCCACAGCAACGTGGGATCCGAGACGCGTCTGCGACCTACACCACAGCTCACGGCAACGCCGGATCCTTAACCCACTGAGAAAGGCCAGGGATCGAACCCACAACCTCATGGTTCTTAGTCGGATTCGTTAACCACTGAGCTACGACAGGAACTCCTGGCTCCCCTTCTTGGGACCTGACCTTTTTTCAAAGCTGGCGTGGGGGCTGTGTCGGGCCAGGGTGCTGAGAAGCAATAAATCAGCACTCTCAGTCAGCAAGTTCTGCAGAATCCTGAGGGGGCAGGCAGGCCAAGGGGGTCACGGCTTACGGGCAGCGGTGGCGACAGGGACAGCCTTTGACCAGGCTGGAAACAGCCAGAAATAGGCTAATGAGTGTTGCCTTGCCCCGGGGCATGGGTGGGGTTGAGGGGTCAGGAGCGATAGGTGAGGGGAGGGAGAGGCCTGAGGGGATTCTCAGAGAGCGGGCTGTGGCCCGCTCAGGCAGGTGGAGCCGCCATTTCAAAATGGCAGCCTCGGAGTTCCCGTTGTGGCTCAGCGGTTAACGAATCCGACTAGGAACCATGAGGTTGCGGGTTCGATCCCTGGCCTTGCTCAGTAGATTAAGGATCCGGCGTTGCCATGAGCTGTGGTGTAGGTCGCAGACACGGCTCGGATCCCGCGTTGCTGTGTCTGTGGCGAAGGCCGACGGCTACAGCTCCTATTAGACCCCTAGCCTGGGAACCTCCACATGCCGCGGGTGCAGCCCTAAAATGAACAAAAAATAAAATAAATTTTTTTTAAAAAAAAGAGCACAGACCAGTTTACAAAGTTGGTCTGAACCATCACAACTCTGCGTGCCATCGATTTCCGTCTCGGGTGTTCGTTCTCCCAGATGCCATCCCTGTTTGTCAGCATTGTGATCTGTGCATGACCCAAGACAAACCTGGGCTAGGTCTCCCTGGCAGAAATTGCCTTCCCTACAAGCTTACAAATCCCAATGCTCGTCACTCCATCTAACTTCTGAACATTTCTGATGGGCTTCTAGATATGCTATAAACGGATATGTGTTTTCTATTTCTTCTGCCCATGAGCTCAAGCTAGTTAGCTGTGTTCTGCAAACGTGCTGGATTCTTGCCATGATTTATCTGCGTGATCGATCAATTACTGAGACAGTCTGTTGGAATTTCTCTCTCTTGCGGGGTGTGTTCAAGACTCTTCCTGAAGGGCTGTCTGGTGTTTCCTTATCCGTTTTGGAGGCCATGCCTTGAAAACTCTTTGGTTTTCCGTTTCCTCTTCGGTTCCGATTTATTTTGCAAGCTCCACTGTGGATTCCGTAGGAAATTTGAAACAGAGGATTTTTTCAAGGTCTTTATCATCTACCACGTTAGGATTTGCTTCTTCGAGTCTTCGGTTCCTCAACTGTAGATCTAGTTTTTAGAGGCTACTTTTTTCTGGTTTGAATGAATATCTTTCAAAGCAAACCGCCTGTCTCTTATCAAAGGCAAGGCACTTTTTGATAAGAAAAGCTGAGGTTTCAGAGTTCTCTTGTGGTATGTCGGGTTAAGGATTCCGGCGTTGTCACTGCCGCAGCCCTGGTTGCTGCCATGGCTTGGGTTTGATCCCTGGTTCCAGAACTTCCCTATGTGATATGCCATGGGCACAGCACACACCTCCCACCCCCTGAAAAAAAGGAGTTGAGATTTCTTAGCTCTCCAAGATTCGGGGTAAAGAGGGGAGCCGAGGCACTGTGAGCGCCTTGGGTTTACAGCCAAGGATGAGAGAGTCCGGCAAGACCCCAGTGTGCACGGGGGACAGCCAGCAGGCAGAAACCGCTACTTGGTGGACCCAGTGTCTCCAAGGTGAGGTCAAGGACTCTGCCGAATGACTTCTGCGTTTGCCATCCATCTGTGCGCACTTCAGGGCCTCGAGTCGGCCTTGACAAGCCTGAACATTCCGCTAGAGCCTGAACATTCTTTCTTTCTTTTTTTGACTTTTTGGGGGCCACACCTGGCAGCATATGGAAGTTCCCAGGCTAGGGGTCCATTCAAAGCTGCGGCTGCCGGCCTGTGCCACAGCCACAGCAACACGGGATCCGAGCCACGTCTGTGACCTACCCCACAGCTCACAGCTTAAGCCAGATCCTTAACCCACTGCGCGGGGCCAGGGATGGAACCCACATCCTCACGGATTCTGGTCGGGTTCATTACTGCTGAGCCACAGCAGGAACTCCGGGAAGCTGTTTTTCTAAGAAGCTTCTTCAGGACCCCGCTTGAACAGCGTCTCTCTGTAGCATCAGAGACTTGAGCTGGCCCCAAGATTTGTGGCTCAGCTTCCCTGGACCTTACCCCCGAGGCTCATTTTGCACTGGCCTTTGGCTTCTGGCAAGTGATAAGCTTGTTTTGCATCCTTCTCTTCCAGATGGTTCTGAGAAGGACCAAAGGTGGTGGGAGGGTGGAAGGGCAGCCTGGAGGCAAAGCTGTCAGCGGTTCGGAAGGCATAACCAGGGTCATCTGAGAGGGTGCCCGTGCCGGCACTGCCCTGGCACTCAGTAAGGCGGGGGCGGGAATTCCCTCCAGGGGTCAATCTCAAGGTCAGTCTCAAGCTAGATTCCAGTGACCACAAGGTTAGACTGGCACTTCACTGTTTACAAAAATGCTTGGGCATATGTTCCTTCTGCTTAGCTTCGTGCTCAGTCTTAGAGATGATACGGCTGTTGTCTGTGTAACAAGGGAAAAACCAAGGCTCGTTGAACTTCATTGATTTGACAGGTTTACTCGGTGAGGAAGTAGCCACACTTACCATCTGATTCCAGATTGATTGTTCTCACTAGGTAGCTGATACGGACTGGCAGAGAAAAAGCGATAGAACTTTAGAACCACAAAAAATGGTGGAATTCCCTGGTTTTTATTTTTTTTTCAACTTAAAAAAAAAAAGACACAAAAGGAGGTAAAAGGGGGATTTCCCTTCATGGCTTATCAGTGAACAAACGTGACTGGGATCCAGGAGGATGTGGGTTCGATCCCCGACCCCGCTCAGTGGGTTAAGGATCTGGCGTTGCTGTGAGCTGTGGTGTAGGTTGCAGACGTGGCTCGGATCCCGTGTTGTGGGTGTGGTGTAGGCCGACAGCTGTAGCTCTGATTGGACCCCTAGCCTGGGAACCTCCATATGCCACGGGTGTGGCCCTAAAAAGACAAAAGACAATAAATAAGTGAGTGAATAAATTCATAGTATCTCTATTGCACATGTAAAGAAACTGAGGCTTTTGAGAGAGCATGTGATTTGCCCAAACTCACAGTCCTGGAATCAGAATTTAATACCGGGTTCAAAGGACCCCAAGTCTATGCTCTGACCACCGTTATTTGGGTACTATTATGAATATATCTAAAAGAGAAAAATTAACTTCAGATTCCAAGCAGGGCTTAAAAACGCGGGGGAGCGCGCATAATTTCAATATCGGCTAACAGCGCTGTTGCATATGCTCTTCCCAAACCTCCAGTATCTGAAAGGTATTTCAAGATTTATCTGTAAGTCAAAAAAAAACACCCTGAACGAATAGTATCAGAGGTTGCAGTTGTCTTGCCTGCTCTCCAGACCCTTCCCGTCTTACTTTGCCTTCATCTGAAATTTCTACGAGGCCAGACCGCAAAGCTGGAGGTGGATGTCGTAGCTGTTGTTAAAGATAAAGCCTTAGATTAATTAGCAGGAAGAGTGTGCGGCTGTGGAGCAGGGCGTGGGGTTCAGAGCCACCGGTCACTGAAAATTCATTGCCCTTCACTCCTCTTTGACTGGAGGTAACATGATATTAAAAAGCGTGGACCTTGCAGCCTCTGTACACGGGTTCAGATCCTCCATCCACCACTCACTGTCTGTGTAACTTCAGGCAGCTTAACTAACCTCTCTGTACCTCTGCTTCCCCATCCATGAAAGTAGGTAATAATAGTTTCTCCATCATAAAGTTCTTAGGAAGATTAAATGGGTGAGTTCACATTTATAAAGTGCTTAGAGCAATGCCTGATGTGTTGCAGATACCATATGTTGGGTATTTTGGGGGGGAGGTTGGTGTTTTTAGGGCTGTACCTTCGGCATAGGGAAGTTCCTGGGCTAGGGGTTGAATCGGAGCTGCAGCTGCCACCACAACCACAGCAACGCAGCATCCGAGCCGCATCTGTGACCTATACCGCAACTCACAGCAAAGCCCAATCCGTAACCCACTGAGCGAGGCCAGGGGTTGAACCCGCATCCTTCTGATTACTAGTTGGGTTGGTTACTGCTGAGCCGTGACAGGAGCTGCATTCGTTACATTTTTTTTTTTTAATGGGTGAGCAGATAACTAAATGGACAAATATTTCTTGAATACTTGGCATATGCTTTTCCTATGAAAAACTTAGCGGTTGTGTAAAAGCCCTTATGCAGCTGGATTAGCCAACCTCGAGGTGTTTTGAGAACCTTGGTCCTTGGCGCTTTGCTGGGCCCACCCTAAGCTTCATGGACAGGGAGCCCCTCCAGAGGAGAGGGAACCTTGTAGGCTCATAAGGACTGGTTGACAACCCCCATAAGTTGCCTTTTCATCCAGCCTTCTCCGGACAGAATGGTGTCAGTTCCCCAAAGCATCGTTGTGGGTCCTAACTTGCCCATCCCTGGACGGTCATCAAAGAAGATCTGGGCTGAATGGGCAGCAGCCAGGAGCAGATTTCCCCCGGCCTCCTGCTCTCTGATTCCCAGCCACATGTTGTTTTTCTGGCATGGTACCTGCTTCTTATCTCTGAAACCACAGCGTCCCTGTAAGAGATGCCAGCTGTTACCTCCAAATGATCTCTGGGACTTTGCTGGTTGTCCTCAGCTCATGCACAGCCAGCCTTTCTCCATCCTGGTTGTGAGCCAGTTTCCCTTCCTTGTGTCCATTGCTGGCTTGAGCAGCAGCGCTTTGTTCTTTCCTGGCCAGCTCTCCTAGATGTGGTCTCACCTGAACCCAAGGCAGGTAAGAACCAGACCCAGAGCTCACAGCCCTGGAATTAGGCCCTGAGCTCGGATTTCTTGGAACCCTGCTGGTGCTGCGTGTATGCCTGGTCTCGGGACTGTAGGTCGCAATCACCGGGTCGTAAACAGCCTGAGCGCTGACCACTGAGGGCAGGCTAAGGGGCTAACACAGCCCCAGAAAGGAAGCCCAGACCATTCCAGGCCCCTCGAGCCAAAAATGAAATGAACGGCAATGCTCAAGAGGCTCTTTGCTTCTGCCTAGAGGCTGATGGAGGTGGCCTCTGGGACCCCTTCCCGGCTGTTTGTCCGCCTTGCCGTCCTGTTGGCCTCATGGGTTCTGGATGTGAGCACCGGCTTAATGTGCCACCCTGACGCAATAATAAGGTTAATTCAGAGGTAGAAAAAGTGACTCAGACAGGTTCCTAAATAAACCCAGTGCTTTGTGGTCCCAGATGTCATAAAACCCTGAGTAGAGAAAGGTAGAAACTGGCCCTTGAGGTCAAAAGCGTTTTCAACAAAACGGCGGTGGCAGTGACTCTGAGACATTCTTCCATTGAACTGAAGGCCTAAACAGTCCCCTGAATTGTCCTCAGGGAAGATTCTGGCCCTTGCAAGCCACGTTACTAATAACTATCCTTCATCTCGGTAGTAAGAGCTTACAGAGTGCTTTTGCTCATAACATTTCTTTTGCTCCTCACCGCGGCTATGAGCATAAAAGCGAGGAGGTGTCGTTTCTCTTGCAAATGAAGAAACGAAGACACAGAGCTGAGGTGACTTGGCCGGAAGGTGCAAAACGTAAACTAACAAAGTATCTTCTGATTCATTATGCCCTTGGTCCACTTTTACCATCCTACTGGCCTTCTGGGTCCTGAATTGGGGCATCAGCTTACTGATTGTGCAGACAACCCCAGCAAAGAGTCCGTCTCCTTTCCTTTGGAAAATTTGCATAGGTGGGCCCCGTTGGGTGGCCACAAGTGCGTCGGCCTTGAGCTTGTCTTTGATCCTACGCAGACCCTGTACAGGCCATTCTGCTGACTTTTGCTAAGATAATGCTTTGTGGCCACTCTTAAACTCCCCAAGGAGCCGGGAGGGAATTGGAGAAGATGTCTGACTCTTCCTTCCTCACCTCCACACAGCCCAGAACAGACGAATGTCCTGTACCACACACACGCCCCCCTTTGTCCACTGAGAATCCGTCGTTCCCTTTGAAAGCACAGCAAAAGTGCTGATGCCATGATGGCATCTGGTACCAACCTGCGGGATGGCCCAGGAAGGCAGGATGCCAGATGCGCTCTGGGATTTTTTTTTTTTTTGCCATTCAGACAGGTTGGGCAGGGGAGTGAGGCCGGTGAAAACCATCCAAAGTGTAAAATCTTGCCTCCGTTCTGTGTCTAGGTGGCCCTCTGACTCGGAAGGATGAACGTGATAGAAACAACCTGCATAGAAGTGCTAAGAGTCTGAGGCAGGGACGGTGATGCGTGCGGCCCTTGGCCTCCGGAGGCCGCAGATGCCACACAGAGGTTCAGCATCTTTTGTCCCAGGAGCACTTAGGGGCACATCCTTCACGGTGACTAGAATGGACTCAGGCCAACCTGAGGGCATCCTGTTGCTTATCTTTTTTAGGCAAAGTCTGAGATCCAACGAACTGGGAGTTAAGGTGTGCCTTTAGAGTGATAGTCACGGGAGTTCCCGTTGTGGCACAGCAGAAATGAATCCGACTAGTATCCGTGAGGGTGTGGGTTCGATCCCTGGCCTCGCACAGTGGGTCAGGGAACCGTTGTTGCGTGAGCTGTGGTGTAGGTCACAGACGTGCTCGGATCCCGAGTTGCTGTGGCCGTGGTGTAGGCCGGCGGCTACAGCTCCTGTGAGACCCCTAGTCTGGGAATTTCCATGTGCCGCAGGTGCGGCCCTAAAAAAATCAATAAGTAAGTAAGTAAATCAATCAATCAATCAATCAAATGATAGTCATGGAGTTTCTGCTGTGCTGCAGTGGGATCCGTGGCATCTCTGCAGTGCCAGGACGCAGGTTCGATCCCCAGCCCACCACTGGGGGTTAAAGGATCCAGCATTGCTGCAGCTGTGACATAGGTCACAGCTGCAGGTTGGATCTGATCCTTGGCCTAGGAACTCCATATGCCTCGGGGCAACCACCCCTAAAAAAAGGTAGTCATGTCTGGCAGGCGTTGAGTCCGTCTCCACCACCACCCCCCCCCCCCCGCTGCCAATGTCTGACTTATTCAAAGAAACTCCAAACTCTCCCTTTCCTAGGCGGGGGGGGGGGGGGGGGGGGGGGGGGGGGGTGGAAGAGAGGGTTGCATTTTTATGAAAAGATGAATGAATTCCTAGGGGAGCCTCTGTGTGAGGTACCACCGAGGAGAGCAGAGGGGGGCATCCTGGAAGGTCTCTCCTTTTCCCTTGGGTTCTGTTCCTTTGACGTGCTTTATCCCCCCTTTGCAGCTGAAGATTTTGCCCCGAGCAGAGTTGGTTTACACCTTGTGACTAAAGAAAATAGCTGAGGTTTGAGAGATAAACAGCCACCCACTCCCTGTCTGTCAAGCACCAGTACAGCTTAAGATGAATGGGGGACCTCTGTCTGCTCCCATCTCCGCCCGCCCTATTACGCTCTGATTCTTCCTGCTCCATCATGAGGACAGCCAGCCTCCTCCCCGTCCCGGCCTCCCACCTTTCAGAACCAAGCTCATCCTTCAGGAAATATTTAATGTTCCTGTGCCTCCCTTGCATGGGAGCAGTTTAAGGGTTCCTGCGATCCTGCATTTAAATCTGTCCCTTTCAGTTTCCTACAAATTTATTGCCATCTGTTGATTTCATTCCTGCGACACCCACGTCAAGATCATTCATATGGACGATCGGACCCATTCCTAGACCCCTCCCTTACTCACAGCTCCTTCCTTCTTTCCAAATGCCGATGCATGCATGGATCTGTGAAAACATCCCCCTACCCCATGTCTCACACACACACACACACACACACACACACGACAGACTGTCAGACAGTTTTACGTTTTGGCGTTTTATTTCCTGAATAATTAGCAGTACAGACCCACCAATCTCTCCATGCCTTGGGAACTGGGGAGATTAGACCCACTAATTTGGGTTCAGGTTTCTTTGGTGCCTTTTGTCAGCTGTTTTGGCCACCTCATCATTATTCACTCCTTGAAGAAATCTCCTTTTTTATTTTCATCAAAAGTAAGTTAGTAGGTTGTGTCCTATCTGTCCTCTAGCCCCTGAAGGCACCTGTTCCCTCCCAGCCGTGCCCACCACGCCTCTGTAAGGTGTGGAGGGTTCCCATAAGGGCTAAATAAGATGGTCTGTGCCAGGTGTTTGGCGCAGGGCCTGATGCGGGGTTATGAGCTCAATACGTATGTTGGTGTTTCACTGTCTGCCAGTCTTGTTGTTTGGCAGGACTTATTTAACCAGTCCTGCTCGGATCTGATAACTGGTGTAAAACCCACAGAGATCCCGTGTCTCCAAACCTCCAGGATGCTTTTGGTTGGGCGATTGCCCCATTGGCCATGCCTGTCTGACTATGACATGACTGAGTGTTGACCTAGCTCTTTGTCCCGCTAGTGACCGTGAGGGCAGAGACAGTCACTGTGCACCTTACGTGTCGTTACCCCAGTGAACACATCATGTGTATCTGCAGGTGAACCCTTGACGAACGTTCTGCCTGCTCCCTGACCCCGGCCTTCAAGGTCAAGGGAGTATCATTGATAGCTGAAGGTGTCCACTTTGTAGATACTTAACGCCCCTCTAATGCAGCTACTTGCTCTTACAGAGGCATCCTGGGCTTTCGTCTCCCAAGGCCAGATTGCAGTCACAGCTCTGCTGTCGGTTGGCCATAAACTGTGAGCAAGTTGCCTGATGTCTCTAAGCCATCTGGAAAACGGAGGCATTAATAATAAGATATCTGCCTCACAGGGCTGTTTTGAGAGTGAACGGGATGACAAGAAACAATTTCATAAACTTCAGGGCACTTCTCCTTCTCTCCATGCTACGGACCAGTGGTCAGAAGTGTTACAAACCATGCCGCCCCCCCAAAAAAAAGCCGCCTTTGCTTTTTTTTTTTTGTGGGGGGGGCACAGCCACAGCATATGGAAGTTTTCAGGCTAGGGGTCAAATCAGAGCTACAGCTCCCAACCTACACCACAGCTTACGGTGACACCAGATCCTTAACCCACTGATCGAGGCCAGGGATCGAACCCGCATCCTCATGGATACTAGTCAGACTTGTTTCCACTGCGCCACAGTGGGAATTCCCAAAATGCTTTCTTTGTTCTGTTTTATCATCAAGCATTTTCTTAGAAACCTCAGCAGTTTCCGAATAATGAGCAACTTGGCCCAGTGTCTGCAGTAAGGGAAACTGAGTCCCACCTTATGACTCATTCAGCATCAGCAACCTAGCAAAGGACAGAGGCCTTAGGCAGATTGGTTTCCTCGCCCCACCCTTGAGCAGAGGTGATGGGGCCTCTCTCCCCCTCCTCTGGCTCACTTAAGTCAAGTTTCGGATTTATTAGTCGCCCTATGGTTTCCTGAAGACCCAAAGCTCTGTAATGCTGCTGTCTGGCTTCCCAGATTTATAATCACAGTTGTTCTGCTCCTAACAATGTCTGCAGTCTAATTTGCATATTCACTTTCGCCGTCCAATCCAAATCCTCCCAGGCGGCCATCCCACTGGGGCGCGCATCTGATTGCCGGCTCTGCTGTTTGCCAGCAGGTCAGCCTTCTCTCTCCTGGGCAGGGGCAACTCTTAGGAGACGCATGTCGGCGGTGGATTGTGCTGTGGGTGAAAGAATGAACGAGGGATCTGCACGTTCGAAGGCTTAGTGTTAAGGGGGAAGTGATGGGTAGGAAGCAGTTCTTCTCCTGGGATATGCTAGTCACTGCTAGAGGGGTTATCTTCTAGCTAAGAAGAGTCTGGCCCTTCTGTACAGTGTCAGAAACACACGGGCTCTACAATTCGCTTTCCTGCTCGTTTAAAGCAATCCTCCAAAAAGGTTTGGAGAAATCTGCCTCCACCCTGCCCCCCGTACTGCATGGCCTTCATCGCATCCTGCCTTCGAGGGGCCCCTGGCAATGGCGGTGGGGAGGCTGCCACACTGGCTTGGCATCGTGGAAGAGTCCGCTTTTGGACTCTTGGAAGAGGACTTTTGGAAGAGTCCTTCCAAAGCGGGATCAGCCCAACGCGGACTTTCATGAGAAAGCAACCATAACAGGACTGCTCAACTCTGGTGGGAAGAACCTGCTGTGCCCTTTTTAGGGTGACACAGGTCTGGCTGATGGTGTCACTGGAAGAGTAGTCCATGGGGTTTGTTGGTCCGATTAAGACCAGCCCTGCAGCCCCCTCTGCTCTGCCACCTGCATGTCGTATATGTATCGGGGTTCAATCTGAAACTAGGGGCAAACCCAGACCCAGCATGTTCTCGGTGGTACTTGTCGGCGCTCAGATGCTGCCTCCTCCTCCAGGAAGCCTTCCCCACTTCACTGAGACTGACTGAGAGGCCCCTCCTTCTCTGCCCCTGTATCACTGTGGCCGTCTTGTTTGTTTGCTTGGGTTTCTCTACTAGACTCTAAGTGTCGAGTGTTATCCCCGAAGCCCAGCATAGTTCATAACAGACACCCACCTCTCAACAGTGCTTGTGGAATGAATAGTCCGATTGCATAGAAAACCACAGTGGTTGGTTTTGTTTGGGCAGCACCTGTTTATGCTGCTCACAAGGACAGCATCAGAAGATGGGAAATACATTAGTCTGGGATTGGTTTTACCGAGAAAGTTTCCACATCGTGGAGCTTCTCTCAGCTATTTCTGATGTTGGCTGAACTGCTCCTGAATTAAGCTCTCAGCCCAGGCCTCTCCTTCTAACATAGCTATTGTACCTTTAAGGGCCTCCATATTCTTACCTGTAAAATGGGAATAGAGGCTAGGTAGGAAGTGTTTCATTTTTTATTTATTTTTATTTTTATTATAGCTGATTTACATTGTTCTGTCAATTTCTGCTATACAGAAAAGTGACCCAGTCATACACACACACACAGACACACACACACATATTCTTTTTCTCACATTATCCTCCATCATGTTCCCCCACAAGTGACTAGGTATCGTTTCCTGTGCTATAGAGCAGGATCTCTTTTTTTTTTGTAATTTATTACTTTTTTTATCATAGCAGATTTTAGGTAGGAAAATTTTTAAATGTCCCACTTGATGATTTGGGATTCTGGAGCCCATTCAGAGAATACCCCAAGATAGCAAAAGGTCTAAAGAGTCTTCATATGATATTCAAGGGACCATCAGTGCTTTAGGAGAGGAAGAAGGCTCAGGGAAATGCCAACTGTCCTAACGTGTACGAGGTGCTGTCATATAGAAGGTGAAAAAGATGAGACACTTTCGAAAGGCCACAGGGGCTAGAAGCAAGACCAAGTATTAATTTGTTCAACAGATATTTATTGAGCACCTGCTGTATTGCAGACACTATTCTAGGCAATAGGGACACAGTCATGAATAAAAAATCCTCTCCTTCATGAAGTTTACTTTCTAGTGAGCAGAGACAATCTAAAAATAGAATAAATGTATCGGGCAGGAGTTTCTTGGAGCCCCAAAATTGGCTGCGAGCAAGCTACTCAGTCCCCCGTGTTCAGGGATATGTTTACTTTTGGTTGTGGGGTGGGGGGATGTTTGGTTTTGGCCACGTGTGCAGCAGCTTGATCTCAGTTCCCAGACCAGGGGTGGCACCCGGGCTGCAGCAGTGAAAGGGGTTTTGGGGTGGGGGGGGGTGTTTGGTTTTGGCCACGTGTGCAGCAGCTTGATCTCAGTTCCCAGACCAGGGGTGGCACCCGGGCTGCAGCAGTGAAAGCACCAATCCTAATCGTTAGACCGCCAGGAAGCATCCCAGAGAATAGTCTTAACACTTAGACCTTGTTTCTGGTAGTTGGTTAGATTAGAGCTTGTTCTTCTTAGCTCTGCAAACTTATGGGTCCGGGGCTAGTTGAGATGGCTGATCTCTGTATTCTAACATCTTGAGGCCAAATCGTGACATCGACACTGTAGCACTTCTCACTGGAAAACAAAGTAGACACCGTGGCAGTTTTTATGAAAGGCACCAAAACCCAGGACTTCATAAATGTGCATAGAGAGGGGTGGTTGCCTTTTCTCGGGGTCACCGTAATAACGGAGGCTGAAGAAGAAAGAACTCAGATGATAGGCATCTTGGTTGAGGGACCAGTGAGGGTGAGTCAGGACGAAGAGGAGATAGCAAGCGGGGGTGGGGGTGGGGGTCTTTAATGAAGAGAGTTCGGAGGGAGCAGGAGTAGGAAACAGAGAGGAAATCCCTCACTGCCAGACCCAAGAATCCCAGCCTCACTCCCCTGGAAGCCCTACTACCCTCATCCTCTTTTGAGGAGCTGGGAGTCTCCCTGCAGTGTCCCGAGGTGCAATCACACGACTCACATTCACTGACTAGGTCAGGGTCATCTGCTTGGGAGAGCAGGCTAGAGGGGACAAGCAGGATCTAAGAGGGCAGAGCTTCTATCCAGCCCCACGCTCTTCTCTGCAGCTTCCCTGGGACCCGCTGCCCCCCAGGGGACTGACGTCTGCTTCTGCTGTGAGCCTTGATTCTCCCCCATCCTGATTCTTCCTGAGCCCTCTGTGTCGGGCTGTCGAGAGAAAGCCTGCAGGTGTGGAGCAGATGCAGCTGAAGCAGAATCTAGGGCTCCAGACACTTCGCTTTGCTCTCTGTATATAGGACTGCTTATTCCTTTCAAAGTTGCCGTGTCTATTGATAGCATCACGGTGCAGTAGCAAGAACGGGGGGCCAGGGAGCGTCAAGTTTTGGGATTCTGGCATTTCATTTGGTTTTCAGCATTTCTCCAAGACAGATAAAGCAGGAATTATCTCCTCTAATCTGCAAGTGAGGAAACAGTCACGGCGACTCATTTATCCATATTTATGGAGCTAGAACCAAGTATTGGGACTAGGATATTATGACATAGTAAAAAAAGCACTGGACTAGTCATCAAGAGTCATGGCTTCAAACTTCCTCTGTTACTGTCCAGCTGTGAGACTTTGAATTCATTTATTTTCTGATAGACCTAGTTTTATTGTCTATAAAAAAAACAGGTAGACTAGAAAAAGAAAATATGGCAAATAGGTAGCATCTTTGGTCCTATTAGCCCTTTCTGCACCTGTGGCAGACATGACTAATCGATTACAGCACATTGCTCTCCTGAGCAGCCCCAGAGTCCTCAGTACCGTGTTCTCAGGCGGTCAGCAGCCACTGCTGAAAGTCAGAATTGGCACGTTAAATGAAACTGCTTGTCATTCCCCTGCTAGTTCTCCAGATTCTTTTCTAGTCTAACATTTTGGGCATAGAAACCCAGTCTCTCTTCCATCCCATGCTGTTTCCACCAGGTCAGCCTGGAACATTCCTTGCCTAGAGATCGTTAGAAAAAGGAGTAGGATGAGGTAGTCTGGGTTCAGGAGCTTTCTCTGTCCCTTACAAGCTTAGTGCCCTTGGGTTGAATTAGAGGGTAATAGCACCTACTTTTTATGGTAGTTCGGAGAAGTGAGGCGGATAAGGTGAGCGAGCACTTTACGAAGCTGTCGAGTGTGGAACAGGCCCATTGGTTAGCAGACAGTCAGTAAGCACCTGCTGTGTGCCAGGCACCGTACCAGCACATGGCGGAGAGTCTTACTTGTATTGGGTCAGGCCAGAAACTTAAGCATTGCACCAGGCATCTAGATCCTTTTTCTGCCCAGGGACCAAGAGCCTCGTCTCTTGGTCCAGAGCAGACACACCCCCAACTATGGGCAGGGCCTTAGCCAGAAGGTGGATTTGTCCGTCACACAGCGTTACTTCCCATAAGCCTTTTTCTTTTGGCAGATCTTCCTGTGACCCCCCTTCGCTCACTCATCTGCTCTTCGGCTCTTTTGTTTTTGGTTATTACTTATCAAGGAAGTCCTGGCGCTGTAAAGAAAGAAAGAAGTGAGGGGTCACAGTTTGCAGTAACATTGGCAGTGAGGGTTGTCAGCGCTAGCAGCAGCTGAAGCAAAAGGATGAGGTGTTTGGATTCGGCTGTCCTGTTACCCACGTCACCGATGCACTCTCGGGGGCCAGCACACAGCTAGAAGTCTGCTTTCGCAACCTCACACCCCATCCCTGCAGGCTCAGGCTTTCCATTACCCAGGCTCCGGGAAGATTAACATGTCATCTTTAAAGCACTTGACACTTCTTGGAAAAAGCCATGCTGTGGATTCAAGCATTGGTATAAGATCGACCGCGTATTAATTCTCTGACCTTCTCCATGCATTAGAATTCTTAGAGCCTTATTCTGTTACATCTTCCATCGCCTTCGCCAGTTCCCAGCTGGTCTCATAGACAAGCAGATTACTGGCAGGGTTTGGTTAAGGCACTGTACTTAGCCTATCTTAAGATACCGGTGAATGACAGTTCCCCTCCAAGGGGTTGCTCGAAAAGATTTAGTGTTGAGCCTTGCCGTGTTTATACATTTCCTTCTGCTCCGTCTTGCAGGTGCAGGAACCCCTGGGGACCTCTTGGGTCTTGGGAGACTAGATCTCTTAATATATCAAAAAGCAACTTTGGGAAAATGGGTTTGCTCTGTACTGATGATTCTAAAATACCTCGGATTATTAACCTTTGCACTATCTCTGTGGAATGCATACAGACTGTAAATCTATTTAGAGGAGAGAGAAACGCATTTGGCCACCAACCTCTCTTCTGCACTGGACAGGTGCCATGGTGTTGACTTAGAAGCACTCTGTGCCTCTGTCGTTTGGGGCTGGTAACCCAGAACCCTGTCACCACAGTGGAAACTGTACCATTTGGAATCCTTTCTGGCTTGATTGCCTTTCCATTCCTTTCCTCCCCTGACTGTAAAAGGAGACTCAGTAGAGGGCCGGCTCTCTGCCCTTTCTTTGAATCTTCAAGGAGGATATCTTCACCCAACCCATCTCAGGCTATCGGTCACAGAGGAAAAGCAGCAGAAGCATATTCTTTATGGTTAGTGAAACAGACAAGGAGCAATGCATGCTTTCCTTATAAATCATGCTTTGGAAGGATTCAGGTAATGTAACCTGAATGCTTCCTGCTATTGCATCTCCCAGCTTTAACGATTAGAGTCGATTAACCATTCCCAACATACCTTTGTTCAGCAAGCCATTGTTTTCAGAGTTTTGGGCTTTGAAAGACAAAGAAGACCCCTTCAAGATATCGTTGCTCTAAATACTCTAATTAGAGATTATATATTCCTGCCCTTCGGGCTGTTTTCATCTTTCTTCTGGGGCAGACATAAACCATGTCCACGTGGAGGAGGTCTAAAGAAAATTCTTGCTGAAGCAAGGTCCTACCTGGGAGTCATCTGGAGAAAGTAAGGGCCTGTCAGCGGACTGAACTCTTTCAGGAAATTCGTAGGGACCTCCAAATTGGATTAATTAATGTTTCTGCCTAATAAACTTAACCTGTTTTCATTGTAGACTTCATTAGCCTCTTTAAAAATAATTCTTCCAGGTGAATGATGTTAATGGCTTCTCATCCTGACCTGCTGAGCACAGCCAGAGGGCTTGATAGTTTTAGGCCAAGTCAAAGGAAGTAGTGCTTTACGCTGTAGGTAGTAAATGTGTGAAAATCGTTACTCCTAGAAGTGGTATGGGCTGAAATTATAAATAGATTCCAGGAATGAACTTGGAGAGAGTCACGGATGACAGATATAAATTGGGTTATTAAAGGGAAGTTAGGGAACATTTTTCTGAATGCTTCAAGTTAATATTGTAGATGACTCCTCTGTGACCCTCTGTGTCACCACCATCAGGGGCTCTGGGTAGGGTGGGGTGGATGTTGTCTGACCCACTGAAGTGCTTTCAATTCTCACGCTCCATTCTTCTTAAGCCACTTTAATTAGTTTCACCTCTCACCTTTCTTTCTTTTTTCCCTTTGATTTTGTTTTTGTCATCGATGGTTCTGATCTCTTTCAATCAGTTTTTAGGGAGTTCTCTTCATGGCTCAGTGGTTAACGAATCCGACTAGGAACCATGAGGTTGCGGGTTCAATCCCTGGCCTTGCTCAGTGGGTTAAGGATCCGGCGTTGCCGTGAGCTGTGGTGTAGGTCGCAGACGCGTCTCGGATCCCGCATTACTGTGGCTGTGGCGAAGGCCGGCGGCTACAGCTCCTGTTAGACCCCTAGCCTGGGAACCTCCATATGCCCCGGGTGTGGCTCTAGATAAAGGCAAAAAGACAAAAAAAAAAATCAGTTTTTAGAACTCTCTGAAATGATTTGGAAAACCCAGAGGTACTACAGTCCACCCATTAGGCAGGACACCTGAGCACCCAACCTGCCTCTGCCGCTAACTGGTTGCTTGGCCCTAGGGTGTCGCTGCAGCTCTCCTCCCTCGTTTGTCGTATCTCAGAGAAAGGGAGTTCATTGCAGTCCCTTTGAAGACCCCATGGGTGGTAATATTTATGAATCTGTAAATAAGTATGATATGCACACTCATTCAGGGACTTCCTAGAACAAAAGAATCGTGGGGGTGGGGGATCTGTTTTGTCTTATTTTCCAAAAAGGATAAAGTGGAGAATTTCCCCCTGCAAACAGGAAATGAACGTTGTAGAGACAGTGAAAGGAAACCCATGTTGGCATCAGGAAACTCCCCGTAACTTCCTTTTCTTTGAACCCGGTAGAGGAAGTGAGAGAGATAGTGGGCAGCGCCCAGTGTGTGTAAGCGTCAGGCAAAAATCTGAGTTCAGATGTGGCTCAGTCACCAGCAGATCCCAGTCTTTCAGTGGTAAAAGGGAAATACTACCATGGAACTTGTGGGATTGTGATTAGTGGCATAAAGTGTTTTGTACTGGTACACAGTAAGTGCTCAATAAATAATGATTTAGAGAAAGGAGATGGGAGTTCCAAAACTGGGTGATTTTAGTGGCAAGATCTTCATGAGTAGCCGTCAGGGAAGGAGAAGCCAGTGTAACTAAAGGAAGCAGCTTGGGAGAGGTTGCAGCCTGCAGCCCGCAGTGTGCAAAGTCCACTGCAATTAAATAGGCATGAGATTAACGGCAGAAAACATTCCTAACCACCGAAAGTCAGATTCAGTGTTCCACGTTAAACTTACGGTTTTTTTCTTTCAGCTTGCTCTTCTCTTCAGAGTAATACTGTTTAAAAGTTATGTACATTTTAATAAATCAGTGGAAATAACTATTAAACACTTGTGGAGTTTGGGGAGAGGTCCCCTCGTGAAGCAGGTGTCTTGTAGTTTGGTTCGCATCACTGCCACCTGCACGCAGAGTATGCAAATTGCAGGTTCTTTTAAGAAAATGTACCTTTTGAGCACATCTTTTGGGAAAGAGAACTCTAAACCTAAAGTTATGCAAAAACAAGGAACATCCTCTCCTGAGAGGTCCTGTAACCTGCTCGTAAAAAAAAAAGAAAACCAAAGAGGGCCTTATTAGGAGTTTAATGCACTGCATGCAGCTGCTGGATCAGGACATTCAGCTCTGTGAAGTTCAGCCCTTGTTCACCTTACATGAAGCCAAGAGAAGAGCACTGGGCTCCAGATGCCAGCAGAAATCCTGTTCTCAAAGATGAGAAGTGGGCCACCTAGTCAGTCCCAGAGTCAGCCCTGCCCCTTTCCTGCCAAGATCCTGCCAGTTTCATAAACAGCCCTTACCTTCTCTCGTTGGAAGCACAAGTTGCCCAGCAAATCAACAGCACTGCTAGCAGATGGCCTTGAACTGGCCCCAGAGATTGTTCCCATATCCCTGAAAAGATAAAGAGGACAGTGGACACCCCTACAACCTGCCCTTCCTGCTCTCATCATGGATCATCTTGAGAAGCCAGTAGATAGAAAGCATTATTTCATCACTGAAAGCATTAAAAGACAGATGAGCTGGTCTTATAACTCACGTCATTGTCTATCTAACGATACTTTGCGGCCATTAGCAACAAAGCTGACCTGACTGGTTCCCATAGTTGACGAATATAGTATACTTGGAATCTAGGGCTCGAATCAGATCTGTAGCCTCCAGCCTACGCCACAGCCACAGCAATGCAGGATCTGAGCCGAGTCTGGGATCTACACCACTACTCACAGCAATGCCGGATCCTTAACCCACTGAACGAAGGCTAGGATCGAACCCACATCCTCATGGATACTAGTCAGGTTCGTTACCACTGAACCAGAATGGGAACTCCAACAAATTTTTTAAACTGGAGAAAACTGCACTTAGGTGAGCTTTTCTGACCTTCTGGACTTTCAGCTTCATACTGAACCAAAGTTTTTCTCAACTGAAGTCAACACCTTTGGTCAGAGTGAGAGCAATACATATATGTCATTGTCACTGCACAATTTAAGACCTAGGTCTCCTGCATTCAGCTGAATATCTCCTGCTGTGTGGGGGCAGGACTTTGTCAAGTCACATCTCCCATCCTAGACAGGTCATAAGCGTAGGCCCTACGATTAGCACATTGCCATGTGACCTTGTTTTCTCTTTCATAAAACACACAGGTTTTTGGAGGTATCCAGTTGGGAGCTTTTTCCATCATCCCTTAGAGACCATCCAACTTACCCTGAGTCCCAGTGATGTGGAACCTCATGCAGTTTGATACAGTCTCTGTGCTTTATCGTATTGAGTCCAAATCTGTCCAGTTTTATGCTCTCCAGGAATCTCCAGTTCTGTTCACCAGAGCCCCCGAGATATGCCCTCTCGCAGACCCACATGGCTGCCCAAGGAGGTGCTCACGGTTCCCAAGCCTCCCGCTCTCCCCTCCGTCTTCCTCAGCCCTTTTCCATCCCAGCGCTCTCCTGCAGATCATAGGTTTCGGGACGTTGGCCTGAATGCTCAGAAGAAGTGCATCTGTGTCTGTCAAGCCCTGCAGTCAGCATGCTACCCCTCTGCTCTTGAGTCAAGCAATTCCATGACCCAGCCTCAGTATAGGGTTTCCCAGCATGGCGTTCCCATCACTGGGTGTTGACTCTCTTTGGGCAGCTTCCCAGGCTTCATACAGCACTTGGAGCAAGGAAAACCAACCTTGATGCTATTGGTTCTCTGAAGAACACTGTCTACTGGGGGGTTCACTTAGCCACTGATGGGGGGGGGGATATTTTCCTCTCTCTGGCATCCTTCCTAACATGGTCCAGTGGAGTTGCTTCAACCCTAGAGCAGTCTGGTCCTGCTACTGGCCCAAGGGTCTGCTGTCCTCTGGGCTGCTGGCATTGCCTCCTCCTGTGTTGCTCAGTTTGGAGGAGCTATAGAAAAGCGTCCTCAGGGTTCCCGTCATGACTCAGCGGAAATGAATCTGACCAGCATCCATGAGGACACAGGTTCGCGCCCTTGGCCTCGCCCAGTGGGTTAAGGATCCAATATTGCCGTGAGCTGTGGCATAGGTAACAGACACGGTTTAAATCTGGCACTGCTCCGTGGCATAGGCCAGCGGCTACAGCTCCAATTTTTTTTGTTGTTGTTAATTTTTTTATTTTTTTCTCTTTGTCATTGGTATTAGCAGTTGACTTTTTTCCTTTTTTTAATAACTTAATGAATTTTATTTCAGTTATAGGTGTATAAAAATCATCACAAGTCAATTTGATAGATTTTGTGTCCCAAACCCTCAGTGCATCCCCCCACCCCCCCAGATTGTCTTATTTGTAAAACTTGGATGGACCTAGAAATTATCATGTGAAGTGAAACCAGTGAGACAATTAGACAGCAACACCCAATGCTACCGCTTACATGTGGAAACTAAAAAGACACAATGAACTTCTTTGCAAAACAGACAATGATTTACAGCTCCAATTTGACCTCTCACCTGGGAACCTCCGTATGCCTTGGGTGTGGCCCTAAAAAAACCAAAAAAAAAAAAAAAAAGGGGGTAAAGCATCCTGGAGCAGGAGAGGAGATGGTAGACCAAGTTATCCTGCGTGGGCCCACACCCCTGTGATCACTTTGACATCTACTAGGCTTAATAAGAGCGTCTCGGTCAGGTCCGGTGCTTCTGAGTCCCTGCCATGCTATCTGGCTGTGCAGATGGATTCATACTCTAGAAGAAAGTACACAGGGCTGGGAATCAGGGACCTGGAGTTTAGACCCATTTCTGCCACTCGGGCTGTGTTATCTTGGGACTCCACCTGACCTATCTCTGCCTCAGTTTCTTCATCTGAATTATGGGGTTAATAATGCCCATTTGACCTTAATCCAGGATTTTTCGACAGACTTCTATTGACATTTTGGCCCCAAATAATTCCTTGGTGGAGGCTGCAGAAGTGCTGTCCTGTGATTCATAGCATGTTTAGCAGAGTGCCAGGCCTCTCCCCACTAGATGCCGGCAGCATTTCCCCCTTGTGACAACTGAAAGTGTCTCCAGACATTGCCAGATGTCCCATAGTTGGCAAAATTGCCCCCAGTTGAGAACCACTGCACTAATCATAGGATTGTTCAGATACACTGAATAACAGTATGTGCCAATATAGGACATCATAGTTGTCATCATCCCTCAGCACTTTGGCCTTCTCCGATTTGACTCTAATTCTGTAGAAGCGGAAAGTAGAAACATCATATTCTAGTATCAGACCTCTGCACGGTCCATCAAATAACTTGATAAGTCTGCACTTTGGTTCATGCAATTCAAGTAAGTGTCCTTGTAATGTGTTTAATATCTACTGTGTGTGAAGAGCCAGGAAGATGAGTAGCCGTGCCTGTTTTCACGGATGGTCAGTTCCAGGGGGAGGAATATTTAGGCACAGAAATGACTGGAATACAGGGTGTGCATACCTAAGAGCAGAGAGAGGCGCTCAGGTAACAGAGAGAAAAGGCTTCACGGAAGAGGTGCTGGTTTGGGAAAGGCCCTGAGCTTGACTGGAACTTCAGGAGGGAGCAGCGTGATGAAGCGCAGAGAAGCACAGGGTTAGAGGCCAAGGGCCTGTGGCCAGGGCAGGAAGGCTCTGAAAGCCGGGTGTGCAGGTTGTCCCTACCTTGGTCAGCAGTGCAGAGCCGTAGAAGGTTTCTGAGCAGTGTGTAAGGGCTGTGGTGGTAGAGCCTGCAGTGAATTGGAATGCGGAGAGGCCAAGCCCAGGATGATGGGGGGACCAGACTAGGGTAATAGCGGTGGGAGGGAGCGGGCGAGGAATTGGAGGAGAAAGTACAGAGGGGGAGACAGCAGTTCTTGGGGTGGGGGAAGGAGGAAGCGAAGCGGGCAGAGGGAACTGCAATTCTGACTCTGATCCCTGAGAAAGGGGCTTCCATGAATAGAACAGGAGGAGACAGAGGAGAGACCAGGAATCTGGAACTTTGGGCCCGGGAGGGGAGCCAGGGAAGAGCATTAGATGTGTAGTTTTCCCCAGGCCTTCGGCAGCCGTGCCTGCCAGTCTCGTGCACTTCCTGTGGGAAAAGGATCCTTTTGCCCAGCGTTTTGTTTGTTCAGTGGAGTTGGGCTTCTCAAATCCATTCATCTTTTTGTTTTTAGGGACTACTCAAAAAAAATAACATTCAGTGAAAAAAGGGAAAAAAGCACACAGCCTGGGACCTGAGTCCCTGTGTGCAAAGCACCTTGTATGAGAGAAAGAATCAGAGTTTGAAATTAACTGAGTTGACGGCAGGAGCAGAATTGCAGGCAGAGCGTATGCCACATGCTGTGTTTTCTTTCCTAATATGCTAACAGTGCATTTGGACACTCTAAATCTGTGTGCCCAGGGGCGTGCCCACAGCAGGGGCCCTGAACCCCAATTGATTCAGCTGGGCTTCCTGCCGCTGCTCACACACCCAGGCAGGAAAACAGCCCCGACCCTTGAAGGAATGAGCAGCTATCGCCATGTTTATGTTCCCCCCAATGACTTCCACCCCACCCAGGGACACCTCTGTCACAGTCCCATCTTGTGCCCCCAGCAGGTGACCCAGCTTTGGCTTATTTTTCTTCCCACGGACCTTCCTTTCCCTCCCCCACACCCCCTTCTTAATTTATTCCAGCAAGCTCTGCAGTTATGGTTTTGAGATCCCTGCGTGCATCTAAGAAGGGACAATCAAAGGGATGGCTCCCAGGACACCCATCCATCTTCCACCCTTCACACACGTGTCAGCATTAATATTTATCTCCTATCTGCACATCTGTGGAGCTGCCACAGGAAAGAAGGCCAACCTTGGCCACTCTTGCTGACAGCCTGTGCCAGGTTGGCTCTCGGGGGAAAGTGGGAGGAGAGACCCAAGGACCAAGTCCCCTGCTCCGGTTTATGAATAGTGACAGTGGGAAGCAGCTGTGAACGCTTCTCTCCTCCGCTCTCCAGCCCAGGATCAAAGAACAGTGCCTTACGCGCGGAGAGCTTTCGCAATTGATCAAGCATTTTCACCGCGCTAGCCCGGGCAGCTGTCCCAGTGGAGCGCTGCACAGGTATTAAGCCCCTGCTCCGTAGCGAACTGAGGTTCAGAGAGATCCTGACTCATCCAGGGCCGCACAGCTCCTGTGCGCAAGTGCGAGGACAGGAACCCCAAGTCCCCTGAGCGCCAGTCCAGGCTCCTGCCTCCTGGCGACTGTGTCAATCAAGTCCATCCCCTTGGCTTCCGTTCCTCCCGCCCCAGGCTTCCTCTGGCCCGTTTCACCGCTGATTGGGGCCGCTGTGGAATGAGGGACCAGTAAGGGAGGGAGAAAATAAATGCATGGGGTAAGTGCCTGGGGAATGAATAAAATAAATGAGGAGTAAATAAATGAAGGCGGAATGGTGGAATGAATTGATGAATGAATTAACTAGAGGAAGAAATACAGGAATGAAAGGAGATGCCATGCAAAGAAGGAAAGTTTAGGAGTTCCTGTCGTGGTGCGGCGGAAATGAATCCGACTAGGAACCATGAGGTTGCGGGTTCGATCCCTGGCCTTGCTCAGTGGGTTAAGGATCCGGCGTTGCCGTGAGCTGTGATGTAGGTTGCAGACGCGGCTCGGATCCCGCGTTGCTGTGGCTGTGGCGAAGGCCGGCGGCTACAGCTCCTGTTAGACCCCTAGCCTGGGAACCTCCATATGCTGCGGGTGCGGCCCTAGATAAGGCAAAAAGACAAAAAAAAAGAAGAAGGAAAGTTTAGCTCCTGGGAATAGGTCTAATTAGGGTGTCAAAATGATATTGGATGGCCGAGCACTCCTGTTTCTTGACGTCCACATTTCCTTTAGCTCCTGTGTCCTAGGCTTTTATTTTATACAAGTTTTCCAGCATTCCTACAGTAAAGCTTATACCTGGGAGGCCAACTGCACAGGTTGCTTTTTTAATCTAATAGCAAAATGCCCTGTCGCATGTGGTGGCTTTACATTTTATACAGATGATTTCAAAGATTATCACAGGTGCATGCTCAGGGATTTTGTGCAGATCAGTTTGCCATCTGACCAAGCGGGGCTCTTGCAGGTGAGGTATGATCTAGGTGCCGTCCTCAGCCCAGGAGTTACCCCAGCAGGCCATCTACATGCTCTGTGGTCACGGTGCGGGTTGCTTCACAGACTTCCCCATGCACAGGTGCAGTGGCTGTTCAGACACATTTGTGAACTAAATCTCCCTTTCTACCAGCAAGTTTTCCTGTGCCGATGTCTGTTCAAACTGGCAAGACATTTTGGGGTTGTGAGTTCCATTTCTTCAAGCAGTAACCCTAACCACTATTTATTAAGCACCTACTATGTGTCTAACACTTTAAGCAGAACATACAGTAGAACCCTAGCTGATGGGAGAGGGACGGCAGAGACTCGAAGTTGGGGACCCCTGGAGCACCGGATTACAGTGGGAGGACAGTGGCCTCACCTTGTATGGGGACAGATAAGGGCGGGAGGGTGCACCGCAGACCCAGGAAACTCCATGCTCCCCACTGGATTGGTGGTGATTGGGGCGGAGGCGATCGATACATATCCTGTCTCTGTCTGAGGCAGGGTTGAACTTGGAGATGGATTGTCACTGACTGCAGCTCCAAGACGCTGGGGAAGGAGATAGGGGAAAAAAGAGGAGCTGTCAGCGTTTTTCAGAGCCCTGGGAAATACATCATTTCATTGAATCTGAATCATTTCATTGAATCTGCACAACCCTGTGAGGCAAGGGTGACTGTTTCCATTTTATAGGTAAGGATACCTTATCACATGTCATATGTCCAGCCACCCATCGAGACAGAACACCCAAGCTTCAATCTCAAAACCCGTTGTTCATTCCACAATGCCAGAACTGGATAAGGAGATCTCTAAGATGCCTTCCAAGTTCAGAAACTTCTGAGTCTTGGTTCCCAACCCAGCCTAACTGGGTGGACAGTGGGAGGATATCAAGAAAATTCCTGGAGTTCCTGTCGTGGCTCAGAGGTTAACGAATCTGACTAGGAACCATGAGGTTGGGGGTTCGATCCCGGGCATCGCTCAGTGGGTTAAGGATCCGGCGTCACCATGAGCTGTGGTGTAGGTTGCAGACGCGGCTCGGATCCCGCGTTGCTGTGGCTGTGGCTGTGGCGAAGGCCGGCGGCTACAGCTCCTGTTAGACCCCTAGCCTGGGAACCTCCATATGCTGCGGGTGCGGCCCTAGATAAGGCAAAAAGACAAAAAAAAAAAAAAAAAGAAAATTCCTGGCTTGCCAAGTGCAGCCAAGACTGTATAGTGTTAGGATGTGCATGTGGGCTGCGGATGTGGTGAGAGCTGGTTAATTCCCAGCCCTGGTACTTAACAGGTCATGTTACCTCTGACCTAACCTTTATCTGCCTCCGTTTCCTCATCTGTAAATGGAGATAGTAATGCTACTTGTCCATGGCCCACGAGGCCCTACCTCATATGGCGTCTTCTTACCTGTCCTCTGTATCCTTCTGAACCTGGACCTCCCTGGCCTCCTGAGCACCCCCTGTCACCCTCCCACCTTCAAGCCTTCGCACTGGCTGGCTCTTTGTCCAGAATGACCCCCCCCCCCCGATATTTGCATGGCCAGTTCCCTCACTTCCAACAAATTCTTGCTCAGTTACCGTCTTCTCAATGAGGGCTCCCTGGACCGGCCCCCACACCCCCGTCCCTCTTCTCTGCTCTCCTATGGTATCCATTAGTCTCTTCTCCTTATCTATTCATGGTTTGCCTTGGGCTTTATTCCTTGTTTAGTATGTTTATTGCTTGCCATCTGTATTCAGGTCAGAGATCTTTGTTGTGTTCACTGCTGACATATACAGGTGCTCAGTTGCATAGTTGAAAGGATTAACAAGGATGTGCGAGGATTAAATTAGATAATATTTGGTAACAGCTTCGCGCAAAGCCTGGCCCACAGCAGGGACTCAACGGAAGGCTGCTCTCCTTGTAGCTGACTTTCCTGTTGATTCATATGCTTTCGGGTTGTACAGGGTTCAGGCCCCACTGGAGGGAAACACAGGCCATGTGCTGTGGCCCATCTATTATGGGCACAGGCCCCCCCTTGCCTACCACCTTCCTGGTGGACACAAATAAGCCACTTTATGGAGCCCCGTGACCCACTGGGACAGGTTATCAGAGTCAGTTTTTGGTATGCAACTGGAGAAACCAAGTCGGGGAGCATTTGGTAGCTTATTTAAAGAAGGACGGGGCAAAAAAAAAAAGGAGTTCCAATTGTAGCTCAGCAATAATGAACCCGACTAGTATCCCTGAGGACACAGGTTCAATCCCAGGCCCCACTCAGTGGGTTAAAGATCTGGTGTTGCCTTGAGCTACGTACAGTGTAGGTCGCAGATGCAGCTCAGACCCAGCATTGCTGTAGCTGTGCTGTAGGCTGGTGACTACATCTCCGATTTGACCCATGGGAACTTCCATATGCCATGGGTGCGGTCATAAAAAGCAAAATAATAAAATAAAGAAGGAGGGTGACTCAGAGACCTGCCTGCCTGTCAGTCCAGCTACTGTAGGAACGTACAATGTCACAGCTCCAGGGAGAAGCCCGCTGGCATACCCCAGCGATGCTGGCCTTATCGAGTTCTGCGTGGAAAAGAATGGTGATTGTGAGAGCTCGGTGCACAAGCCTCCTTTTTGGTGCCAGGAGGCAAGTCTCAGCAAACCACAGGGGAATCCAGATTGGCTTCAAGAATATGGAGACGAGTTGGAGGGAGAGAAAGTGCAGCTGGGTCAGTCAGAGACAGTCCACAGAAATGGCTTGGTGGGCACCCGGGCTCTGCATGGGTTGTATGGTGTCTGTGCCCAGCCCACCTCCCCAATGCCATGTCCTCCAGGTCATAGGCGGGCTGGGGCTTGACTCCCCTGATGCCGTTCCTTCCACGCCCTTGCAAAATCCAGCTCCCAGGGGCCCAAATACCCTTTTCCCTCTTCCTTCTTCCTCTTCCAGTCACCCAGTAGAGGAAGCTCTGCTGAGTCCTGTAGGGCAATATTCCATGAGCGCCAGTCCGGCCATCTCTAGGCACATGCGGATGGCTGTCGCCATCCCTGTCCTTGAGGGCTCACAGCCCAGAAAAGTCAACCGAGTTTCTGCAAGCCGTTTCTAGAGGCAGTAATTAGGAACACAGACTCAGCCATGGGTTCCGGGTTGGAACTTGGCTCTCCTACTGTGTAGCTCTGGGAACTTGGGAAAGTTACGTAAACCCTTGTATCTCAGTTTCTGTGTTTCATAAAATGAGAACTAATCATAGCGTCTACTTCATAGGGTTATTGAGAGGAGCAAATGAATTGAGGTGCGTCAAGTGCCTAAAGCAGAATCTGGCATATAGTGAATATTACATACGTTTGTTTTAATTGCCGTGATTAGTGTTTAGTGTTATTCTGTAATAAGTGCCGTAAAGATGCACGGGTGTGCCCGGAGCCCCAGCACCACCAAAAGAGACTTGAATCTGGGAAGGCTTCCTGGAAGAGGTGGCAATGAACTGAATCTAGCAGGATGAGTGGACATTCCCCAAGCCCAGAAGGGGGAAGATGGCCCAGGAAAGGGGTGTTGGAAATCGCAAGCGAGCAGGACATTACCGGAGTGCGCTAGGAACGGCAAGGAGGCTGGTGTTGCTGTTGCGTTAAGGTTCCAGGCGGGACCCTGAGGGCTGAGGTGGAAACGGTTTTCAGATCATGGGGGGGTTTCATCAGCTCAGCAGCCTTCTCCTGACTTTCTTTAGCCCGAATCCCACTCTGCTTCCTGCTTCATCTAGGCCCAGATACCAGTCCCCTTCCCTGTTCCACAGGCCACAAGAGTTAGGGAGGGCTGGTCACGTGCCCCTAGCTGGCCGATCATAATGGCCCCTGGGATGTCCACTGGGGCCAGGGTGGATCAGGCCACTGCCTCTCGTGGCTCGTTGCCGGAGGAGTGTGATTCTGTGGTCCCCAGTCCCCGCCCCTGAGGTCTAGGAGCTGCCCAGGTTTATGCGGTCCTTCCTCCCACGCTGTGAACCTCTCTACTCTTCTGCCCACAAATCTGTTATTTATTCATTCATTCATTCATTCATTTTTGTCTTTTTAGAGCCACATCCACGGCGTATGGAGGTACCAGGCTAGGGGTCGAATCGGAGCCGTAGCTGCCAGCCTACGCCACAGCCACAGCAACGAGGGATCCGAGCCACGTCTGCAACCTACACCACAGCGCACAGCAACGCCGGATCCTTAACCCACTGAGCAAGGCTAAGGATCAAACCCGAGTCCTCATGGATGCTTGTCGGGTTCGTTAACCACTGAGCCAAAGCGGGGACTCCCAAACCTGTTTTTTGAAATCTAGGCTTCTTCAAGTGGGTTTCTGCCGTTTGCAAATAAAAAAGGTCTGACGAACAGACCACGTCAAGGAGCTGCGATTCCATCCTCTGAGCCGTGAGGAGCTGTTGGAGGGTGTTAAATTGGGGTCGGCTGGGGCCTTTCAGAGACATCAGCCTGACCGCACCACGGAGGATGAATTAGCGAGAAAGGCTGGAGACGGGGACGCAGGTTACAGGCTGCCATCCTCATCTGAGGGAGAAACAGTGAGGGCCTGACCTCAGATAATTGAAGTGGGGCCAGAGATGACAGGCTGATCTGAGAAACCAGAGGCCGTTAGCTGAGGCGGCCATGAGCAGGGGGATCCAGACCCGGATGGACTGCCGGCCGTGTCTCTGCCCGTTACGCCCAGGGCCTGAGGTCCCTGGACCAGCTGCGAGTGGTCTGGTGTGTGGGAGACCTGAGCTGGCTTGGAAGGTCAAGGCCTGGAAGCCGCAGAGGCATCGAGAACCCCTGTTTTCCCTTTGCAGCAAATCCCTGTCTGCTCAACACACTCTCACCTCGCCGCCTCAGTTCTGACGCCCAGTGCCCTGCTGTCTGTCGCTACCTAGGGGTTTGTTTTAAATGTGTTTGTCTATTTTCCTACCTTCCTTAGAGGGTTCCTTATTAAAAGCAGGCCCTACTGGAGTTCCTGTTGTAGCTCAGCGGTAGCGAACCCGACTGGTGTGACTAGTAGCCATGAGGATTCAAGTCCAATCCCTGGCCTTGCTCAGTGGGTTAAGGATGCAGTATTGCCATGAGCTGTGGTGTAGGTCGCAGATGCAGCTCAGGATCCAATGTTGCTGTGGCTGTGGTAGGTGCAGTTCCGATTCAGCCCCTAGTCTGGGAACTTGCAAATGCCACATGTGTGGCCCTGAAAAGGCAAAAAAAAAAAAAAAAATACAGGCCCTGCCCTCTCCTGCTTTTGTACCTTCCTCCCAGGGCTCGCAGCCTGACTGTGTTTCCCCCACACAGAGAAGGGCCTCCCATAGCTGTGAACACCTGCCCACGAGATCCCAAGACAGCAAGAGAGCAGAGGCTCCAGAGAAGGGGGAGTAGAAGGGAAGACGGCCTAAGAGTGGGGAAATAGCATTTTGAAAGTACCTTCTATAGAAGCAACCTAAGTGTCCATCAGTAGATAAATGGATACAGAAGACGTGGTATGCGTATACAATGGAATATTACTCAGCCATAAAAAAGATTGAACTTTTGCCCTTTGCAGCAACATGGATGGACTTGGAGGGCGTTATGCTAAGTGAAATAAGTCAGACAGAGAAAGACAGATACTGTATGGTATCACTTATATGTGGAATCTAAAAAGTGCGACAAGCTAGTGAATACAACAACAACAAAAAAAAGCAGACTCACAGATAGAAAAAAACTAGTGGTTTCCACTGGGGGGAGGTAACAGGGAATGGGAAATGTAAGGGTAGAGAAAAAAGAAAAAAGAGTTATTGTGGGATTATATGAAACCAAATGTGTGAAACTTTTGAAAATTGTAAAGTACTATAGAATTTTGTCTTTTTTTTTTTTTTTTGAGGGCCACTCCCACAACATATAGAAATTCCCAAGCTAGGGGTCAAAGCAGAGCTACAGCTTCCAGTCTGCCACAGCCACAGCAACTCAGGATCCCGAGCTGCATCTGTGACCTACACCACAGCTCAAGGCAACGCCAGATCCTTAACCCACTGAGAAGGGCCAGGGATCGAACCCCAATACCCATGGATACGAGTCAGGTTCATTACTGCTGGGTCATGATGGGAGTTCCATAAAGTACTATAGGCTTTGAAGGAGCATTCAATAAAACAATTTTAAAAAGGGAAAAAAGTTAAAGAAAAGGTGCACCCTGCATACCAGAGACTTTACAAACATCATTTCATTTCATTCTCACAATAATCCTGGTAGACAATTTCAGTCCCCCTTTTATAAGTGAGAAAGCCAAGGTTCAGGAAAATCAAGTGACATCCACAGCGCCATGAACCTGCTAAGAGAGAGGAGGATTTGAGCCCAGCTTCCTGGTGATTCTCATCTTTAGACAGATTTTTTTTTAACCATTTGAGGCTGAGTTGCTGTTACTTCTAGTCTGACATCTGTGATTCATGTAACATGTAAGTTGGCTGACATAGTGTTGAAGAATGCACTTTACAAACATATGTAGATAGCAAGCTGATGGTGTTTTCCTTCACAGTTTTTTATCCGATTTAAATAGAGGTGGGTTGCACTTTGAAGAGAAGAGGGAGGAGGTACTGCCCCCAATTTAGTAGCAGCTACCATCGCTGGCTGCTAGAATCCTTGCTTATCCGAGGTGCTTTCCACCAGGCGGATCTGTGTCCTGAGCAGAAGAGCCACATCTTCCGGTTATCAGCTATGGCATCAAGCCATAGGTGCCCTCAGACCATGCCTATGCCCTGCCTTAGAGAAGATTCTACTTCTTGTCTTGGCTGAGACAAGAAAAAAAAATCCGTCTTCTAAATCACTTCCAGCTCTTCAGAATGATGCTTCAGCAAGTCCACTGTATGGGTCTGAGAATTAATCTGTGATTCAGCAAAGCAATCGGAGATGCAAGGATGCAGCAGAGAGCATTTCCAAACATTCAGGACTGCAGACAACGTGTAGACACTAGGTGCTCTGTAGTGCCTGGTTGGGAGTTGCCTTGAGGGCTGGGCATCCGTCTGGGAGGCCTCCGAGTGAGCCTTGTGTGCCCCAAAGGAGGGCTCTGCCTTGGGAGGAGGGATGTGAGCGGCGGATAGGAGTGAGGACCTGCAGCCAGCCAGCCCGCCCCATCACTCAGAACCTTGGGCAAGTTGCCTGCCTGCTCTGTGTCTCAGGTTCCCCATCTGTGATATGGCAGTGTGAGTGGTACCCAGCTCGCAGAGTTGTGACTTAAGTTACCCACATAGAACCCTTAGGATAACTGTTAGGACGTGGTGCTCAGTGGGTGTGAGCGAAGATCATTACCACTCTTAGATCCCCGTCCCGGGCCCCCTGCACCCCGCAGGGTACGAGTCCTGAAAGGCCAAGAAGGCACGTCCGGACTCCTCCTTCCAGACCATGCTTCAGGTGCCAGGACTCCAGAATTCCCTGCTGAAACAGCCTCATATCCACTTCCAGGATCCTTCTGTACCCTTTGCTGGATCTCCATCCTGAGGGTGGACCCCACTGCCTTGGGACTACAGGCGTGCTTGTGGATGGAACTAGACCTGTTGACTTTGGTGTCAACGTGTGTGTGTGGCTCCTCGTGGACACCCCCGTGTGAGTGCCATCCTGCACCGCCGCAGTCCTCCAGAACTCTGTGGGGTCTGAGAATTCTCAATTTGAATCTGGTCTTCCACACGTGAAGCTGTCACACTTCATGAAGTTGTCAAGGTTGAAGACGAACACATAGTTTAGCGACTTGTAGGCTTGATTTTTTTTTTTTTTTGTCTTTTTGCCTTATCTAGGGCCGCACCCGCGGCATATGGAGGTTCCCAGGCTAGGGGTCTAACAGGAGCTGTAGCTGCCGGCCTTCGCCACAGCCACAGCAACGCGGGATCCGAGCCGTGTCTGCGACCTACACCACAGCTCACGGAAACGCCGGATCCTTAACCCACTGAGCAAGGCCAGGGATCGAACCCGCAATCTCATGGTTCCTAGTCGGATTCGTTAACCACTGCACCACGACGGGAACTCCGATTGTAGGCTTGATTTTTACCTTTTAAATATTTAGTTATATGGTATATGGGCTTTTTAAGAAAAAAAAATTCTTGCTCCAGACCCTGAAAGTTTTAGGGGGCTTGGGGGAATGTAGGGGTACAGTGGTGAAGAGGGAGGTGACGCTGTGAGCTGAAACGCTGGGGACCAGCACCTGGAGGTGACGGTGGTACTGTATGGATTCGCTTTCTCACTTCCTCTCTCTGAAAACTGGCCGAGTAGAGAAAAGGCAGAAGTGTTGGAAACAGGTGCAAGGAACAAGGAGTTCCCATGTGTGGCACAGTGGAAACGAATCCGGCTAGCATCCATGAGCACCCAGGTGCGATCCCTGGCCTCGCTCAGTGGGTCAGGGATCCTGCGTTGCCGTGAGCTGTGGTGTAGGTAACAGACGCAGCTCAGATCCCGTGTTGCCGTGACTGTGGCATAGTCACATTTTGATTCCTAGCCTGGGAACTTCCTTGTGCCACAGGTGCGGCCCTAAAAAGCAAAAAATAAAAGAACAAAAGAAATGGTGTGTACAGATGTGGCCTGGGGCTCTGGAGTCAGGCCGACCCGTCCTTCCTCGAGCATTCATTGACTCGCCCTGGTTAACTCTGGGCTCTCAGTGGAGGTCCCTTGCTCCCCAGCCCCCTTCTTTGGAAAATGGCTTTTAGCTCTGCTTGTTTTCTCCACTCTCCTCACTCCAGATCCAGCTGGAATCTCGTGTTTTGCTGTCTTCAGCATCCCCGGCAGTGGCCCTTGGGGACCCCTTTCAGGAGCCCCTGGGGTCTGACTGAGCACAGTTCTCTGTACGTCTTGTACTCTCCCCAGCCAAGATCAATCCACATAATTCACACCAACATAAACAATTGTATTTCCACGCAAATCGGGTTCATTTCCCCCTCATCTCACTCCTCTGCCTCCTCTCTCCTAATGACCTTCATCGTTTCCACTGGCTCTGATTTCACCATGAGGTGCTGCCCGAACAATGCCTCTGTTCCTCGAACCCGTGTTCCTGCAGCTACGGGGCAGCCTCCTAAGTGGGTGAGGAACAGTCAACCAGCAGCTGCGGTGAAAAAAAAGTCCCCAGGTTTTGGAGGTGGCACAGAGCGAGAGAAAGCACCCGGACACACACGGGTTCAAAGCCCAGCGCCACCACTTAGTTCCTGTGCATCTTTGGATCAGTTACTTAACTTCTCTGAACTGTGGGTGCTGCATGTATAAAAGGAGGATAATAATGCTGACTTTATGACTGTGCAAGGATTTAAAGAGACAGCATACGCAAAGCCCTTAGCACGAGACCTGGCACTGATAGATTCTCAATAAACGCAAAGACGAGATTTTATTTATCTGCGATACCCAGCACCCCACCCAGTGCTTGACACAGTGCCTGCTGGTTCTCATCTTTAAGTTGCGAGGACCTGACCCCGCCAGGAGGGGTGGGCTGAATTCAAAGGTACAAGTGACAGTAAGTCCACTGGCTGAGCCCCAAGCACAGCAGCCTGTGTCGGTTCGTGCATCTCGCTCAGTCTCAGCTTTCCTCCCTTGGCTGAGAAGCGTCACCCTTGAAATTCAAGCTTGTGTCGGAGCCGGGCAGGAGCCCCCTTGAGCTCAGGGAACCACACACCTGTCAACCGTATCGCCCTGGCAAGGTTCAGGGCGTCTCATGTGGCCACTTAACAACTCTCCTCCTGCCTTCTCTCTCTCTCTCTCTCTTTTTTTTTTGTCTTTTTGCCTTATCTAGGGCCGCACCCGCGGCATGTGGAGGTTCCCAGGCTAGGGGTCTAACAGGAGCTGTAGCCGCCGGCCTACACCACAGCCACAGCAACGCGGAGTCCGAGCCGCGTCTGCAACCTACACCACAGCTCACGGCAACGCCGGATCCTTAACCCACTGAGCAAGGCCAGGGATTGAACCCGCAACCTCATGGCTCTTAGTCGGATTCGTTAACCACTGAGCCACGACAGGAACTCCATGCCTTCTGTTGACCACTTACGTTAGGACGGCTGATGTGCTCTGATCTCCCGCATGAATATTCATGCTTATCCATCCAAGAGAGGTGTCTAATAGAAATGGAAATGTGAACATTTTAAAGGCTAATAAATGGCAAGGAGAAGGAAAACTGCCTCCAAGGGAGGCAGCTGGGAGAAGGGTGAAAGTGGGGGCTGGCTCTCAATTTACACTGTCCTGGACAGATGCAGATCATTCTGATAGTCTGATTGATTCTTGTCGTTCTGGAAGTCTCCCATGTGGAAAGTGGAGGCCTGATCTGGGCCTCGGCTTGGCTGTTTGTTCCTTTAAATAGGATCGGGGGTTGATAGGGCTGGTTTTTTTGTTTGTTTGTTTTTTGTTTTTTCCTCCCTTTGCATCGTCTCCTTTGGAATCTCTTATTTCAAAGGAACATAAATATCAGAGGCTCATATGTTGTACTGTTTGTAGCAGAGGCCACCAAAGGAACTGAAGGCAACTGGGTGTGTTAAAATCATTTCAAGCCATCAGGGCTGCTTAGAGTAATTTCCCTGGAAACCTGTGAAAAGGGTTTTCAAGTTGAACTCGAGACAGTTGTAAATGTGTCCTTTTGTTGGATAACAGAAGGTGAATGCTAATGCTGAGAGGGGCTGGGAGCTGGGTGAGTTGCTTGTCTGAGAAGCTCTAGCTGCCTCCAGAGCCCTCAGCCTTCCTGGAGTGGAGTTTGGAGCCAACTCTGCAGGGTCAGAACGTGGCCCGTCGCTTGGCTGGTGGATGGGCCAAGGGACCCTGGGCCGGGCAGTCCAGCTCTGCCCCTCGGGCCGTGTGTCTGTGAAACAGGAAGTGGTGCTGAAGACATGCTGGTACACACCGCGGCCAGGACTGGGACACTGTGCGCTGACCCAGGCCCGCGTGCCAGATGCCTTGGTTCTTGGCCTGACTCGTTCCACTCGCTCAGCCTAAAGGGAGTCCCTTAACTATGCCAGCCTCTGTTTTCTTACCTGTAAAATGGGGGATTGGATGAGATCGAAGGGTGGCAAACTTTTCTTCGAAAGGACATTTTAAGGGAGTTCCCGCTGTGGCTCAGGCTTCAGGATCCTGGACTGCAGCAGCTGTGGCTCAGGTCGTGACCGCAGCTGGGACCTGATCCCTGGCCAGGGAACTCTGTATGCCTTGGGGAGGCCAAACAACGTAGACCACATAGCCGCTGTCGCAACCACTAGACTCTGCACAAAAACAGCCAAAGACAATATGTACATTAATGGGCGTGACTGGGCCAATAAAACTTTATTTGTAGAAACAGGCAGCAGGCCAGTCATGGATTAGATGACCAATCAGTTCCTTTTTTTTTTTTAATTCGCAATTTTTTATTAACAGCTTTAGTGAAGTATAATTGATATACAAAAAACTACATATTTAATACTTGATTTGATGAGTTTGGTCATGTGTATAACCCATGAAATCATCACCTCAATCCAGGTAGTAAACATATTCAGTAAGATTCTTTCTAACAATAAAGTTGCATGTTTTATCTTGTGAAGGCACCAAAGCCATCAGAATGTAAAACCGTTGGTTCATTTATTTGCTATATGTTTAACTGAAATTACACATTGGATGGCTATCTTAGTATATACTTTTAAAAGTCTCGCAGATGAGCTCCTGCTGTGGTGCAATGGGACTGGAGGTGTCTCTGGAACACTGGGACACAGGTTTGATCCCCAGCCCCTGGCACAGTGGCTTAAGGATCCAGCATTGCTGCAGCTGAGGTGTAGGTTGCAGCTATGGCTCGGATCTGATCCCTGACCCTAGGGATTTCCTATGCCAGGGGGCAGCCAAAAAAAAAAAAAACCCTCATAAAATATCAGACTGTTAGAGCTTTAAGGGCCTTAGGGACCAACACCTGGTCCATCCCAAAGCCTTTCTATGAGTTCTTAACTCCTGGTTACCCAGAGCCTGCACCTCATTTCGGAAGATGGCCGGCTCCATCCAGGCCCCTCCCACTGTCATACTGTCAGCAAGTTCTCATGGAGGGCAGACCCTGCTTCCTTGTTCCCCCTTGTATATGCTTCTTGCTGACGTACTTCTTCTGTCCTCATCTCCCACAGATGAGTTGCACTTCTCCTGTCGACTCCAGGAGGTTGGCCTCAAAGCCAACCTCCTTCCTTCCAGTCGAAGCCTGGCCCACTGTCCCCGGCTCCCCACCCCCTCCCCAGCCGCCTCATGTCAGGCTGTCCCACCCTGGCCCAGACTTTTGGAGGGAGCACTCCCGCTCCTGGGCCACTGCCTGTGAGTTTTCCATCCTAGCGGCACTCCCAGCTCTACCTCTCAGAGCCCGCTTGGTTCAACCCTGTGCCCTTCCCAGCTGTCTGTAAGCTCTGCCTGTGGCCTGGACCCCAGTCCATCCAGGAATCTTTAGAATATGTACTAACTTTTTAGGTACTTAGAGTCCATTCCCGGAGTCAGCCGGTTAAGAACCCAACATAGTCTCCATGACGATGAGGGTTCGATCCCTGGCCTCACTCAGTGGGTTAAGGATCCAGTGCTGCCACCGGCTGTAGTGTAGGTCACAGATGCAGCTCGGATCCGGTGCTGCTGTGGCTGTGTTGTAGGCTGCAGCTCTGATTCGACCTCTAGCCTGGGAACTTCCATCTGCCACAAGTGCGGCCCTAAAAAGAAAAAAATAACAATAATAATAAAGTCCACTCTTTGCCAGACCAGTCAGGTCCCTGGTGCCTTCAGCCTATGTCTATACCCACAGTTCAGTCATTTCTGCCATGGATAGATAAAACAGTTAACTGACTTCTGGACAGAAATCTATGCTAATGAAAGCATATATCCATAGAAAAATAAATGCCAGTAAGATTGGAATGAAACAGAGGCCCTAGGAACTATGCTTCTCAGATGGGAATAAATGGATATTTATGTTACTAGCCTATCAGAGAAGCAGCAGCTTGTGCTGATGAGGAAACACGGTATGGGGGGTGCCAAATGTGTAACTGCAGGTCGACTAAATGAACAAAGAAAAACTTGCTCTTGGGCTATTATTCTGCTTGTTCTAGCTATTGAGCACCCGACAGCAAACTACATGCTCCACACAATGCAGAATTAGGCAAGGATCCTTCTCAGGGACTTGTGTCTTTCCCTGCACTGGGCGGGGGAAACAGAAAGAGACTGTGGCGAGGGAGAAGTCAAGGTAAGGGTCAAGGACATGGCAACCTGTCAACCAGGACAAGATGGCAGGGTGGCACCTTTAGAAACACAGGCTCCGGGAGTTCCCGTCGTGGCTCAGTGGTTAACGAATCCGACTAGGAACCGTGAGGTTGCGGGTTCGATCCCTGGCCTTGCTCAGTGGGTTAAGGATCTGGCATTGCCGTGAGCTGTGGTGTAGGTTGCAGACGCGGCTCGGATCCTGCGTTGCTGTGGCTGTGGCGAAGGCCGGCAGCTACAGCTCCTGTTAGACCCCTAGCCTGGGAACCTCCATATGCCGCGGGTGCTGCCCTAGAAAAGGCAAAAAGACAAAAAAAAAAGAAAGAAAGAAACACAGGGTCTCAGGGAGTTCCCTTTGTGGCTCAGTGGTTAAAAAACCTGACTGGGATCCATGAGGACTCGGGTTCGACCCCTGGCCTCCATCAGTGGGTTAAGGATCCGGTGTTGCCCTGAGCTGTGGTGTAGGTTGCAGACACAGCTCGGATCCCGAGTTGCTGTGGCTGGGGTGTAGACCGGCAACTGTAGCTCTGATTAGACCCCTTGCTTAGGAACCTCCATGTGCCGTGGATGTGGCCCTAAAAAGCAAAAAAGAAAGGAAAAGAAAAGGGGGCTTTTTAACTACAGGATACAATTTGTGGAAGGTACTTCATTCCACGTTCACTAGGGTGTTGTTTGGTGTTAAACTGTGACTTTGCCAACCTGCTGATGGAAATTTACTCCCCAAACATACCTTCTTTATAGAAAGAGTAGACCCTTTTTTTTAGGGCCGCACCCACGGCATATGGAGGTTCCCAGGCTAGGAGTCAAATTGGAACTGAAGCCATCAGCCTATACCACAGCCACAACAACGTGGACCACAGCCACAGCAACGTGGGATCCGAGCCACATCTGCAACCTACACCACAGCTCATGGCAACACCGGATCCCTAACCCACTGATAGAGGCCAGGGATCGAACCCGCAACCTCATGCTTACTGGACGGATTCGCTTCCACTGAGCCGCAACGGGAACTCCCAATGTACCATTGTTTCAATAAATCCATCACACGCCCAAATATACAGCAGCCCTGTCTTGGGCCCTGGGTACAGACGCTCCCATTCTGGAGGACACAGACAGGTAGATACGCTGGGACATAGTGGGCGATGAAGTCAGAGCACGGAGAACTTTGGGAGCCTCCCTGAGGAACCCGTCCTTCATTCTGTGGGTGACAGGGCGCCACTGAAGGCTTTTGAGATGAGAAGTCATTTGCTTGGGTTTTCATTTGCAAAAGGACCCCCAGAGGGGGGTTCGTAGGAAGACAGTTGAATCATCACAGAGGTCCCCAGCCTCCCTTGACCCATGAGCGCCACCTGCCCCAGCCGGACAAGGTGCACCTGCCACGGGCTCACGGCGCCCCTGGACTTCTCCCTGCTCGGCGCTCATCCTTACGCAAAATCACATGTTCACCTGTTGTGTCCCGCACTAGAACAGCAGGCAGCAAACTCGTGCTCATCATTCTCTCCCAGCATCCAGCCCAGAGCCTGGAACTCACTGCTGGTGCTCACTAAATAGATAAATATTTTTAGACTACCGCCGAATGGAATTACTGCAGTCATGCAAGAGAGAGAAAGTCAGGGTCTGGGTGAACTAAAGCCATAGCTGCGGGCAGCCGGGAAGGAAGGACACTCAAGATGATGGGCAGACCTGTAGCGGGTCAGGGCTCCTGGGGACCTGTGGACCAGCAAGGGGGCGCAGCAGCTCTCTGCCCCTTGTTCCTCCCCTGCTTTTCTTGTTCATGAAGTAGGGTTTTTTTGGGAGGTTTTTTTTTTGCCTTTTCTAGGTCCACACCCGTGGCACATGGAGGTCCCCAGGCTAGGGGTTGAATCAGAGCTACAGCTGCCAGCCTTCACCACAGCCACAGCAACGTGGGATCCGAGCCGCATCTGCAACCTACACCACAGCTCAGGGCAACACTGGATCCTTAACCCACTGAGCAAGGCCAGGGATCGAACCCACAACCTCATGGTTCCTAGTCGAATTTGTTAACCACTGAGCCACGACGGGAACTCCGTAAAGCAGGGTTTTAACACCTCCTCCTGGGATGTTGTAGAAACAAACAAGGGTGTGACGTGGCAGCTTACCTCCCCTGGGACTGGCGGACGCTGGACTGCCTCAGTTTCCCCAGTATTATCAGTCTCTGGACTAGTAGGAGCTGAGCGAAAGAGAGGCACAGGTCGCAAGAGGCAAGGGTTCGCTCTTCCACCTTCTACTCCTCCCTTGCGTCCAGGAGAGCAGCCACTTTCCTGGGGAGACCACCTTAACCAAACAGTTGTTGCTGCCTCCCATAGGCCCCTGGATCCTCTTGGCCTCCACGGCCAGTCTTTTCTACAAGAAGACAGGTCTGCCCCCAGATCCATTCTGAAAAATCCCAGCCACTCTCTGGTGAATGAGTGAACAAATGGCCTTTAGCCTGAGCTCTGCCATTTCCTGTGACCCGTGACACCTCCCTGAGCCTCAGTTTCCTGACTTCCAGATGGGCTTTAGACTATGTTCAGCACAGTTGCTTTCAAGAGTTCAGTTGGGGAGTTCCCGTCGTGGCTCAGTGGTTAACGAATCTGACTAGGAACCATGAGGTTGCGGGTTCGACCCCTGGCCTTGCTCAGTGGGTTAAGGATCTGGCGTTGCCATGAGCTGTGGTGTAGGTTGCAGATGTGGCTTGGATCCCACGTTGCTGTGGCTGTGGCGAAGGCCGGCGGCTACAGCTCCTGTTAGACCCCTAGCCTGGGAACCTCCGTATGCCGCGGGTGTGGCTGTACATAAAAGGCAAAAAGACAAAAAAAAAGAAAAATAAAGTTCAGTTGGTTAACACCTGTGTGAACACCTCGCAACTTCCGATGTATCGCGATAGAAATGTCTTTTGGTTGCCATACATCATGTCCCCCACAAGTCCCCATCGTAGAACGTGCACAGCGGAAGGCCTTTGAATATGAAGAGGATAAGAAGTCTCTTTGATTCACTTAACTGTCCTGCGTGTTGTTCTGTGAGGTGGATCCCAGCACGGTAGGAGGTGTTCCCGATTCTGACTGCAGGGCTGCCTCCTCCTTTTGGCCTGTGCTTGGCCTTCTTTGCTTTATGCATTTGGATCCTAACCCTGCTTCTGCCGGAGGTGGCATCGTCCCCCAGTTTCTCCGTCTGACACGACAAAGCCGAGATCTCGCAGCCGCACCTCCCCGTGCATGCAGCCCCCAGCTCCTTACCCTCCACTCAGCAGCCCCTGTGCACCGGGAAACCCCAGCTCATTTCTATGCAGGGATGTTCAATATGACCACCAGCTAGAACAGCACAGCAGGCCGGAGCCTCTCGGAAGGCCTGCCAGAGGAAATAAGCGGGATTCCTAAATTTCCAATGCCACATCAACAACGCACTAATTTGAGCATCGTTTGTTTGATCAGATTCCTCTTTTACAATGCAAAACTCCAGAGTTCCTGTCGTGGTGCAGTGGAAACGAATCAGACTAGGAGCCATGAGGTTGCAGGTTCAATCCCTGGCCTCACTCAGTGGGTTAAAGATTCAGTTTTGCTGTGAGCTGTGGTGTAATCTGCAGATGAGGCTCGGATCCCATGTTGTTGTGGCTGTGGCGTAGGCCGGCAGCTGTAGCTCTGATTGGACCCCTAGTCTGGGAACCTCCATATCCCGCGGGTGTGGCCCTAAAAAGAAAACAAAAAAAATGCAAAACTCCTAGTGGTTCTTGACACCCTGATGAAAATGAATGTTGTACTTAATTGCTCATGTTTCTAAAGCATTCTTTGTATTCGTTGACCCCCACATTTAATTTAATCTTCAGAACTGTGATGCAGTGATCAGCTCTGCTTCACAGACGAGGAAACCAAAGCTGGAGCGGTGAAGTCACCTGAACATACAGCTACAAATACGAAAGATGGGATTTCAAATCCAGCTTTTTTCCCCCTGCAAAGCTTCCCCTTTCACTGGACCCCATGGTCTCCTGGGAAGCCAGTAGGGGGCGGGACCCTGACGAGGGCGAGACATGCATCCAGAGCTTGCAGAAGAGAACTCCTGGCAGAGGACAGCAAACTGGCCCAGAGGGCTGTTATAAGCATCAGCTTGCTCACCTGCGGCTCACCCACCCACACCCACCCACACCCACCTCCCCACCTGGACCAGCACAGGGCATGCAGGGGCTGCGGGCTAGTGACTGTCTTCAGGCTCAGTGACCATCAGGTGAACACAGCCAAACCCGATTCACTGTAGTCAATTTCTATAGTTTTTTTTTTTTTTTCTGTCTTTTTGCCTTTTCTAGGGCTGCACTCGTGGCATATGGAGGTTCCCAGGCTAGGGGTCTAATAGGAGCTGTAGCCGCCGGCCTTCGCCACAGCCACAGCAACGCGGGGTCCAAGCCGCGTCTGCAACCTACACCACAGCTCACGGCAACGCCGGATCCTTAACCCACTGAGCAAGGTCAGGGATCGAACCTGCAACCTCATGGTTCCTAGTCGGATTCGTTAACCACTGAGCCACAACGGGAACTCCTCAATTTCTATGGTTTTATTATTGTCATTTTCTTTTTTATTTTAGGGCCTCACCTGTGGCATATGGAGATTGCCAGCCTAGGGGTCTAATCAGAGCTACATCTGCCGGCCTTCGCCACAGCCACAGCAACGCCAGATCTGAGCCGCGTCTGTGATCTACACAACAGCTCACGGCAACACTGGATCCTTAAACCACTGGGCGAGGCCAAGGACTGAACCCGCACCCTCATGGATACTAGTCAGGTTCAGTACCACTGAGGCACAACGAGAACGCCGTAGTTTTAGAAAACAGATTTAATTTTTGTTTTTTTTTGTTTTAATTTAGCTTTTTTAATTTTCATTAGCGTATAGTTGATTACAGCGTTGTGCCAGTTTCTGCTGTACAGCCTAGTGACCCAGTCACACATTCTTTTTCTCATTTCTTTTCCTGTGGTTGACTTCTAGTTTCATGCCACTTTTTCTCATTTTAATCTCTCATATCTCTAATTTAGCCAATTTGACAATGACCTTTATTTATTTATTTTTATTTATTTATTTTCTGCCTTATCTAGGGCCGCACCCGCGGCATATGGAGGTTCCCAGGCTAGGGGTCTAACAGGAGCTGTAGCCGCCGGCCTTCGCCACAGCCACAGCAGCGCGGGATCCGAGCCACATCTGCAACCTACACCATAGCTCACGGCATCGCCGGATCCTTAACCCACTGAGAGAGGCCAGGGATCGAACCTGTGTCCTCTTGGCTGCTAGTCAGTTTTTTTCCCCTGAGCCACGATGGGAACTCCTCCTCCAGTATCTTATGTGAGGTATGCCGGGAGGGCTGAGGGCCTGGAGCTTCTTGGCAGCATTTGGAGAAGGATTCTAAGGGAAAGTACGCTTTCAGGCTCCAGGAGTTTCTCTCCAAGGTAATTCATACTGTTGACCTAAAAAATCTGATGAGTGCTTTTTTATAAACTAGGTGAAGTGAGGAGTTCCCATTGTGTCGCAGCAGAAACGAATCTGACTAGGAACCATGAGGTTGCAGGTTCGATCCCTGGCCCGCTCAGTGGGTTAAGGATCTGGCATTGCCTTGAGCTGTGGTGTAGGTCGCAGAAACGGCTCAGATCTGGTGTTGCTGTGGCTGTGGTGTAGGCCGATTAGACCCCTAGCCTGGGAACCTCCATATGCCAAAAAAAAAATTGGGTGAAGTGAGCAGACATAGAGAACAGACTCATGTTTGCATGGGGGTGTTGGGGGAGTGAACTGGGAGTTTGGCACTAGCAGATGCAACTACTGTATGTAAAATGGATAAACAGCACAGTCCTATGATATAGCACAAGGAACTGTATTCAATATATTGTAATAAATCATTACAGAAAAGAAAAAAAATTTTTTTTTTAAATTGAGTGAAGGGAGTTCCAGTCGTGGCTCAGCAGTAATGAACCTGACTAGTATCCATGAGGTTTCTGGTTCGATCCCTGGCCTCTCTCAGTGGGTCAGGGATCTGGCGTTGCCGTGAGCTGTAGTGTAGGCCACAGACACAGCTCGGAGCTTGCGTTTCTGTGGCTGTGGCTGTGGCATAGCCTGGCAGCTACAGCTCCGATTTGACTCCTAGCCTGGAAACTTTCATATGCTGGGGATGCGGTCCTAAAAAGACCCCCCAAAAAAAAAAAATTGGGTGAAGTGAGGTGAAGATCAGCAGAGAAGAAGTAGGCTGGGCTCCAGAGGATCTTGCTTTGGGTTTGCATCTGTATTTTCCTTTGACCTTTCTCTCTGTTTTGTGTCTATCCAGGGACTGGGGTTGTGAGTATGATTATAATAGAAATGTGATAAATGAAAAAGAAAGCTAATCTCTTTAGGCCATATGGCCTAAAGATGGAAATGACTAAGCTGAAAAAGAATTGCAGGCAGAGCCAGTGAAGAGCTACACCCCCCAAGAGTTTAGGCAGAAGCAGCAATGCCAGAGAGGCCTGGCTGCTGCTGGAGGCCAGACTGCAGAATTACAGCCAGGGAAGGCCGCGGCTCTGAGTGATGTCTCCTGATGTTAATCAGGTCTTTGAGAACCTGGATCATGCAACTTACTGAACTCAGTTTATATTCTCTTAGGCAAAATCACTATGACCTGCATGGAAATTTAGCCAGAGAGCAATAAAGAATGGAAAGCCACAGGTAATGAGCTAGCCTCTGGGCAGCCAGGAGCCCTACTCTCTGGATGGTTTTATTTTAAATGTTACAGAAATTTGGGGAGTTCCCGTTGTGGCTCAGTGGTTAACAAATCCGACTAAGAATCATGAGGTTGCGGGTTCGATCCCTGGCCTCGCTCAGTGGGTTAAGGATCCGGCGTTGCCCTGAGCTGTGGTGTAGGTTGCAGACGTGGCTCGGATCCCGCGTTGCTGTGGCTGTGGCGAAGGCCGGCAGCTACAGCTCCTGTTAGACCCCTAGCCTGGGAACCTCCATATGCCGCGGGTGCGGCCCTAGATAAGGCAAAAAGACAGGAAAAAAAAAATTACAGAAATTTGGGTGATATTAAATATTTACCGAGTACTCATCGTGTATTAGGAACTGTGCTTGAATTTGGATGACCTGCATTCATTGGATCCTCTCAAAAGCCCTGTGTGGGGAGTTCCAGTCTTGGCTCAGTGGTTAATGAATCCGACTAGGAACCATAAGGTTGCGGGTTCAATCCTTGGCCTTGCTCAGTGGGTTAAGGATCCGGCGTTGCCGTGAGCTGTGGTGTAGGTTGCAGACGCAGCTCGGATCCCGCGTGGCTGTGGCTGTGGCAAAGGCCGGCAGCTACAGCTCCAATTCGACTCCTAGTCTGGGAACCTCCATATGCCATGGGTGTGACCCTAAAAAGACAAAAAAAAAAAACAAAAACAAAAACCTGTGCAGAAGGTATCCTGATCTAGCAACCACTTGATAGTTTTCTGTTATAAAAACATATTCTTAGACCTTGTGAGTTTGAATTATCTCCTATGTCAGGTGGCCAAAAAGAACTGGTAATTCCCAGTTACTTGAAGCTAAAGCAGGAGACTTACCACATTTCAAAACAGACTTCCAGGTACAGCAGAGACACTGTACGTGAGTCACAGTCCATGTGTCCTTGCTGGCTGACAGCTGTCCTAGCCCCTGTCGCAAGTTGCCTTGAACTTGCCTGAGACTTCTGGCTTTCTATGTTGGTAAGACCATCATGTCAAGAGTTTTGACTTGACAACCAAGCTCTGAAAGCAGAGGCCCGTGTTTTGGGGTGCTGAGAACAAATGTGAAACCCAACATAACCCTGTCCCTCTTATTCCTGCCCTGAGTCCTGGAGCAAGTCCCTCTTTTTAACAAACTCCATACTTTGGGGCTCCCCTTGATGCAGAAAAGAGCAGATGCACCGAAAAGCACATTCCTTAGACAGATCCCAGCCACCTAGACCTCACAGTTGCTTGCTCCGGGGGACATATGAAAGAGAAGGGTCAGGTCCAGCCAGCATTTATGGGCAGGGTCAGGAGACCCTCACCTGCAGTGGCCCCAGCAGCTGGCCTCACACAGCGGCCTAACGCGTTCCACCCTCCAGCGTTGGTCATTGAAGATGATGGGCAGTTCGTACTAGTCACTTGCTTTCTCACAGCTGCAGCATCCTTCTTCATGTCTGCTCAGCAGAGACCTTTCAAGTGTCTTGATCATTCCTGTCAACATTTATAGGGCCCAGGACTTCCCAAAACTTGATTGTATAATACCAGCCCATGCTCACACTTGCAACCTTTTTTTTTTTTTTTTTGGCTTCATCAAAATTAAAAAACCTTTTTTTTTGTTTGTTTTTGGGTTTTTTTTTTTTTTTAGTCTTTTTAGGGCCACACCTGTGGCATATGGAAGTTCCCAGGCTAGGGGTCTAATCGGAGCTGTAGCTGCCGGCCTACATCACAGCCACCGCCACAGCAACTTGGGATCCAAGCCATGTCTGTGACCTAGACCACAGCTCATGGCAACGCCAGATCCTCAACCCACCGACCGAGGCCAGGGATTGAACCCGCATCCTCATGGATACTAGTCAGGCTCCTTAACCACTGAGCCAGGACAGGAACTCCTGTGTTTTGTTTTGTTTTTTTAATGATTTTTATTTTTTCCATTATAGCTGGTTTACAGTGTTTTGTCAATTTTCTACTATACAGCAAGGTGACCCAGTTGTATGTACATACATGTACGTTCTTTTTCTCACATTATTATGCTCCATCATAGGTGACTAGATATAGTTCCCACTACTGTACAGCAGGATCTCATTGCTTATCCATTCCAAAGGCGCAACTTTTTTTTTTTTTTGCTTTTTAGGGCTGTACCTGCATCATATGAAAGTTCCCAGGCTAGGGGTCAAATTGGAGCTACAGCCGCTGGCCTTCGCCACAGCCACAGCAACGCCAGATCCAAGCCGTGTCTGTGACCTACACCACAGCTCACGGCAACGCCGGAGCCTTAGCCCAGTGAGTGCGGCCAGGAATCAAACCGACATCCTCATGGATCCTGGTCAGGTTCATTAACCACTGAGCCACAAAGGGAACTCCCTGTAACTTCTGAATTCTCTGTGTTACATGCAGGGAAGCTGGAGGCTCAGAGCTTGTGCCTGTCCTAGGCCATGTCTCTGTCTTCACAGGTATAGCTGTGCTCAGCTTCCTGGAGCTCTGCCCGGTGACATCACAGAAGCTCAGTCTTTCCTAGTTGGGGGCCACAGACTCCACTCTCCTCAAGCCGAGGACTTCTCAGCTTTGCAGCATCTGAAGTGCCCTGTGCCCACCTGGTCACCAGCCAGCATGCACGTGACATGTACTCACAGCGTCAGGGAGGCAAATGGGGAAATTAACTTTCAGCTGGGCTTTGGGTAGCACTTCATGGGTAGAAAAGCCAGTGATTGCTGCCCACTTGCCTTGGCCTCAGCCACGGGAAGAAAAGGTAATGAATAATGTCCAAAGCTGGGAGTTCCCGTCATGGCTCAGTGGTTAACGAATCCAACTAAGAACCATGAGGTTGCAGGTTCGATCCCTGGCCTTGCTCAGTGGGTTAAGGATCCGGCGTTGCCGTGAGCTGTGGTGTAGTTTGCAGATGCGGCTCGGATCCCGCATTGCTGTGGCTGTGGCGAAGGCCGGCGGCTACAGCTCCTGTTAGACCCCTAGCCTGGGCACCTCCATATGCCGCGGGTGCGGCCCTAGATAAGGCAAAAAGACAAAAAAAAATGTCCAAAGCAGCAGAAGTGAGAGAGTGGTTCGTCTCTTACTGCCTGACTCTTCAAAGATGCCCAGCTGTGCAGAGGCAGGGTGTGAAGTCAGGATTTCATGATACCCAGGGTCAGGGCCAATGATGAATCCTGCTCTTTTCCTTCTGAAGGCAGCTCTTCATCATCCCTTGATCCTAGGAGTCCAGCGCGGTTTCCCTGGTGACTAGGCCGACTTCCAGAGGCTAAGGTCAAGGTGCCGCGAGATGCCGGCAGACCTGCTGTGATGGGTGTTCAGGGGATGAAGGCCACCTGGGTAAGGAGATGAGATCAGCGAAGCAAGTCTCTGGGGTGACTTAAGGGCAGTCAAAAAGATCCCCCTCGGCAGTTCCCATTGTGGCTTGGTGATAACAAACCTGACTAGTATCCACGAGGACGTGGGTTCAGTCCCTGCCCTCGCTCAGTGGGTTAAGGATCCGGCGTTGCCGTGAGCTGTGGTGTAGGTTGCAGACGCGGCTCGGATCCCGCGTTGCTGTGGCTGTGGCGAAGGCCGGCAGCTGCAGCTCTGTTTCGACTCCTAGCCTGGGAACCTCCATATGCTGCAGGTGCAACCTCAAAAGACAATAAGTAAATAAATATTTTAAAAGATTTCTCTTCTTAGTCCCCATGTGTCACGAAGGCCGAGTAACCCACCCTAGGTCACATCGTAGAACCAGAAATTAGATGGATCTCGGGATGAGCTTTTCTTCCTTCCAAAGAAAACGCTGCCACTGCCAGCCCCGGGAGGGGGGGAGGTTTGTGCTTAAAGCTGTTTCTGTTGGAGAGGAGATGGGTGGGCCGTGACCATGTGTGGGACTGTTCCGGCTGGCCAGCAGGACGAGCTTCTAGCCCGCAGGTGGAAGCAGACCCAGTTTACCACCCCAGACAGAGCCGCCCACCTGTGTGCTGACCGGCCAGCACCCATCCCCGGCAGTGGCTCCTGGGGGGACAACAGGGACCCAGAGGGGGACCTGGAGGTCCAGACTTGTGTTGTTCCTTCCAGCCAGAATAAGTCAGGCTAAAAGCTTGCCGAGAGCAGCAGAGAAGTTTCCGGGATGATTGGCCATTTGAGTTTCTTAGAGACAGACAATATGTTGGTACAAGATGTCATTTTAAGCTAAAAACCTGTGGTTATGTTGCTTAGATGATCTTCTCTATTTACTCTAACCCGTAATGCAGAAGCAATTCTAGATTGAATGTGGGCCTTTAAGCACTCCTTTGAGAACCACAGCTCAGTATTTTTAGGTGCTGCGATTGCCAGCTGGGGAATTCCGTCTCTGTCTGCAGCTTGCTGCATTTAGGATCTGATTGTCTCTGGGTTTATTCGAACTGTCACTGGTCCTCGGCAGTTGGCACCTTCCTGCTCTTTGCTGGTGGAGGGTCCCCACTCATACAGCTCCTGATTCCCTTCTCTGCGCCACCCGCAGAGACCTCCAGGGAGGGTCTGTGCCTCATTCGCTGTATCCGTCCCTTGGGCAGTGCCCTGCCCATTTCCCCCAGCGCCTTTCTTGGCAGGAGTGAAGGAAGGGCTGACTGAGGAAGCCTAGGGGTCCCTGGGGGCTCAAGGGTTCTGGGGCAGAGACAGGAGGTGAGGGTTCTGTGCCGGGGCATCGCCTGGCAGTTTCTGCCTGGAGGTGCCAGCTGCACCGCCCTAACTGAAAATGGTCCTGATCCTGGCATTCCCATGGTGGCTCAGCAGGTTCAGAACCGGACTAGAATCCGTGAGGATGCAGGTTCGATCCCTGGCCTCGCTCAGTGCCTTAAGGATCCAGTGTTGCCACAAAATTGCAGCATAAGTCACAGATGCAGCTCAGATCCCGCGTTCCCTTGGCTGTGGTGCAGGCCAATGGCTGCAGCTCCGATTCAATCCCTAGCCTGGGAACTCCCATGTGCCGCAGGTGCAGCCCAAGAAAGAAGGAAGGAGGGAGAGAAAGAGAAAGAAAGAGAAAGAGAGAAAGAAGAAAGAAAGAAAGAAAGAGAAAGAGAAAAAAAGGAAGGATGAAAGAAAGAAAAAAGAAGGAAGAAAGAAGGAAGGAAGAAAGAAAGAGAATGAAAGAGAAAGAAAAAGAAAAAAGGAAGAAAGAAAGAAAGAGAAGAGGAAAAAGAAAAGGAAAGAAATGGTGGTGCTGGCCCTCCTTCCTGGGCAGTCCCCAACGTCCTTTCCCCTGGTAGCTCCCAACAGTCCAGGCCACGAAACTGGGAAGCTGTGACGGGTAACCAAGCCCCGGGGTGGGCCAAAACTTCAGGCCAGCACGGTCCCGCCTCCCTGTGTATCTGACTGCTCCATCTCCATGAGCTCTCCTGCCTGCCTGCCCTGGTTCCTGGCCTATCGGCCACCTTGACCGCTGCCTCCCCCTGCCCCTCCACCTGCTTTTTACCTGCCCAGGTCCGCCCGCCCCCACGACAGGTGCATGTCTCACCTGTGCACTCTTTCTCCGCCCAAGTCCTCCTGGGCCTGGCCTGCCACTGAGGTGGGACCAGGACAGCATGAGGGAGGGGTCTGTGCCTTGAGTTTTCCAGGCTCAGAGGAAGGGGAGGGAAGAGTCCGGCAAGCCCTTGGGAAATGGGAAAATGCAGCCACCTGAGGTCTGGCCACCTGAGCTCCCGGGTGTGCCAGCAGCCTTGCTCCTGCAGGGCCCCAGGGTGGGCGCTAATGCACGGAGCTCCCTCTGCCTGATGGGGGCGGACAGGAGCACCTTAAGTGTGTCAGAGCAGCCCCCCAGTGTGGCCACCTCTGACTCGCCACCTTGGCCAAGTTGCCTCAGTTCCCTGACTTGTGTTCTTCTATATGAAACTGGGTCTTATAGTACCTGCATCCTACTGAGAGGTGGTTCTGAGGATTAAAGGAAGAAACGTATATAAATTGCTTCGTACCCTCTGGGACATCACAGGTGTATGTATAAACGACAGCGACTAGTGCTACCGGCACGTGGCTGGCGCTGCAGCAGAAGCCCCGTCTTGTCCCTCCTCCGCACACCTCAGCCTCTGTTGGCCCCAGGCATCCTCTGCTCCTCGGCAGGGCTCCTTCCAGAATACGGGACCATTTCGATTCACGGCAGCATCCATGCCAAGCCAGAATGGTCACTGCGGAAGAATGAAGACACATTCTGTCCCCACATCGGCAGGACACTCCCGGGCTGTCAGCCCTCTAAGTCAAGTACAGACTGTTGAAAGCCGAGAGAAATCTGCCCTGACAGAGCGTGACAGCAGGAACCCACAGAATCGTGGCAGCCCCGATGCAGCACGGCCAAGGGCAGCGCTGGGGCCGCCGTGATTGGAAAATGCCGGCCACAGCGTCCCGGCAGGGAGCGGATGTCAAGCTGTCACACACACCTCCGGGGACAGAGGCCTCGCCACCATGCAGTGACAATTCCCACAGGGGAGCACGGGACACGCCCTCCCTTTGTAGCCCAGTGGTGGCCCTCCACTTCCGTCCCCCACCCCCGGCTGCAGCCCACTGCTCCTTTGGGACCCACCAGACTTTCATTCCCACCGCCCTTGTTTGCTCTTCGTTGGCCACCGTTTTCCTCTTGGCTGTGGGCATGGGTGCTTTACTAGGCACAGTCTCTGTCACACGGCCTCTGCTCGGGGGGCTGCATTCAGTGCTCGCGTTTGAGATCAGCCTTGAACCCAGACTTCTGCCTCCCCTCCCTCTGCTGGACCTCCGGCTCTATAGAGCATGGACTCCAGAATACACACACACACACACTCATTCACACTCCCTGTGTGCCCCCTTCCTTGTTCCCCGAATTCCTACGTCCCCCCTGCACACAGCCATCCATCCCAAGATATGCCGTCCCCTCCTACAGCCTTATCGCTGCATCAGCCCAGCCAGTCGGAGGCATCAGATCTTGCCTGAAAATCAACGCCTGCCTCACCTCCACTGCCTAATCTACGTCTGCTCATTGTCTCCCTTTCTCTAAAAAACAAATAATAGTAAAGAGCCCTGTCCGTGGGACCTGCTTCCCTGCTGATCAGGTTTCTTTTATTCTGCAAAGCATTGCTGTGACATTCTTCTCTCTTATCAGTTTGTCCTCCGTTCTTGTGGCACCAAACTTCTGTCTTTTAAAGCCTTTACATGTGAGAAGGGCCGGAAAGGTGTTCTGTGGCACAGAGGGCAGGTCCCCAGCTTTCAGATGGGCTCCGTGAGCTCTAGGCCCCCCCGAGGGCCTGCCGTGATCGGGAGTGACATTTCGGTCTCCTTCCTTCTGCTTTTGGCCCAGGGGAAAAGGAAATCAAAGGCACACGATGCCCCCACAAGACCCTTTTTTTCTTGGTAAGAGTAGCGGGAAGGGCAGTGCCTTAGCTGCCTGAAAATTAGAATTTATGATCGGCCGCACACTTTTCCTGCTATTCACGACCGCTGTTTGCCACGAGACCTAAGACACGACTTGGCCACGTCTTGCCACCACCCCTTTCTGCCCAGTGCCTTTTCTGGGTCATTTCTCACCTACTGACATGCCCCACTTTAAGGGACCCGATACGTTTATTGAAAGAAAGTTATAAAACTAGAAAACTGATGTGTGCTTATTTACATGTCACATAAAGATTTTTCTGTTCTAAAATGCTTCTCTGTGAGGCTCCTTTAAGAAGCAGCTGCCCCGGGAGTTTCCTTCATGGCTCAGCGGTTAACGAACCTGACTAGTATCCGTGAGGATGCGGGTTCGATCGCTGGCCTTTCTCGGTGTGTTAAGGATCCAGTGTTGCTGTGAGCTGTGGTGTAGGTCGCAGATGTGGCTTGGATCCCGAGTTGCTGTGGCTGTGGTGTAGGTTGCAGATGCGGCTCGGATCCTGCGTGGCTGTGGCTGTGGCGCAGACCGACAGCTACAGCTGCGATTCAGCCCCTAGCCTGGGAACCTCCATATGCTGCAGGTGTGGCTCTAAAAAAAAAAGGCAAAGAAAAAAGAAGTAGTTGCCACACGTTTGCTTCTTTACATATTTCTTAACTGCTGCTGAAGTTTCAAGTGGATTTGAGAGCATAGACTTGGGGGTTCAGATCGGCCCAAGTTTACTTCCAGCCTGGCCACTCAATGGCAAGTTAGAAAGTCTGATATCTGGTGTGCTTGTCGGTAAAAAAACACTGTGGGGAGGATTAAACGGGTTTCTTATTCCTTTGTTCATCAAATTGTGGACTAGAATGACATTTCTGAATGCCTCTTTTACTCTCATAGTGTCACACACAAGGAAGGGGGCAAATGCTGTCAAATTTAAAGGAGCGTGTTATTCCCGTCGTGGCTCAGTGGTTAACAAATCCGACTAGGAACCATGAGGTTGTGGGTTCGATCCCTGGCCTTGCTCAGTGGGTTAAGGATCCGGCGTTGCCGTGAGCTGCGGTGGAGGTCGCAGATGCAGCTGGGATCTGGCGTTGCTGTGGCTGTGGTGTAGGCTGGTGGCTACAGCTCTGATTCGACCCCTAGCCTGGGAACCTCCATATGCTGCAGGTGTGGCCCTAGATAAGGCAAAAAGACAAAAAAAAAGAAAAGAAAAGAAAGGAGCGTGTTAGGGATGGTTGGACCTGAGATAAAAACTGTGCCTCAGGAGTTCCCAAGGTGGCTCAGAGGAATAAGAATCCAGCTAGTATCCATGAGGATGAAGGTTCAGTCCCTGGCCCCGCTCAGTGAATTAAGGATCCGGCATTGCAGCAAGCTGCAGCATAGTTTGCAGACGCAGCTTGGACCCAGCGCTGCTGTGACTGTGGCGTAGGCTGGCGGCTACAGCTCTGATTCGACCCCTAGCCTGGGGACTTCCACATGCTGAGCCCCTTGTGGCTCAGCGGGTTAAGAATCTGATGTAGTTTCCGTGAGAATGCAGGTTCGATCTCTGGCCTCGCTCAGTGGGCTAAGGATCCAGTGTTGCCACAAGCTGCAGATGCGACTCAGATCTGGTGTGGCTGTGGCTGTGGCATATAGGCCCAGCAGCAGCAGCTCCCATTCGACCTCATCCTAGAAATTTCCAGATGCCATGGATGCGGACGTAAAAGAAAAAAAAATTAAAAATTAAAAAAAAAAAATGTGTTGCATTCACAAAATTGAGTTTGGGGAACCCGTGCCTAGGGGTCCCAAGCATCAGGGCTGGATTCTGGGTAGGCAAGGCTGGCTTGCAACTGAGGGGCATGGAGTAAAGGAGAAGCCAGGTCTGCAGCTGAGACGACAAGAACAGGCTTCAGAAAGTCTGAGTCATGGGGAGTTCCCATCATGGCTCAGTGGAAACGAATCTGACTAGTATCGATGAGGATGCAGGTTCAGTCTGTGGCCTCGATCCGTGGGTTAAGGATCTGGCATTGCTATGAGCTGTGGATGTAGATTACAGATGCAGCTAAGATCTGGTATGGCTGTGGCTGTGGCTTAGGCCAGCAGCTGCAACTCCTATTCAACCCCTAGCCTGGGAACCTCCATATGCTGCAGATGAGGCCCTAAAAAGACAAAAAAAAAAAAAAGCTGGATTTGTGAAGACCAATGGCTAGAGAATAGGCAGAGAACCAGAAGTGAATCCGTAGTGAAAGGTCTGCAGAGAAGAGGCCAAGAAGGACTAACTGGGGGCAGGAGAGCCAGGAAGGAGCTGAAACCAATGACCACCAGCAGGGGTCCCTTTAGACGAGCCCCCGGAGGGTAGAGTCAGGAACCCCAGGCAGGTTTGGAGTGCAGGGTACGTAGAGAGCAAGCCAGCCTGGGACCGAACAGGGCCAGGCGCCCCCCATCCACAGGACACTGTCTCATGGCTCTTTGATCCCCCTCATCAGTGCTCGTCTCCTTGGGCACAGGTAATCAGCACTGATGGTAGCTCACTGGCTGATTACATCTGATTCCTGTTTACCAGATGTATTAACAGACCGTTTGGACGGATCTTTCTACGAGTCAGGTTCTGGAACATTCGTCAGAGAAATGGACTCTTGGTAGATAGGCTCCCACTGTTTTTTGGTCATTCAGATAAATGATGGCTCAACAGTGTCAGCCACAGATTTCCCGGGTCCTCCAGGCCATCCTGCCTCAGTGAAGGCAGTGGGGAGTGTGGTAAATGAGAGAGAGAATGCGGATCTAGGCTCAAGACCTAGCTCCTAGATAAATGATGATAGCTAGCTAGCTAGGATGGTAGGATTAGAGATATATAGGTCGATAGATAAGATGATAGATAAGATGAGAGGGATAGATAAGATTAGATATAGATTGATAAAATGAGAGATATATTGATAAGATGATAGATGAGATGAGATAGATTAGATAGAATGATACATAAGATGAAAGATCTAGATCATAGATAAGATGATAAGATGAGATAGATAAAGATGAAAGGGATAAAATTAGATGAGATAAATAGATGATGAGAGAGAGAGGGAGAGAGAGAGGGAGATGATAGAGATGGAGATTAGGGTTTTCTGTACCTACTACCTTGGTACTCAATCAGCCATGGTTAACATTTATAACTTTTATTTTTCCACTACCGTGTTCCACTGCCCTGTACAAGCAACCTTTTTGGTGTATAGTAGCTGCAATCTCTTACTTCTTAAAGGATTAAACTGCTTGAAACTTGTCAAAAAAAAAAAAACCTGTCACCGTCACTTGCTAACTGTTGGACTTTGAAAAAAATACCAGTTAGGCTTTCTGAGCTTTGGTTTCCTTGTCTATAAAATAGAGAACATATTGTCTGTTTCACAGGATTATCGTGAGGATTAAACGAGATCGTTTATAGGAGGAGTCTTTTGTGAAAAGCAGGAGGCTAAGCCAATATTTGGCTAAGATTGTTTTCCCATTCATTCGGTCACCAGAACGTCTCCATGGCCGGCAGGAGGTGACAGCACCCACAGAGAATTGTGCTGGAGACCCCACCTCCTTGCTCCAGGCTGACCAGACGGCCCCGGGGCAGTTGTCAAGGCCACCACTTCCCCTTCAGCCTCGTCCCCCCTCACCCTTAGCCCAGCATTATGTTCAAGAGATACAGAAATGACATCCTGCCCACGCCACTTCCTTAAGGCCTCCACTCTTGCTGCTTCCTCCTCTGTTACTCGGTCTTTATCCAGAATCCACTCGGAAGCCGTCGGGAAGCCTGCATTCAGATCCTGCATTACCCTGGCTAGGGTCCTCAGCTCCCCAGACATCCATGCCTCCCATTTAAAATGGGGACAAGGCCAGTTCCAGCCTCACTGGGTGGTTGTGAGAATCAGTCAGCTAATGTGTGTGAAGGGGCCACGAACGATGCCGGCACAGAGCAGGCCTTCCATCAGCGCTGGCCGTCCTTGTTGTCATCACCCCCCTCTCCCCAGCTAAAGCACTGCTGTCCCCACAGTGACACGCATCTGTCCCCAAATAGCCCACATTGTACTGGAGTGATCAAACAACGCGGATGGTCTCTGAGGGCAGGGGCCCTGTCTTAGGAAGTTTTGATTGTCCTCTGCCCCCAGGACAGAGCTAGGCACATGGTAAGTGTTTGAGAAATCATGGAACTGATTTAAAACGAGCCGTATCTCTGGGTGGTTTCCTCTCTTTCTTTCTTTCTTTCTTCCTTCCTTCCTTCCTTCTTTCTTTTCCTTCCCTCCTTCCTTCCTTCATCGTTTTAGAACCGCACCTGTGGCATATGGAGGTTCCCAGGCTAGGGGTCGAATCAGAGCTGCAGCTGCCGGCCTTCACCACAGACACAGCAACGCAGGATCCGAGCCACGTCTGCGACCTACACCCCAGCTCACGGCAATACTAGATCCTTAACCCGCCGAGCAAGGCCAGGGATGGAACCTGCATCCTCATGGATGCCAGTCAGATTTGTTTCCGCTGAGCCACGACGGGAACTCCAGGCTTTTCTTTATCATTTATGTCTTTATTATTTTTCTTTATTGATTTTGACTGGGACAACATTCCCTTCAGTGGGGCGGGTCATAGCCACAGAAGGATGGACTTAACCTGTGATCTCGAATGGCTCTTACCCCGTTATCAGCATCAAAGTTTCCTCTTGCTTTGGCTCAGGGCATCTGCTTCTCCTGGTGAGTTTTGCTTTTTCAGCCGAGTCTTCCTGTGGCAGGAGGGTCAGTTCAGTGGCTGGGGCATGGGTCTGCCCCTCCAGGAGCTGGGCAGGTGAATGAGCAGATGGCTATGATGGTCTTGGCTTGGAAAATGATGGCTGTGTGCTCAGGAGCCCGAAATGTGATCCGCGTGGGACGGGGCTTCCTGTTTCCCAGTCTTCACGTTGACATCTTTCAGCCCACATGAAAGCACAGGATCAGAAAGTGGGCGCTGGGAAGAAGGATGCGGGCTTGGGAGGGACAGGAGGAGTATTGCCTAAGTGACCTTGGTACGAACCTTTGTATTATAAAAGGGCTACTTCTGCAAGAGGCGATTACCAGCTTCCTGTTTGGCTTTCTGTCTCTGCCTCTGCTATTCAGCTGCATCATTGCAGCCAGGAGGACCGAGAGCCCCAGTGTGGTCCGGGGACCGTATTAGCTGAGTCTCACAGAATCCGCTCAGCACTTTTGGCCCCAGGGCCCCAGACCGTGGGGAAAAGCTGCTATTCAACAACACCCCCCTCGCCCGCCCCACTGCAGTTACGTTAACGGAGTCCCCTGCCTCCCAGAGAGAGCTCCCCGCTGCTGAGTCCACAGGATACATGTGGAATCTCAAGCGTCTCAGACACTGGAGGGCAAGGCTACCCCACCGTGGGTCACACACAGCAAGCCCTCTCCCACCTCCTGGTCCAGCTCCCAGCTGCCGAGGCTCTGTGGATGCCTCGATCGCCCAAAACCCCATCGGGAGCAGCAGGTACCCCTTCTGGGAGCCTCCGACGGGAGCATCCTTCAAGGCTGCTCCTGGGAAATCCTAAATTTGGTCACCGTCATGTCTTCTACTGGACTCATGCTCCCATCCCATGGAGCCCTCTGCCTCCTCCCTGCCTCCTCGCCTCCCAGGTGCCTCATCACCGCTTTCCCCAATACCCCCCACCCTCTTGCCTCCTCTGCAGACACTCACCCTTCCACGCATTCATGAAACACTACCGTGTGCCCGGCTGTGGCAGGTGCTAGGCCTATAACCGTGATTATAGTCAACGTGTCCCAGTCCTCAGGAAGGGACAGACATTAAACCATAAACACTAGGAGTCTGGGGTTAGCAGGGGCAAACGATTACATTTAGAATGGATAAGCAATGAGATCCTGCTGTACAGCACAGGAGACTATACTAGTCTCTTGAGATAGCACGTGATGGAAGATACTATGAGAAAAAGAATACACACACACACATATGTGTGACTGGGTCACTTTGTACAGCAGAAATTGGCGCAACATTGGAAATCAACTATAATTTTTAAATTTTTTAAAAAAAATCTTAAACTCACACAGATGTAATTGCAAACCGTGATGTGTTCTATGAATCGGAAGAACAGGGTTGGCTAAGAAGGACCTGGTTTAGTTCAGAGTTAGGGGAGGGAGGGTGTGTACAGATCAGCGGAGGTCCCAGAGGAAGTCATCCTTGCACGTGCACGAGAGCTAAGGATTATTTGCAGTTACCCACGTAAACAGTGGGGAAGTGCTTCCCCAGCCGCACGTGCCAAGGCCCTGAAGCAGAGGAGAGCCTGGCATGTTTCGGGACCACCAGGGAAGCTGGCAGGGAGCACAGTGTGAGATGAAGCTGGCGTCAGGGCCGCATTAGACAGGGCCATGCGGTGCAGGGCAGGGGTCTGAGTTTAATTCTACCTGTGATGCGAAGGCTTTGAAAAAGTCATAAGCTGGGAAGGCCATCGACCCAGCAAAACCCGAAACCGAAGTTAATGCAGCATCTGCTTCCTCTGTCCCTAACACCTGGCAGGAAGTCACACAGAGGGTCACGGGGTGGAAAGTCGTGGTCGTTGCCTGAAGTTATTTGATGAAACCGGGAAGTTGTAATGGGCATGAAACCTACTCCGCTTACTTCTCACGTCACCCGCATGGTGGATCCACCAGGGGGCTTTATTTCCATTTTACAGCTCAGACAGCCGAGGCCTAGGAGAGCCCGACCGGCATACCTGAGAGTCAGGCAGCTGAGTGACAGATCCAGGAAGGTGGACCTGGATCTTATGCATCCCAGGGTCCCCCCCCCCCGCCCCGCAGGGTCTTCAGAAGAGAGAAAATTCCCTTAGGAGGAGAGTGAGGGCGGACTGGGACACAGCTGGGCTAAAGGGCCGTGCAGGTGTGATGCTGGTGTTCCTTCTGAGTTTCTGGCAGCTCCCACACGGCTGTGATGGGCTCCTGAATAAAGGAAGAGTTGTACAGCTCCTGATTTCAGTTGCACGTCTAAAGAGCATGAGGCCCCAGAGGCCTCTGCTGTAAGCCAGCTCCCCTGCTGGCTCTCAGGCTGACGCCAGAATCATCAGAGCAGAGACGATCCATCCAGAGGCAAAAGCCAGTCCCCTGGGTGTTTGATGGAGGTGACCAACCGCTTGAGCAGAATTGGCTCAAAGCATCCAAGCCGGGGCTTCGGTTGCCTCCTGAGCCATCTTCCGCAGAGGGCAGAAGGAAATAGCCACAGACACAAGGGCTCCCCCGACCCTTCGCAAATCAGTTGCCTTTCAATACGCTCATAATGAACTCTCTGAAAAGGAAATTAGTAAAACAATTCCATTTGCAACAGCATCCAGAATGAAATACTAGGCGTTCCCGTCGTGGCTCGGCAGAAATGGATCTGACTAGTTAGTATCCGTGAGGACGCAGGTTTGATCCCTGGCCTCACTCAGTGGGTTAAGGATCCGGCGTTGCTATGAGCTGCAGTAGGTCGCAGATGAGGCTTGGATCCCACGTTGTTGTGGCTGTGGCGAAGGCCGGCGGCTGTAGCTCCAATTGGACCCCTAGCCTGGGAACCTCCATATGCTGCAGGTGAGGCCCTAAAAAAATAATAAAATAAAATAAATAAAATAAAATAAAATGGAATAAAATACTAACAACAAGTGTCCTCAGCCCCTCAAGCCCCAGAACATTCTCGGGCCTGGACGGCTCTCCTCACCTTCCTCCTGGCACCGTGGTCATCACACCCACCAGGAGCAAGTTCACAGCCAGATTCGTGTCCCCTCTCCCGTATTGCCTTGGCCACAGAAGAACTTTGAAAATTACATGTTATAGGAATTAATCAATCAGCAAACAGAGCAGATTGGGGCGGGGGGGGGGACGATAAGTAGAGTCATCTCTCAATGTCCACGTGGGGTAGGTTCCAGGACCTCAGGGGTTACCAAAATGCGAGAACACCCAAGTCCATGATATAAAATAGTGTAGGGTTTGCATAGAACCTGTATGCATTCCGACGTTTGCTTTGTCATCTCTAGATTACCTGTAATACCGAACTCAATATAAATGCTGTGCAAATATTTGTAAGTACAGTGGCGATGCTATGTACATAGTTGCCAGAACACATGTTAAATTCAAGTTTTGTCTTTTGGAACTTGCTGGCCTTTTGCTTTTTTCCCCCAGTCTTTTCTTTTTCTTTTTTTTTTTTGTCTTTTTGCCTTATCTAGAGCCACACCCACGGCATATGGAGGTTCCCAGGATAGGGGTCTAACAGGAGCTGTACCTGCCGGCCTACGCCACAGCCACAGCAACACGGGATCCGAGCCACGTCTGCGACCTACACCACAGCTCACGGCAACGCTGGATCCTTAACCCACTGAGCAAGGCCAGGGATCAAACCCGCAATCTCATGGTTCCTAGTCGGATTCATTAACCACTGAGCCACGAAGGGAACTCCTTTCCCAGTCTTTTCAATCCACGGTTGGTTGAATCCGCAGATGCTGGATGCTTGGCCGAGGGGGGCCGGCTGTAGTGTAACACAGCACGGTCCTGTGGGAGGCAACCAGCTGAGGAGAAGAGCCTGGCATGTCTCTTGGGCTCGATCCCAGCCTGTGCTTCGTCGGTGGGAGCCTGGGGACAGGTTACCTCACCTCTCTCAGTCTACGTTGTGCATTTCCAAGTCAGGCCTTCTCCTCCTTCACGGGGACAGTTACAAACACAAACTGAGCTGACAGGGGACCTAGGAAGCCGCGTAGGAGCTCAAGCGGTGGTGCTTTCTGTCTCTGGAGAAACTGAGCCTTGGCACCCGGGAATCCTCTGTGTCTCAGTTTCTCCCTTTGCAAAGTGGGATGCGGGCCGTAGAAGCCACCTGGTAGGATTGTCACAGATTCAAAGCAGCAAGTGTGTGAAGCACTTACTTTGACCTTCGGCCCAGGCAGGGGGGTAGGGTTGGGGCGGGGGGGGGCGCGCTTGCCACCTGGACAAGCTAATTGTCACTTAGACACCCCTTGATGCTTTGGAATCTCTGCCCTCTAGTGTGATGATGTGCACGTGAAGGACTCTGCGCTCACATATGAGTGCAGCTTCACTCCCAGCACACAGACGCCCCTTCCGTGTGCTAGGCAGAGAGCTGTCTGATAAACCATCCTCGCGGCCCTGCCACCAGAGCACGCACGGGGCCACCGGCATCCCCACCTTGTCCGCCTCCAGCTTTGCTGCTGCCGGTAACTGCCTGCATCTGCCACCCTGCTCAGCGTGCGGGGAAATGTGGCGTTTGACGAACACACAGGGGAGTTAATTAAAACAGTAAACTCTGATTTTCAAAGTCTGTGCCGTTACGTGACTCTCCCTCCATCCTCAGCCTGGTCCCTCCTATGTCCCTGAATCTGCCGCCCTCCTTGGCTTCACCTAATGAACCTGACCCTTCCCTGCCCGCTCCTTGGCCATTATTTGGTGGGAAATGCGAGCTCCCTGAAGATTCAATGAAAGGACTCAGCAGCTGGGAGACGAGAAATGGGCATATCTGTATTCTGCCAATGCAGCTCCCATATTCCAGGCCACCTCCTTTCTGCTGCCCCCAGCAGCCCACCAGCAGCTCCCGAGAGTCTTGTCCCTCTGGTGCCACAACTCTCCTGGGGACTCATCTCAGCTGTAGTGTCACCCATACAGAGAACCAGCGTTTTGAGGCTGGTGGGGGAATCAGGCTAGGACCCAGGTCAGTGCTGGCATTCAGAAGCCTTTGGTTCCGGGCAACTGGTGGGCACAGGTGCTAGAGTGTCATGGTCCTGCCAGCTTATCTACCTACTCTGTGACTTTGCCAAGTGATTGAACTGAGCCTCAGTTCTCTTACTTGAAAAAGAAAAAAAAAAAGTCAAGGGCGTATCAGTGCCTCTTTTAAGGTAGCGGATCAAGCATCTAGTAGCATATTTTGCACATGCCTAGCGCCCAGTAAATATTAGCAGCGGAGTTCCCACTATGGCACAACTGGATGGGCAGCGTCTCTGCAGCCCTGGGATGCAGGGTCAGTCCCCAGCCCAGCAGAGCACAGTGGGTTCAGGATCTGGCGCCGCCACAGCTGCAGTGTAGGTTGCAACTGCAGCTCGGATCTGATGCCTGGCCTAGGAACTCCATATGCCCAGGGTGGCCCAAAAAAAAAAAAAAGCTGTCGGGAGCAGTAGTTGTATTAATACCTGATTCTGAGAGTTCCCCCGCCTCTGTCTGCCTTGAGAGTCTCACCTTGCCACCACAGCTGTTTGGCTCAACCTGATTGTCCTGGTCTTGTTCTTGCTCCGGTAAACAGATCTTTGACTTGGACTTTATTTCCTGGCTTCCAGACTTTAGGCCCCTCTAGATCGCTGAGGCCAAGGAGCCCCCTCCACGGGCCCTGCATTGACCTGCCCTGGTACCTGGACCTTTGGGCATCCTGAGCCCCGGCCTCGGCTCAGTGGTCCAGACCAGGGTCTGTCAGCCTCTCCTTGGTCTGTCTGTCTGCCTCTCGTACCTGACGCCCTGATTCTGTTCCCCCAGAGCAGCCAGAGCCTCGAGGGCCCTTCCTCGGGGCCAGCTGATGGGGCGGGAGGGAATGGAAGGGGCGCCCTCGTCTCTCGCCCTGCCTGGGATCCGCGAGCCTCGGGCAGCTGTGGTCTGGAGCTTGGTTTCAACAAGAGAACAGTGGACGTGACATGTCCGCGCCGTGGTCACTTCTCACTAGTCCCTGAGACCTCTGTAACCAGAGGCAGGAGGAGAGCAAGAATGCTTTCTGATACCAGAGGGAGGGTGGTGGCCCTGGGCTCCTGATCCATCCATCCATCCATCCATTCATTCATTCAGCTAGTAAGTATCTAGTGACTCCCCGTTCATCTTGGAGGTTTGGCAGTCATGTCATTCCCAACATCTCCTTGACCTTGAAGACTCTTATCCCTTTGTGGTTCCCACACCAGATGGCCGTCCGGGCCAAGAGAGAGGAAGACGTCTAAGATCTGGTCCCTGCCTCCTTCCACGGGAAGTCGGGATGGCAGAATGGCCGTGACCTCCTCCCAGCCAAGCTTCCTCACATCCTCTTCATCAAACGCGTGTGCCACCATCGGACTCGGCCCCCAGAAAATTAGCTGTGTCTTTATCAGCAACAGTTCGAGCTGCAGACGTTCTGTGCTGAAAGAATCAATGAGACCACAGGGCGCGCAGTGCCAGACTGTGTCGGCTCCGCAAGACGGGGTAAATGGGAGGGCCCCAGCGCGTCCTCCTCCAGGAGAGCTTGTATAAGGAATCCCACTTGGAGAGCACAAAAAGAAAGAAGCGAACCACACCTCCTCCCAGTCAGGAACAAAGAGGGGAAAATGCAAAGAAAAGAAAAAGGTTGGGTGCTCGGTGTCAAAGGCTTTTCACTGCGGCAGGAGCTCCCGGATTCTAGGCTCCCCTGGGAGCCGAAGGGAGGCCCGGCTTGGGGCTGGGATCCAGGAGGAAGTAGAGGGATCAGCTGGCTGTCATGGCTGGATCCTGCCCCCTCGGCGGTCGGGGGGCGCCCGACCCATGGGCAGTGCTGACTGTCAGAGGGAGAGCACTCGGCTGCAAGCCTGGAGCCCCCAGGATGCAGGTCTCCGTGTGTCAGCATCCGGTCTCTTTGAATTCCTTTGGCTGTCTTGTCAGGTCTCTCCCCTGGACTCTTGAAGACCCTTCCCCCGTCTCAGCCGCTTTGCTGCCATGTGGAACTAACCTCGTTAACCAGCCCCGCCTGCTCTGCCAGGAACACTCTGCCAGCTCGTTTGCAGCGGCTCGAAGGAAGCTCCTGCTCTGGGCTCAGCCCTGGAGACGCAGCCAGTCCTGTCGTCAAGACGCCCACAGTTTTGAGAGTTCCCACTGCGGCACAGTGGGTTAAAGATCCACCTTGTCTGTGTGGAGGCGTAGGTTTGATCCCTGGACTTGGCGCTGTGGTTTAAGGATCCCGCATTGCCGCAACCTGGGGCGAAACTCACAGTCCTGACTCAGATTCAGTACCTGGCCCGGGAACTTCTGTATGCCATGGGGGTGGCCGAAAATGAAAAAAAAAAAAAATACCCACAGTCTGGTGGGAAGATGGGATTTGGGGACAGGCAAATACAGCGCACTGAAATTCACACACCGCTGGAGTTCCCACTGTGGCACAACAGGATTCGCGGTGTCTTGGGAGCGCTAGGCCGAAGGTTCGATCCTGGACCGGGGCAGTGAGTTAAAATCTGGCATTGCTGCGGCTGTGGCTCAGGTCGTCACTGCGGCTCAGATCTGGTCCCTGGCTTACGGCGGAAAATGAAAAAAGAAAAGAAAAGAAATTCGCACAGCGTGGGGCAAGCCCCTCTTAGAAGATGACAGGTGCAAATAGGGGATGAAAAGCAGCTGAACGTTACAGAGCTGGGCGGGGAGGCGGGGGGCGGTGTTCTGGGCAAAGGGAACAGTAAGCCCAAAGGACCAGAGGTGGGATGGAGCTTTTCTTATTCCAGGAGGAAAAGAGTCAGCGATGCTGGAGACTAAGGAGCCGGGAGAGGTGGTGGAGATGAGAATCGAGAACCGGGGTCGGGGGGGCCTACCTAATGCAGCCTGGGTGCTGTTAACTGCAGGAAAAGCCATCATAGGAGTTTTCAGAGAGGTGAGGCGTGATCCGACTTGCATTTCTTAAGGACCACATTCGTGGCTTGTGGTGGCAGGGCAAGCTCGGACCTGGGGGGGAGGGTGCAGCAAGGAGGTCCCTGCAGCATCCTGGAAGAAAGGTGGGGGGAGCAGGATGGTGGCCTCGCACGTAGAAGAGACAGATCCTGGGGTCCGACCCATCAGGAGGCCTGGCCATCACCTCGGGCTGGTTGTGAGCTCCTTGAGGCTGGGCACAGACCCCAGCGCGCCTGGCACCGTGTCTGTGAGTGGCCGGCTCTGAAAGCGGACCCAGCCTGGGTCTGCCTGCTCCCACCCTGCCCCCCCCACCCCGCAGGCTGTGCCTGAAGATGCTTCTCAGGGGAGGGCCGCCCCGGCCCCCAGCTCTTTCTGTGGGAAAAGGCGCTTGACTCCGAGCAGCTCAGAGTTGGAGCCGGAGGCAGACCAGCCCCAGACATGACCGAGACAGCTGGCTGCCGACCCGGGACCTCAGGGCTGTCAGACAGGACAAGCTCACAGAGGTCTCTGAGAACCCAGCCGGGACAGGGGCTGCGACCGACGAGCTGACCTTCAAGCGGTGAAGGATAAACACACGCTGAGAAGGTGTCCCCAGAGCAAGAGGAAGCCAGTCTAAACAGAACATGAGAGCGGCTGACCGGAGACGCCGCTTTTCACTCGCACATGGACCTTCACCCCACACTGATGACTCTTTAAAAACACTGGAAGCTGTCTTTTCTGCTGTGGGAGAAAGAAAAAAAAAAAAACTGCCTCCCTGAGTGCCAGAAAGAAAAGGATGTGGTCAGGAAGGAAGGGGGCGGAGGGGGAGGGGGAGGGTGGTATTTACAGGCTTCTTGGAGTCTGACATAAACAGTGCAGGATGAGGAAAAACCTAATTTTAAAACTTACTCTGTAATCATGGCGCAGACCATCTGAGAATCGGGCCGCGTGCCAGCGCCCGGGCTGGGACTGGTGCCGGAGGGGGTTGGGAGGCTGCCTGGGGGCAGCGGGCTTTGTGACTCCCCCTGGGGTGACACAGGGCAGCCGCCCCAGGCTCCACCTGCTCCCCAGCCCCCACCTCGGCCCTCCCCCACCCCTGAGCCCTGCCCCCACCCGCTCCCTCCAAAGGGGCTGATCTCCATCCCAGCCTCCCCCGCAGGCCACCCTCTGTGGACCAATGTTCCCAGTGCCTGTGGCGGTGGGTGGGGGGCGAGGGGGGGGTGCTGGAGGCTGCCTCTGTTAAGGTCCAAAGCGACTCTGAGCCGGAAGCTTCCTGGGATGCAAGCACGTGGCTCTTCTCAGCACTAGATGGAAAAGATAAGCCTGAATGCTCAGAAAACCTGGTGTTCTCTTTAAACTCTCCTGGCTGGTAATTCTGTAAGTTCAAGCTGTGACATAAAGAGACAAGGTTGGGGGAGTTCCCTCTGTGGCACAGTGGGTTAGTGATGTGGCTCATCTCTCTGGGAGGCACAGGTTCAATCTCTGGCCTGGTTAAGGATTCCGAGTTCCCCAAGCTGCGGCGTAAGGTCTCAGCTGTGACGGCTTCAGTCCCTGGCCCCCCAGCGAACTTCCACCTGTGGCCAAAAAGGAAACAAAGAGAGAGAGAGAGAGAGACAAGGTGGGGGCCTCTTTTTCCGCCGTCTAAGTGCAGTAAAATTTGCACAGTGGTCAGTCTCTTCTTTAAGAGCAGGCTCACCAAGAAGCCTGGGATGGGATCAGGACTGCTACCGCGCTGCAGAACTGGTCCTCTACCGTGCCTGCACTAACCCTTCAGTTGCTAGATTTTGGACGGAACCAAGGATCAAGGAGGAACCTGGGTACCAGAGAGGATGCTCTTGGGGAGAGGAGCGTCTGTTTAGCCATCGTTCCCAACACGCTGGCGTTAGCAGCGTGTGCCAGCTAATATTCCCCTTGATGGTTACCATGATTTTTCAGAGCCTCTGGAGCTCACGTTTAGAATCAGGGAGCCAGTGCAGGGAACACGTGTGATTTAGAGTCAGATCTTGGGTTCACAACTCAGTTCCACCCCGCGCTCGCTGTGTGACCTTGAGTGGGTTCTTTACTGTGCGATGGAAAGTAGAGTGATTCCTGTCTTAGGCAACTGATGGCAGAAATACGTGCGACGCTTTATGAGAGTAAATGCTAAGAGAAACAGATGTGAGTGAAAACTCACATACGGAAAGAAAATTCAGGATTGGAACCGCCCACGGTTCTAGAGCTGTGGATACAGATTTCCTACCTCTTAGCCATCCCAAATATTTGTAGGGTCTGAGGGAAGAATGAAGTCCCACACACCAGATTTTTAAATAATAATTTTCCCTTTTTGTTTTTTTTTTGTTTGGTTGGGGGTTTTTTTGTTTGTTTTTGTTGTTGGTTTTGTTTTGTTTTGTCTTTTCAGGGCCACACCCAAGGCATATGGAGGTTCCCAGATTAGGGGTCGAATCAGAGCTACAGCTGCCGACCTGTGCCACAGCCACAGCAACCTACACCACAGCTCACGGCAACGCTGGATCCTTAACCCACTGAGCGAGGCCAGGAATCGAACCTGCAACCTCATGGTGCCTAGTCGGATTCGTTTCGGCTGCACCACGACGGGAACTCCCAATAATTTTCATTTTACATCAAACTAACAGACTGCTAAGTGTATGAATCAGACTCTTGGAGTGCTAAGTTCCGTCTTCTGACCTTGACAAATCTATTTTAATAACAACATGGAAAGCCAGGTTCAGGTTCTAAGCCTGACTCCTCAAAGTTCTGTGTCAGATGCAGCAGCATCAGAATACTTGGCCTTAAGCCGCTGGTTCTGTTCCTCTTCCCTCACCTTGCTCCGTACCGCATCAGGGTTTGGCCCATCCCACCTGTGCCCATGGGCACCTAACACATGTCTGTCCAAACCCCACGTATGCCCCCAACAGACAGCCTTGGGCCCAGCGGTCCACACGCAGGTGGAGTGAACTGCCCTTGGGAAAACATACTGGGGAAAAAAGGTCTGTGTAGACCCCAGAGGCAAGTTTGGGGCCATCTGGGCTGGAGCCCAGGTAGCCAGAAGACAGTCTAGAAGGGGAGGGCACAGGTTCTCGGTGGGCACATCTTCAGCCCCACAGACCCCTTGCACGGTGTGTAAGGGCATGGCCAGAAGATACTACAGGGGGTCCCTTTAAAGTGTAGGGCCAGGCGGGGCCTCCTCTTCCTTAAGGCTAGGGGCGGTCCCATCCCAGATCTCAGAACCTCCCCTGGGTTCTCTCCGGGTGTGGTCCCCTGACTCCCACCCCACACGCCATCAAGAGACATTAGGATCAGCTGTACCCTGCACCCCTGCACACTCCCTGTCTTTGAGAATGCTGCTGCTGGCCCTCCACCCCTCTGATGACCACAGGGCTTCGGTGGGAGCAAAGCAAGGCTCCGTCAGAGACACTGCACTAGCCCTCACGGACACCGGGAAAATTGGTTCGGTCTGGTTGGAGGCCTGAACCTCAACCCAGGGACCCCTTATTTGAATGAAATGCTTCACATGAGTCTGTTCGATTGAGATTTGCCTCTTCCTTCTGAAAATGGGACGCAGAAAGCATGAAGGTTGCAGTAATCGATGTTTTCATGATTAGCTCCATTGGCGAGCCCGTTAGCTGTGAGCTCTGGGTCAGTGGCTGATTGTCTGAAATGAAAACACACGGTGTTTATCACAGTGAGAAGAAGGGATGTTGGAGAAAGAGGGGAATGAGATGATAAGAACTAGTGTGTTACAGTTTACAAAGCAGTGGCTCACATATCATCGTTTGATCCTTGTAATAGCTCTGAGATTAAAAAGGCAGGGTTATTTTTCTTCCCATTGAACACATGAGCAGCATGAGGCTGACTTGCCTGAGGTCAGCCGGCTGTTGCCTTGGGACTGACATTGAACCCTCCTGAGGGCAGTCTCAGCGCTTCATCCATTCACTACATCAAAGTCTTCCAGGACAGACAGTTGAGCTTTAGAACTCAAAGGCGCAGGAGTTCCCATCATGGCTCGGCGGTAACAAATATGACTAGTATCCATGGGCATGTGGGTTCAATCCCTGGCCTCAGCCAGTGGGTTAAGGATCTGGCGTTGCCTTGAGCTGTGGTGAAAGTCGCAGATGTGGCTTGGATCTAGCATTGCTGCAGCTGTGGTGTAGGCCGGCAGTTACAACTCCAATTTGACCCCTGGCCTGGGAACTTCCGTATGCCATCGGTGTAGCCATAAAAAGACAAAAAAAAAAAAAAAAAAATCCGACAAAAAAACAAAACTCAAAGGCGCTCTTCTCATAAGTGTGGTGCAGTAGAAAAGGCAGGGCTCATGGTCATGGAGATTTGGCTTTAAATCCTGGCACCACCCCTTCCCATCTGTATGACGTTGCACATTTCACTATTCCTCGTATATGCACAACATATAACATTTCCTACTTTATGTGGTTACTGTCAAGTGCTTGCACATAGAAAGGTTCAGTGGCTGTTCATTTCCTTTTTTTTTCTCTAGCCCTGCCCCATCTCCATTCCCTGTTGATACCTTTTTTTTTTTTTTTTGTCTTTTTGCCTTATCTAGGGCTGCACCCACGGCATATGGAGGTTCCCAGGCTAGGAGTCTTAACAGGAGCTGTAGCCGCCGGCCTTCGCCACAGCCACAGCCACGCGGGATCCGAGCCGTGTCTGCAACCTACACAACAGCTCATGGCAACGCTGGATCCTTAACCCACTGAGCAAGGCCAGGGATCGAACCCACAACCTCATGACCTCATGGTTCCTAGTCGGATTCGTTAACCACTGAGCCACGACGGGAACTCCCCCTATTGATACTTAAACTTCAGTGTCACTCTGTGCTAAGTATTTCCTTTCATTATCTCATTTAATTCTCATACTAAGTACATCAACTAAGTGAGGCCTTTTTGGTAGATGGGAAAACTGGCATAGGCAGAGCAAATAACTTGTCTACCTAAGTGGCAGCTAGTGAGTGGCTAGTGAGTTAGGTTTGCAGATCTAGGCAGTATGGCTCCAGGAATCCTGTCTTCAGCTATTTTGCTTGATCAGCTCTCTACTGTATCTCTTCTCTCCCTTTCGTGGCCCAACTTTTTGAAGGAACTCCCAAGCTCCATTTTTTCTTACAGAGTGGCCTCCACTAGCCTATCTTTACTGCTGCCTTGATGGTTAGTAGATCTAATGGCTTCTTCTTAACCCCACTCTCTTCCATTGGTGCGACTTTTGACACTGATGACTCCCTGAAGTTCTCCTGGCTTTGGAAATGAGTTCTCCCCCTTCACTGGCTGTTCTGATTTTCCCTTTGTCTTCCAGCCATTTAAACAAGCTCCCTAAGATCTCTCTTTCATTTCTGGAGACTTCACCATCACCATCACATCAACTGATTCTCTCCATAAAGATAGTTGCCAGTTACATCACTAGCCCTGACTTTCTCCTAAGCTCCAAACCCACCTTTGCAACTCCACAAAAGCAGCAGCATTCTAACTGAAATTCACAGTCTCCTCCTATCTTCCACGTCAGATCAATTCAATATATATTTATTCAACGAATAATTTTGAACTCCATCTGTGTGCCGGGTAGTGTTGTAAGTACTAGAAATATTGTTGCCAAAACCTGGCCTCTGTGCACCAATACTGAATTGAATCTTGGAGATAGAGTTTTGGTTGGAGGGAAAAGAATAGCTTTATTGCTTTGCCAGGCAAAGGGGGACACAGCGGGTTCATGCCTTCAAAAACTGTGTGTCCCGGGAGTTCCCATCATGGCTCAGTGGTTAACGAATCTGACTAGGAACCATGAGGTTGCGGGTTCAATCCCTGGCCTCACTCAGTGGGTTAAGGATCCGGCGTTGCCGTGAGCTCTGGTGTAGGTTGCGGACGCAGCTCGGATCCCGCGTTGCTGTGGCGAAGGCCGGTGGCTACAGCTCCTGTTAGACCCCTAGCCTGGGAACCTCCATATGCCGCGGGTGCAGCCCTAGATAAGACAAAAGAAAAAAAAAAAAAAAGTGTGTCCCAACCCAGGAGTATTTGGTGAGGAGTTTCACAGCGATGGTTCAAGGGCAGGGTTGCTGGTAAGGTTCAGGGTGTATGCGGGGCGTGTATTCTTGAATCTGGGCCTCAGGGAGTCTCCTGATGAGCTTCTGTGTTTCTCTAGTTTATCGAACTGCGACCTTCTCTCTGCAATGAAGAATGTTTCATCGGGCGGTTAATGTCTTCCTTTTGTTGGGGGTTTTTAGTTCTGCCGAAAATCTCAAAGACATTGTTAGGCCTTTCCATGTCCCGGAGCACTACAGGGTTTTAAAGTGGCAGTAAATAGAACGCATGAAATCCCTGCCTATGGGGTTACTTTTGGGGAGTGGGGTGAAGAGAGATCTATCATTAACAAAATTATATAGTATACTAGACAGTGCTAGAGAGAGAAATAAACGGGGGGATGTGGAGGGCTGGAGCAGGAAGTTGCAATTTTAAATATGGCTGTCATGGGGAGTTCCTGTTGTGGAGCAGCAGAAACGAATCCGACTAGGAACCATGAGGTTGCGGGTTCAACCCCTGGCCTCGCTCAGTGGGTCAAGGATCCGGCGTTGCCATGAGCTATAGTGTAGGTCGCAGACATGACTTGGATTCCACGTGGGTGTGGCTGTGATTGTAGGCCAGTAACTGTAGCTTCGATTCAAGCCCTAGCCCAAGAACTTCCATAGGCTGTGGGTTTGGCCCTAAAAAACAAAATGAATGAATGAATGAATTAATGAATTAATGAATTAAAAAAAATATGGCTGTCAGGAAAGATTGTACTGAGAATACGATATTTGAACCAGGGGTGATGGGGACAAGGGAGCAAGCCTTCTAGATCCTGAGAGAAGAATCCTTCTGATAAAATGAAGAGCAAGTGAAAAGGCCCTGCGGTGGGAGTTGGCCTCCATGCTCAGTGAACAGCACAGAGGCCAGAATGGACAAGAAGGAGAGAAAAGGAGATGACGTCAGAGAAAGCAGGGAGAGCCCACCGATGTAAGGCCCCATAGATCTTTTAAGGACCTGAGCTTGCTCCGAGTGGTTTAGGAGCCAAGGAAAGAAACATTCTGAACAAAGGAGTGACACTGTTGGGCAAGCATCTAAAAAGATCGCTGTGGCTGCCATGTTGAAAATGGACTGGGACAGCAGAGTGGAGACTGAGCAAGGAGATGGGTTGGGAGGCTCTGGCACTGATCCAGGAGAGACCATTCTAGCTTGGTCTGGGGTAGTGGTGGTGGAGGTGAGGGGAAAGAGTTTAATTCTAGATCTATTTTGATGGCATCCGGAGGATTTGCTGATAGTGAATACATGGAAGGTGAGGGTGTTCACAGGGTAACTTTCTAAGGCTGTGGCAAGTGGGCCGTTGGGTATGTGGTTCTGGCCCCCGGGGGAGCAGTCCAGCCTGGAGGTAGAAATTTGAAGCTGTCAGAGTATGGATGGTATGCACGGTCACGAAAGCAGATTTACCAGGGGAATGTGGGAAGGTGCAAAACAGAAGAGGGCCAAAGACTGAGTGAGACCTGGGCCCCTCCGAAGTTAGAAGGTTGAGAGAAGAAGCAAAACCAGCAGAGAGTAATAGAAAGGAGATATTGATATCCTAGGAGGAACGAGAGTAGAAAGCACACAGCATGTACCAGACACTGTGTTCTGGGCAAAGAATATAAACATTGAAAAATATAATTCCATCCTCACTGTTTAATGGAGGAGTCAGGGCTTCGCACCCTGAAATACCACTATGGGTGGGTCCAGGCATGGGTGTGGAATGTCAGTGATAGCGAGACCATACCCTGTTACTTCAGACAACAATTTTACACACACACACCCACACACGCACACGCACACACGCACGCGCATGCGCCATTCAACCACACTTGGCTCTTCTGAATGACTGGTGATTGCTTTACTTTCTCCTCTCTATTGTCTCTGATAGGCAATCAGTTTCCAGCCCTCAGAGAATCTCCCTTTGCAGTATCACTTAAATGTGGCCCCTCCTCCATTCCCTCAGCCACCAGCCTAGATGGAAACCTCATTAAAGGTCACCTGGAATGGGAGTTCCCGTTGTGGCTTAGCGGTAACAAACCCTACTAGTATCCATGAGGATGCGAGTTCGATCCCTGGCCTCACTCAGTACGTTAAGGATCCAGCGTTCCCATGAGCTGCGGTGTAGGGGCCGTGGTACAGACCAGCAGGTGCATCTCCAGTTCGACCACTAGGCCCCCCCTTCCCTGGCCTGGGAACCTCCAATTTGCCACAGGTGCAGCCCTAAAAAGCAAAAAAAAAAAAAAAAAATCACCTAGAATGTTGGAGAAGCTTTTAGATATCCTTGTTCCCCCTTCCCCTCTAGGGCTCTAATTCTCCTTTTCCTATCACCCTTCTCCCTGGCACATCATTCCCCTGCTCAGAAGTCCCAGCACCCCTGGGAGGAAGTTGAACGCCTAAGTCCATTATGAAAGGCACCGTGTTCGTGCCGGATGTCACATGTTTGCCCGTGGTGGGACCTCCCAGCTGAGAGTGCTTCTCTTTAATCCCACCACTTGACTTCCCACTTCCTCTGCAAATCCTCCCCCTTACTGTGGCCTTCCATGGAAGTCCGTGTCTCTGACTTCCTGGATCACTCAGAATATGTGTCACTCATTTTTATATGTGGGTATACGGTGGCATGAATTGTCACTAAAAATAGTTATATGCGCCAATTCATTCATTTTTTATTTATGTGTGGCTTGTCCACTTCCCCCTCGAGGATAAATCATTCTGAGTGTTAAGCATGGTGCTAGTCTAATAATAGATTCTCAATGAATAGTAGGTGTTAGGTTTTTTCGTTTGCTTTTTTTTTTTTAAGGTGAGTGAATATATACAGTGTAAAACTACGATAAAGCACTTTGTTATATATAAGCCTACCAAGCTCCATGAGTATAGAAATGAAAATGGTTCAAGTAAAACATTTATTTATTCCATCAACAAAGATTTATTATGATCTACTACGTGCCAGTCATGAGCTAGATATTAATGATTAAGAAAATAACTCACAACCGCAGGCCTAAAGGAAATTGTAATCTAATGAGGAAGACAGACACATAAACAGATAATTCTAATACAATCTAGGACCTGGAAAGATCTGGATATATCCGTGGGAGCACAGAGGACAAGCCTTCCTGGAGGAGGTGATGCCTGCAATGATTCTCAAAGATGAGAAGTTAAATACGGTGAGATTTTGGAGGGGAAACAGCGGTACAGGCGAAGGGCACAGCATGAGCCAAGGGGCAGAGGTGAGAAACAGCACAGTATGTGGGGACAAGGAGGCCAGACCTCAGAGGGCCGCATATGTGCTATAAAGAACTTGAATTTTACCCTGCAGGTGATGCCCACATACAGGAGGCTTTGAAGGGTTTTAGGTATGGAAAAGACAATAATCAGATCTGCCCTTTTGAACACCAGTGCAGCCTAAAAAGGTGAGTTGGGAGGGGGTTCAGGGATGAACGTAGAGAGGCCAGTTATGGACCATTACAGTAGACCAGGTAAGAGATGCTGAGGGCGTGGATTAAACGAGGACAGAGAGACCGGGTGGCGAAAAGAAGATAAACTCAAGCATCATTTATGAGGCAAATGCAAGTAGCAGCAGCAGTGCAGGAGCTGGGAGAGGAAGAGTCAAAGATGACCCCGACTTCTGGCCTGGAAGATGGGGTGAGCAGTGGGACCAAAGCCTGCAGCGGAGACAGAGGGACAGGTCTAAGTTTACGGTGGAGATGGTGGTGTGGCACGGGCTATGTGGCATTCCATGTGCCTCCGGCATTCCATTCAAAAAGCTTCTCTTAAATGGTCATAGAGAGGAGTTCCCGTCGTGGCTCAGTGGTTACCGAATCCGACTAGGAACCATGGGGTTGCGGGTTCGATCCCTGGCCTTGCTCAGTGGGTTAAGGATCCGGCGTTGCCGTGAGCTGTGGTGTAGGTTGCAGATGCGGCTCGGATCCCGCGTTGCTGTGGCTGTGGCCAAGGCCGGCAGCTACAGCTCCTGTTAGACCCCTAGCCTGGGAACCTCCATATGCCACGGGTGCGGCCCTAGATAAGGCAAAAAGACAAAAAAAAATGAAAAAACCAAAAAAATAAATGGTCATAGAGTGATTCCAGTGTTGCTCTCATTCTTGGAACTTCTCAGGAACCTCTTTGAAAACTATTATCAAAGCCAGCTTATCAGTTGCATAAACTGGTCACGCATGTTATCGGCATAACTCTTTTTGCAAAAATAAAAACTAAAACTCCACTACCTTGCAGTGTACATTAATACCTATTTGTTCATAAAAGTAAGAAAAATGATAGGATCACTTTCCAAAAAAATCTGCTCACTAGTCACTAGGCTTAAGTTGTAATAAATTTGGGCCGCTTCCAAAAATCAAACCCTCCCTTAATGATACAGTCCTGGGGTCCCAGGGGCTGTGGCAGAGAACATGCCTCAGATCTGAGAGATTTGCAGCAGAGCAAAGGCAGAAGCCACGGCACCGGATGGAATGAGTGTGTGGCCGCCCCAGGTCACCACACCCACTGACTACACGCAGCCAGGTGCTTTTGCTTTAATGTGATGACTGAGAGTCTTGTTTTATTTCTCTGTTCTGGAAACTACTTCAAGGCAAGGTGATCTTCCTTCTCTTTCAAGACAGGCATAGGAGTACAGCTTTATTGTATTATCTCTTGTTTCCAGAAAACCTGGGACCTGACTAAGCTTTGTGACTTTCCCATAAAAGTGACCTCTAGACTCTGAGCCCCAGTCTCTGCTCAAGACAATGGAGGCACCAGTATGTCCCTGGGCAGGACAATGGAGGCACAAATATGAACTGTAAGGACTCGATAGACAAAGTAATTGAATTAAGTGGCAAGAGATCCAGTCCTGAAAAGAACAGTGTTATAGCAAGCCCAGTTCTCCAGGCAACATGCCATAGCCGGCCCAGTGTTTAGTTCAGGAGAGCAAGTACGGTTTTATACTACTGAGAATACTCATCCTCTGGCCCCACAGAGGAAACCGAAGGCCAGCGAAGCCCGGTCACTGAAACAAAAACAAAGAACAGGATTGAGGCAACACAGAAAATGAATGCCTGGTGACTGAATAATTGTCTCAGCCTTTTGACTCCGGGAACAAATCTGTCTCCAGCGTGGCCAGTTCATTAACCCAACAAGCAGATTTCTTTCTTCTCACTTGACCTGACCCTTGTATAATTAAATCCCACTCAAACAATACTTATTCCCTTTTGTACAGTAAGAAGTGGCTCTAGAATTACCTGGGAGCTACTCCTTGGCTCAGTTAAAACTAGCATGGTTAGAAAAGTGGGCTACCGCCAACTTTCCGCATCAGGTCAATTCTTCTTATTTAGTTTCTGCGAACCATCGTACACTTCAGTTATCAAGGGCATGGACGCAAAACAAGAGCTTCTTGTGGCTGTGAGCTCACCTCCTCCCCAGCAATCCAGTCCTCCCTTCCCTTCGGGCTGGAGATGACTAGCATAGGGAGTGCTGTGGTGACAGCAGGAAGCAGCAGTTGATGTCTCCGTGTCCCCATGTGAAGGATTCTGAGCCATTTCAGTATCAACCTGGCAATGCAACTCCCTTTTAGGCCATGGGTATAAAGTCCTGCAGGATCTTCGGTCATTTCATAGCAGGAAGAACTTGACTGATTGATTGACTGATTATTTTTTATTTTTTTTAGGGCCACACCTGTGGCATATGGAGGCTCCCAGGCTATGGGTTGATTCAGAGCTGCAGCTGCCGGCCTTTGCCACAGCCACAGCAACGCGGGATCAGAGCCACGTCTGCAACCTACACCACAGCTCACGGCAACGCCGGATCCTTAAACCACTGAGCAAGGCCAGGGATCGAACCTGCAACCTCATCGATCTTAATCGGGTTCACTAGCACTCAACCATGCTGGGAACGCCAAAAGAACTTTATATCAAACAAGACTGCCACCTCTAAGCTGATGAGTGGAGCAGTCTCATTTCTTTAATTATTAAATTCTTATAAAACATTACTGAGGATCATTCTTGGTCCCAGGAAATTTTGGATACATGGAGGGTGCTTAGCCAGACTCTACTGACTAAACGTCTGCCCCATTAGGGACCAGTCCAGCTCCCCATGGCTGCTCTGGGAGCTGATAGATAGCTCATTGGATAGCTTGACTCTCCTTCACTCTGGCTTCCTCCAGCATCATGTAAAGGGCACTTCAGCACGCAGTGTAGCATAGTGGTCCAAAGCATCTCTTACAGTCTGTAGAATTCTTGGCGTGAACCTTAACATCTTTAAGCTTCCATCCTCTCATGTGTAAATGGAAATAAAAATGTATTTGTTTTGTGGGATATCTTGAGCACTAACTAAGAAAACATAATTAAAGTACTCAGCACATTGAAATAGAGCAAGCATTCAGTACGTATCAGCTTGAGGATGACTGTGACAGTGCAGGAAAGACATGGGCTGAGAGTAAGGTACATAACCTTCTCCTTCCGTCTCCTCAAGGCTGGGGGCAGTCAGGAGGAGTAGCAAAGTGCCCAGAATGGCAAGTTTGCTAAACTAAGCAAGTAGACTTCCAGGCTGAACCTAGAGTTGATGGGAGAACAGCAAACTCGAGACTGTGTAAGCCCATCTGTGGCACAACCTGTACACTGGGCGGTTTCCCAACGGTGACCACTATCCTGTGTAATGACTTTCTGCGTATATGTCTTATAAGTGCTGGATTGGCCACTGACTAGAATTTAAACAACTTTCTTTGTTGAGTAGAAATTCTACTACTGTGATTTCCTAGGAAGTGAGTATAACCTTTGACCTTTGACCTTACCTCCTTCTGCCATCCTTTGCACCTGATTCTCCTTGCCAAGTACATCAAATTTCAGCTACCACCTTTTCTTAACAAACAAACCTTACGCACACATATTTCCTGAGAAAGTGGTTCTTGCAATTGAATGCTTCTAGAAAGTCCATTACAGTTGCCCCATTCCAGCTAATTGATGCCTCTTGTGGGGATCACTAATGCCTCTTTGAGCTTTTGGCTCCCCGTTGGACCAGATGTGGTTTAATTTAACTTGTTTTGGTACCGCTCTTGTATTTTTGGTTTGTTTTGATTTGTTCTCATTTAATCCTGAAACGGCACAGCGTAGAACTTTTTGACCTGAACTCCCCCCTCTGAACTTCCCATTTTGCTCAAGTTGACTGTGTTCGTAAGTGGTGGGCACCCCTTTCCAGCTTCTGAAAAAATTCATTCAGCCTCTTCTTTTCTTGTGCATCTCTTCTGCTTTGCCAGGTCAAGCTGGGAACTGCCCGACTTGAGGGAAGGGAGAGTAAAAGCCATCAGTGACTCAGATGGGGTGAGCTACCCTTGGTACGGGAACACCACAGAGACTGTGACCCTGGTTGGCCCCACCAACAAGATCTCCAGGTTCTCCGTCAGCATGAATGACAATTTCTACCCCAGTGTCACGTGGGCAGTGCCAGTGAGTGAGAGCAATGTGCCTCTGCTCACGAGGATCAAGAGGGACCAAAGCTTCACCACCTGGCTGGTGGCCATGAACACCACCACCAAAGAGAAGATCATTCTGCAGACCATCAAGTGGAGGATGCGGGTGGACATTGAGGTGGACCCTCTTCAGCTCTTGGGGCAGCGTGCCCGGCTGGTAGGCAGGACTCAGCAGGAGCAGCCCCGGATCCTGAGCCGGATGGAGCCCATCCCCCCCAACGCACTAGTGAAACCCAACGCCAACGACGCCCAGGTCCTCATGTGGAGGCCCAAGCGGGGGCCACCTCTGGTCGTGATCCCTCCTAAGTAGAAGCAGACTGGCCTGACTGTGTGTGGAGCACATGCCACTGAGACGCGCAGTGAGCTTGCCAGGGGTGGCAGGAGCCAAACTGAGTTTCTGAGCCAAAGCAGACCTCGCAGTTTGCCAGCCTTTGCAGCCACTTGTGAAGAGCAGAGCTGCTCTTTGGGTGGCAGAACCATAATCCTTAGGAAAAGTCCCTTCCTTTTAGGAATAAAGAAATCACTGATTTGACGGACTTGCTGTGATTACCATGCAAGTAGCCATATTTTGGAGCTGACCAGGATGATTCTTTTACCTGAACTCTTGACCATTTCTTTCCTGTGAGACGCAGGGGATGGAAACAAAACTAAACAGTGCCTGTGGTAAATGCTGCTTCCCAAGCAATTTGAAGCGAGAGTGAAAACATCCACACCAGGTGTTTGTAAGACAATCCCACTGTCCAACCGGAGGGTGCTGGGGAAAGGGGTGGGATGAAAGTCAGGTGGTGAAGAGAATGGGCAATGGAAAGAGGAGGGAATAACTGGCTATTGAAAAATAATACCTGTGGGAGTTCCTATTGTGGCTCAGAGGTAATGAACCCAACTAGTATCCATGAGGATGCAGGTTCGATCCCTGGCCTCACTCGGTGGGTTAAAGATTCGGTGTTGCCGTGAGCGGTGGTGTAGGTCGCAGGCACGGCTTGAATCTGGTGTTGCTGTGGCTGTGGTGTAGGCTGGCAGCTACAGCTCTGGTTCGACCCCTAGCCTGGGAACCTCCATATGCTGTGGGTGCGACCCTAAAAAGACAAAGAAAAAGAAAAATAATACCTGTGCATGTATTAGTTAATCATGAGATCATCTACACACTCCCTGGAATCAAAGAAGCACATAGAAAACTGGCTGCATTGTGGAGAGCCTCCTAGGAACTGTCCGGGGTGCTGACGGTGGTTCTAACCGATGGAGACTCTCAGTGGTTCCATCTACCCACCTCTTTGCAAAACCTGCTTATTCAAAGTATCCTCAATCACAGTATTTGGATAGATAGTTCCTGTATTCTGTAGTATCTGTGATATTTGGGTCCTTCGCCAGGTTTTGAGTGAGACCTGAATTATGATTTACAGCTGCTTATTCTGTTCCCATTACCAGCCCTATGTTTACAAAATGATAGTTATTTACAAAGCATGAACCCATGTAGAGTTTCAAGAACATTTCAACAAATAAGAATAATATTTTTACTCTTTGGAGTTTTTTTTTTTTTTTTTAGTTTCTGCATGAGTGGACACACAGAATGCACACACATTTGCATGTGTGCACACACATTCACGCCTGCAGGCACATAGGCTAGAATGCAGATAGCATAATTACTAGCAGATTTGCCAGCTGTACCTGCGTGTATACTTATACCCCTTATGCATACACAGTACACACATTGTATGTCTGTGTATGTTTATTTTAGCTCAGTTTCACGGAAGTTGAAATTTAACTGCTTGAGCATTTGTGAAAAAGTGCTTCGTAAAGACTTACCTTTAGAGCTCTTAATGAAAGTCTGAATAAGCAAACTGAATAAGTCACAATAAGCAAACCTGTATTGCTGAGATCCAACCAATAGAGATGAGAGACCATATTTCCTTTAGTCAGACCAATAAAAACCTTTAAGTTTCCAGTATTTACAATAAGAACTTTTCCAGCTCTTCTGGCTTAAATCAACACAAAAAGAGCTTTTCCTTTTACTCTCAATAGCACTAATTTTGATAGATAAATAGATAGACAGATAGATAGATAGATAGATAGATAATAGATAGATAGATCCTTGTTCAAAATCCCCCATGCCAATAATTATAAAATTCTCACGATATCATTGTGTAGTCTATGGGTGAATATTACCAGCTTAATTTCAGAGGTGAGAGAGTTAAGATTCAGAACAGTTACTACAGTTCCATGGTTGGCTCCAATGATCTGTCTTTTATCAGAGTTTGGAGATAGAGAAGGAAAAGCAGGAAGACTTATTTATTACTTTTATTAAAAGTGCAATTTAATCTAATCTATTGCAGGTTCTAATCCCAGGGGATGGTGCTTCTTTGCTTGAGAGGGTTAACAGATCCATTCCAAATTATATAGTGTTAAGCTCACACCCCAACCACCAGCTATTCCCTCACAGATTAGTTATTGATGGCAAGCTGAGCTATTTATAACACCACATTAATGACACATTGGTGACTCACAGAAGACCTGGAGACATACCATTTAGAAATAATTCAGCTATTGCATTTGGATTCCTCCAGCCATTTCCATGCCTCCTTGTTTTATGGGAGAGGTAGCCCCAGAGAGCTCCATGGTTTAAACCGCTTAATTGTCATGCTGACATTAAAAACAGGAATCTGTCCCTGTGATTGAATTAGATGCTAGCCTTATGGAATTCTGGGGTGTGGATACTGATCTTGGAATCTAATCCATGTGGCCCTACTTTAAGAAAACCTGATATTTAAACATCTAAAACTGTAACAGGCAAAATATTAGTGAGAATGGATCTTCTGTTGCAAAACCAGCCCTACACAAGATTTCTGCCCATGAAAATAAGATAGGACTTACACAATCACATGTGCGTATAGCATTACTTTTTCAAAGGCGTATCTGTCTTTATAAAGCAAAGTGCTACCTACTTAGCTAGACTTGTTCCCACTGAAAAGTCACACTTTTCAGAATTTTAAAAGAAATGACCCCAGGCCAGTTTTCTGGAAAATTAGGTAACAACAAAATTGAGAAACATAGATGGGAAAGTGCTTGTAAAAGTTAAAAGCACTGTGCAAATACACACTATGATGATTGTCGGTGATACTGTTGTCAGCTCTATGGTTGGGTCTGTCAATGCCGAAATCAGTCTGGCAGAATGCTCTATTGCTCTGCAGCCTATTATTTTAAAGCTAAGAGTTGCTTTATAAGGAAATGATCCCTTTTCTTTCTCCCATCCTTAAATCATTACCTTTCAGTTTAGTCAGGGTACTGTCAAAGGAAAGTCTCCCCAACAAGAGAGAATTCACCTTGAAGTCTCTGTTGGGGTCACCTCGACCCTCCCCTGAGGCCTTTCTTCCCCTGACAGTCCTTAAGTCTGACACCAGGGGCCATTAATTTTTTTTTCTTTCTTTAGGGCCACACTCACAGCATATGGAGGTTCCCAGGCGAGGGGTCCAGTCGGAGCTACAGAGGCTGGCCTATACCACAGCCATAGCAACGCAGGATCCGAGCCGCGTCTGCAACCTACACCACGGCTCATGGCAACGCTGGATCCTTAACCCACTGAGCGAGGCCAGGGATTGAACCTGCAGCCTCATGGTTCATAGTCGGATTTGCTTCCACTGCACCACAAAGGGAAGTCCAGGTGCCATTAATTTAAAGGGACTTGGTAGTCTTCATTGTGGCTCAGTGGGTTAAGAATCCGACTAGTATCCATGAGGATATGGGTTCGATCCCTGGCCTCACTCAGTGGGTTGGGGATCTGGTTGTTGCCTTGAGCTGTGGTGTAGCTCACAGACCAGGCTCAGATCCCAAGTTGCTGTGGCTGTGGCATAGGCTGGCAGCTGCAGCTCTGATCTGACCCTAGCCTGGGAACTTCCATATGCCATGGGTGCAACCCTAAAAAGCAAGAAAAAAAAAATTTAAAGAGACTCATGTGGTGCCTTGATTAAGTTTTAGTTGGCTGGTCTTAGTACTATCTTTGGATTCTAAATACACATACACATGACAGTTGATTGGTGGCACAAGAGTTTTTAAGTCCTATGTGGAAAAAAGTATTTCATCAAGTTTTAGATTCTTAATCACCCTTCAGATGTTTTATTCCATGATCTCAAGGAAATTGAAGTCCAGCTGTATTAGCTCATCAATTCAGGCTCAAATAATTAGCAGGGTCACAATTAGCAACAGAACCAAGAAAAGACCCTGGGTCTCCCGTGTCTCATATGGTGGCATGGTCCCAGGGACCTGAGAACCACAGTTCTCCCCTTGTCTCTAGCCAAAACATTGCCACTATCCTTGAGTCATTCACCCTCTTAGCACTAAAGACAATTAAATCCATCCTTGAAAGAATATCCAAAAATGATGTCCCTGATTCTCTTTTAGTTGTGTCAGCTGTTTTGAGATTGAACTCTTTTTTGGGGGGCGGGGGGGTCTTTTTGCCTTATCTAGAGCCGCACCCACGGCATATGGAGGTTCCCAGGCTAGGGGTCTAACAGGAGCTGCAGCCACCGGCCTTCGCCACAGCAACACAGGATCCGAGCTGCGTCTGCAACCTACACCACAGCTCACGGCAACCCCGGATCCTTAACCCACTGAGCAAGGCCAGGGATCGAACCCGCAACCCCATGGTTCTTAGTCGGATTCGTTAACCACTGAGCCTGAGATTGAACTCTTAATATGGGCCTTTTGCAGCATTTTACCATCCCAGATCATTGCTTTGGTCCACGGCACCCGGGAAGGTTGGAGGCTAGTTCCTTCTCCACCGCCCCCTTTGCTGGTGCTAAGAATATCTCACAGGTCAAAATAACGTTCTCAGTAGCACTTTCCAGCAGAAAAAAACCCACAATTTATGGAGTTTTACCAGAGGCTTCCACATGCATTTTCTCATCCCCAAACAGTCTCATGAGTATAATATTGTTGTTGATATTGCTTTTATTATCCCCGTTTTACAGACAATAAACTGAGATCCAAAGGGGCTGAGGGACGCCACCAAAGGCTCACAAAGAGAAAATGTCAGGAGTTAGGATTCGGACGGAGTCACTTGGCTCCAGACCCCATGCTTGTTACATGGGTACTAAGATGCCACCTCAGTAGCTCCCTGCCTGGAGGGCACAGAAGAGAAGGAAGGAGAGCAGAAAACAGTTCACTTTCACCTACGCAGTCACGTCATCCCTCCCGGTTTGCTAAGTGGACATATTAAAATATGAGCAGTAACACTGCTTTCTAATGCAGAAAACTGTGTCATCCCCAGGGAGATTTGCCTGGGAAAATGCCTGTCAGGGGCTGCAGTGTGGGTGAGCTGGCTGTCACTCGGCAGCCCTTAGCACAGTCCTGGTAATTAGTGGAGTAGGAGATCTGCTCTCTTGGTCTCAGAATCCCTGAACCACCATGAGCACAAAAGGAGGAGGTACGCATGCACCCCACAGCTGAGGTCCCCGCTGAGCAAGGCCCTGCCACCCTCCTACCCCTCAAGCCGGCGGGGGCAGCCTCTGGGGCAGAGGCACTGGAAACAATAGCTTTCGAAGCGCCCCGTTGGCACGTTGAACGTTCTTGTTCAAACTGAGGGCACAATGAAACAGTGCCAGAGCCAGCTCCCAGCTGAGTTGCAAAGAAAGATGTAAACACACGCACACACAGACCCACTACACTCGCACACGCTTCCAGCTGAAAAGAAAATTAATCAAAACCCCAATGAAAGCCTGAACGCTATAATTAAGCCTAAATGATCCTTAGATAGAGAGTGGAATGAGCAAGCTCAGTGCACACGGATATTTTTACCCCAGAGTCTTATTGCCATTAATTCCTTTTGAGATCTTGAGTACATCTGGTTCCAGTTTTTCTGGTGGGACATCGGCTTGTGGAAGGCCTTCAGGAGAGTGGCCAACTCAGTGGCCAGAGGACAGCCAAGGTTATTTGGCCATCCTTAAGCACTGCTATAGGAATGCATCTGGGAGACGCAGTGTCGCTGCTTATCTTGGTCAGCCAGGTTCCCTCCCATGGTGGATCCCATCGCTAACTAACCTCGGTCCTCTTAACAATTCATTTTTGGTGTGCAGTGCCAGTTTACAGTTTTCATTTTCTTGGGGGAGAGTGTAAAACATCTCTATTCAAGACAGAAAATCTTAGTATGGGTCTAATCTTTCTGCTCCTATTGAAATTGAGAACGGTAACCCCCATTTGATTAGTGTGTTACAGTTTGCAAAGCACAGGCACAAATATTTTGTCCTTCTGTCCTCAACCATTCTATAAGATCTACTTTATATCTTCATGTTACAGATGAAGGATTTGAAGGTCAAGTGACCAGCCCAAGGTCACACTAACATCAACGGTGCTCTGGGGGCTTGAATTTCAGGCTTTTGGCTCCACGTGTTTACTCCATTCTCAGGGAGCAGCTTCTCTCTAGTAAAGGGTAGGCACCTTCTCTGCCTGTCCTGCCCCTGCTCTTCCCCGGGCAAGGCTGACTGACTAGCAGAGGGCGTCTTTGCAGAGCTGCCCTGATGGATCGCCCAGTGCCCTTGGACAAGACAGAATAAGCTTTCCTGAAAGGTCTGGGTTCAGCTGTCTCGGGTTCTGTGCCTTTGGGTGATTTCCTTCCTCTTCGGCATTGGAAAGGAGGCCCGTTTGGGTGCTCTGAGGTAGGAGGCCGGAGCCCAGAACCCCCGCATGACTTGGTGTCTTCCAAACCCTGCTGGTGAACTAGACTTTTAGCCAATCACGTAATTCATCTCAGCCTCGGCTTCCTCCTTTGTTCACTGAGCCACTAATACAGCTCGGCCAACATCACGGTCAGGAAGACACAGAGGGATGATGACTAGAAACACTCCCGAATGTCTAAATTGCCACCTGATGTAAGGTGGTGTCATGTCAGTAAAATCACAGGACATAGGACTGGTTGCAGACCCTCGAGCCCCATCAGCTTAGAAGGCCAAGACCATCTCAAGGAAACCCACCCTCCCCGCCAAGGGAGGCCTGGCCTTGGGGAGGGTGGGGGCTTTGAGCCCCCCACCCTGCCCCCAGACACCCTGATGGAGAGGCCTGGACCCTGGCTGTCAAGCAAAGAAAGGAGACCACTGCATAGCCCCGTGGAAAGCAGTTCTGGGAAGAATTTACAGCTGGAACTCCAAGAGGCATTTTTAAGAAAGGAAAAGAGGCTGATCCAATCTGGGCCAGACTTGAAATCCCAGCACGATTTGCCTAGTTTAAGCCTACTGAGGAAGCCAGCCGGGGACAGTGACACTGGTTCCTCTCATGAGCTCAGGCGAGAGATACAGAGGGGAAAATAACTGTGATTATTATATACCTTTATGTGGGTCTCTCCTGGCCAGTCTCTCCCTGCATGGTTTTTGATGCTGCAAATCTTGGCTGGGGCTCCACAATCGGTACGTAACATTACAGATTTGGTCACAGAGGGGCGCACAAAAGGAGGGAACACTTCTTCCTACGCTGTCCCCTCCCCCGAGGCTGCCTCACCACCCTGGAGGCATATTTGGCTCTGGCCCCTCTCTCTGCCTGCCTGGCCAGCGAGGGCCCAATTACACATGACCCTGCCTGGACCAGCCACACAGCTTGCTTCAGGGTTACTTCCCGAGGCCCCCTGCCCCACACCCCCAATCTGTGCCTCACCCCCAAGCTGGGCTTTTTCGGGAGAGAGGTAATTTTGCCCAGTGGGGAGTAGTCCCCGAGAAAACCTTCTCACCAAGATAAACATGAAGCCAGGCCTTTGGGCCTCAGGCCACGTGGCCATGCAACTCTGCAGGCTCTTCTCTGCCTCCAGGCTCCAGTTTGTCCTTGGCTAACCCAGAAGACACGGTCTGACCCTTCAGACAGCTGGATGCTAGGTCAGAAATGCCAAAGAGGAGGGAAAACAAGGCATTTAGATGACGGCAATGAGGGGAGAAGGCCAGGACACAGAGCCGCAGCCCAGCTGCGCTCAGACCTCCCTGATGCCATGGAACGTCTGGATGGAGAGGCGGCTGAGTGGGGGCTGGTCTCGGGCTGCCCGAGACCCAGCATCCCTGCAAGCAGGGAGGAGACTGGAAGGAGGACAGGTGCTTTGCTTCGGGCCAGGCCCAGGACTAGCGTGAACCGACCAAGGTGCCTGGGCTGGAAAATCTCAGGCGGCGCTCACTCCTGTTGGCGAACCCTGATTCTGCATCTGGGGTCTGTCTTGGGCGCCCGGCTTGCCTCACCCCAGCCCCAGCCCTGCTTCGTACCCTGCTTCATACCATCTTCTAGTTATCGTTCTTTCCTCAAGAAGAACAGATATGGGAGGGTACGTGAAGACCCCTCTGACTACTCACTCTTGCAGCAAGTACTCACTCTTTTTTTTTTTTTTATTGGTCTTTCTGTCTTTTAGGGCCACAGCCGTGGCATATGGAGGGTCCCAGGCTAGGGATCCAATTGGAACTGTAGCCGCCGGCCTACACTACAGCCACAGCAACGCGGGATCTGAGCCGCATCTGCGACCTACACCACAGCTCACGGCAACGCCGGATCCTTAACCCACTGAGCAAGGCCAGGGATCGAATCTGCGTCCTTATGGATGTTAATCCCATTCGCTAAACGCTGAGCCACAAAATGGGAACTCCCCAAGTACTCACTCTTGCAACATGTCTATTGTGTTCCAGGCAGGTAGATGATACTCACAGAAGACTTTGGGAGCCACTGGTTTTCCCCTTCTGGGTCACACCCCACAAGAAACCCCAGAAACTTGGCAAGCGCTTCCTTCACCTGCCGGAGAGGGGTATTCGCCTTTCTGACCCAAGCAATCCACGAGGATGGCTTAGGTGACAAGGCAGCGCTCTGTGAAGCTCTTTGAGCTCTTCCAGGAAAAGCACTGGGACCATCCACAGCCCACCTCGGTACACACAGGCTCTGTGAGGACAGAAACAGCTGGTTATCCCTCCATCTGCTCTCATCCCGTCACCCCCACCCTTCAATCCAATTAGAACAGTCCACCCAGACGTGATCCAGTGAAATGTTAATTGGAAAAATGACAAGAAAGATGATACATGCACTTCAGGCTGAGAATGATTTCATTAAACTGGGCTTTGGCAACAAGACAGCCAATTAGATTATTTCTCACTTCACTCCCTCATGTACGAGAAACTATAGAATGCTATTCCTTCTAACTAATTAGGAAAGAAAGAACTCTGTGTAGACATGTTCGATGAACCGGGCCTGAGGTGCTAGCCCACCTGCCCCTTCACCTGCAGTGCTCATGCATGAGCATGTACGCGCACGCACACACATGCATCAGAAACTAAAGACTCGTCCGCTCTCCCCCCTGAAGAATTTGGATGGATCTTCTGAAAAAGCAGGAAATTACCTGCTCCTGAGAGCCACTCACAGAATCAAACAGAGAGAAATGCCTTCCTTGGGCATGTTTATCAGAAAGGAAGTGGGGCATTTCTTGGGAGAGAATAAGCAGCTTTAAACTCCGTCGGGTTCCAAACTTTCTGCAGTCGGGACAGTCTTGTCTTTTCCTCTTCGCTAGAGAAGGAAGCATTTCCTAAGCTTGTTTCAAATGCTCAGGGTGGGGAGTTCCTGTCGTGGCTCAGCGGTTAACGAATCCGACTAAGAACCATGAGGTTGTGGGTTCGATCCCTGGCCTTGCTCAGTGGGTTAAGGATCCGGCGTTGCCGTGAGCTGTGGTGTAGGTTGCAGACGCGGCTCGGATCCCGAGTTGCTGTGGCTGTGGCAGCTTCAGCTCCTGTTAGACCCCTAGCCTGGGAACCTCCATATGCCACGGGTGCGGCTCTAGATAAGGCAAAAAGACCAAAAAAAAAAAAATCAAATAAATAAATAAATCCAATGCTCAGGGTGGTCTCGGGGACCAGGAAATCTGAGACAACCCCCCACCCACCCAGGCCTGATTTTGAATTGCGTTTATTATGCAGTTCTCCTCAAGTTCTCCTCAAGTCACCCGTACTTTTCCGTCGTGAAATCAGAAGACCCCTCCTGAATGCCACAGTCACCCCCTTAAAGTTTTTAAGCTTGTGAGAGCACATTGAAAGAGAGCTCTGAGCCTCTGGTGTCTTGCCTTGGGGAAAACTGACAGAACTCAACCACGCAGTTAAGTGTTTTCTGTACCAAAAAAAAAAAAAAAAAGTGCTAACCCAAAGGCACCCTTATTGAACAAATAATATAATATAATAATGAGCATAATAGCTGTGTATGGCAGTCATCATGATGATGTGACTGTCACACACAGGCATCTCTCCACTGTGGTCCATGAGCATCAGACAGAATCTGAGGTTGTCTCAAAGCCCCTGCACACCTGTACCTACTTGGTACCCTGCCCTCCCCTACCACCCACCACGTCCGTCACTCTGGGCCATGCAAGACATAACGCAGAGCCTGGAACAACCGGTGTCTCTGACCAATCACTTACCTCAGGGAGGGGAACTGGCCTTCGTTGCCCCCAGCGCATGGCAGCTATCCCAGAGCACAGGGTGTGTGGCTTCTGGGCTATTAAGCCCCCATCCGTATGTGTAATGGGGTTGCCTGCAGACGTCAAACCATCGGAACAAGTTTATTTGACCCTCTCCATAAGAACCTGGGATTTGTCTTCTTTCTGAAACTGAAACCATGAATAAAATCTGAAAAGGCAACAGAGTTCATTTATAACTTAAAAACGTGTTGTGCCATTAGCAATACATCATTGTAAGCAAACACAGAATATCAACAACCCAACAATACAAAATATAAAGTGATCAGGGAAGAAAGAAGAAGATGTCCAATGCTTGAATGAACCTCAGAGAAGCTCCTTTCATGCATTCAAAAATACCCTCCTACACACTTTTTTTTTCCTTTTTTGGCCACCCCACCGCGTGTGGAGTTCCCCAGGTGCAGGCATCAGACCTGAGCCACAGTTGCGACCTATGCTGCAGCAACGCTGGGTCCTAAGCCACTGTGCCGGGCCAGGGATCGATCCTGCATCCTTTCACTCCAGAGACACCACCAATCTCGTTGCACTACAGCAGGAACTGCAGAAATACCCTTTTATTAAAAAAAATTTAGTTTACCTACTTCCTTAGGACCACAGGTAATATACATATACAAGTATCCACAAAATGGAAAGAAAAAAAAAAAACCTGAGGGACGACTTCAAGTCGAATAATACAGACTCAAGTTCAGAAAGTTTTAGCACAGCTGGAATATGTGCCCATGCGCGGGAATACGGGGTGAGCCGTAAGGTCCCAGTGAATCAGCAGTTCTTGCAAGTTACTTTTTGCCTTTGGGTGCTGAGAAACAAGGTCGTGGGGTGGGGGGGTTATGGAATTCCCACCCATATCCATAGATCCTTTTGTGCCTTGCTGATGGGTTACATCTATAGACCATCTAGAATCCCTTAATATTATTTTAGGGTTTTATTTGTCTTTTTTTTTTTTTTTTTTTTTTTTTT